>OU618550.1:12945000-13545000 GCA_914829495.1 Eilema sororculum
CTAGGGATTTTTGTTAGATCCTACGCCCGGGAACAATAGCAAAAGAAGGTCTAGAATTCATAATACATTTAGTCTAGTATCTATTTTGCATTTTACTATGGTCGTAGGGTCATGTGTCCCCCGGTAGCACCCATGGGGAGGTAAAGGAATATTAATACGGGCCGTGTTTACCCTGGACTAGGGAGACAAAGGTCCTGCATTTGTCTATGATTGAAACAGAATATAAGAATCAAAAATTGTTATATTGATTGAGATATGAAGTGAGCCATTAAATACAATAATCCCTTAGAAATCCAATGTCTAATCGTGAAATATATAAATGTCGTGGATTTTATCTATGTAAATACTTGTTAGAAGCCTCCGTAGAAAGGCTTATTGGAAAATTCCAGATAATTCATTACAGTCATGATAAATGTTCCGTTCCGCGCAAACCATTGAAACTGGGCCCTTTTTACTACAACGGTGATACGCAAAAAGGGGTGAAAGGGCCGAAGTGGAAAAGGGGATGATATAATCAATCTAGGGTTGTCCCCACGCCAGACGGATGTGTATTGAAGTGAGAATGACGTGTGCACTGATTACACACCCTTCTTATTTTCATTGGTAAAGGAAAAGGAATTTGTTCGGTAAAACCACCGTGTCTTTTAATTAGAGAACCTTGGATTGCATAAAATTATGAAATTATCTGTGTCTAAGTATTTATTGAGTGTTCTTAATAGAATAAGATAATTATTACTAAATAAATGTTTTCTCTTTTCTGTAACCTTGTTTTTACAGTTGTAAAAAAAAAAATACAAGTTTCATGATGAAATAATTCCAACATCCATCATAGAATTTCTTATATTCATCTCATTTGTATTAATTAAATTCAGAACGATGATAAAAGATAGGGATAACATTAATTCGTTTACAATTACATTTCCAAAGTATTTATTCTCAATCTCGAAGCAGTAAATCAATTTGTTAGGTATTTGTTAATCTGACTTTGAGTATCTTGGATAGCGGAGAGTCTTAAATAACAATAGTGGGTGCTTCACTTGGCTCAGTCATTGACAATTTATATCGAAAAGCTATAAAGCTGAAACTATTTTAAACTGAAAGTGATTTGTCTTTGAAGCGGCGTTGATAGCAGTCACGGTCAGTGCTTCGTTATCCCGTTTACCGTATTTTACCTCGAAAATACGGTTACATTTTTGCAAAAGATATCCAAACTGTAAACGTTGTTTGAAAGCCGTAAATCGAGCACTGAAATAAAATATTTAAATGAGACTAGTCTATGCAGCGGCCGCGATCGGCATGCGGGTAGACATAAATCAGTGCGCAATGCACAAAACTGCTACGGTTGTTTGATCGGCTCCTATTGAGAATATGTCACCGCTGCATTGACACTCGCGTTTTAGGGCATAGTCACACCTACAAATATTTTTTCTCTTTATCGATGGGAAACGTCGGGAAATTTATTTTGGGAAAAGATTTACTCGATTTGTCACATTCTTTTTGCCCTGGGTCAGCCGGGGTGCGAGGGATATGTCTTTGACAACCTCACCTCCGGCCTAGCACCAAGACCCACAGTCGGCGTGCGGTTTTAGTCGGTTCGAGTCCGACATAACCTCCCCTTCCGGCTCCGGCAGGGGGGGTATCCGAGGGATCTCCGCACGAAAAAAAAAAAAAAGCCATCCTAGACTAAAGCCTATGTTCTAGTACGATACTCAGTCCTGAATTTCGATTTTTATCTAGATGAAGACGATGACAGTTCTAATGTCATTGTGGTAGTCATTTAACAACTGAGCGTTGTTCTGGAATGGGAGCAATACTGGCACAATACTGTAAAAATATTAAAACGTCCTACACGTTTAAATATTTTACAGTATTGCATAATATTGAAAATTTATATTCAAGCAAAATAATTAGAGTTTTCTTCAAAATAAAAGCCCCTCTGTTACGCTTCATCGAAATATTTGAATTGTAGCGAACAATGATACCTAGGTAAAAATATTAAAAAGGTTTTAGCAATGGGGGAAAGAAAATTTAGTTATCTGAAATGAGAATGTCTTGAAGTGTAACATTTACGTAGTGTTCTAATTTATAACAACTATCTGTTATGCAATATTTGAAAGTATGTCACATTCGTATGTTGGGTGCAATAAAATCTGTTTAGATTGCGTATAGTGACGTGCTACTATTTCACATCACATATTTCTGGACTGATTCTAACTAGCTGCCTTTGATCATTTACAATGTCCTAACCGCTGTATTATTGAAGAAGACAGAGTGTAACTTGCTTTTTCTTAAAAACATTTAATTGCACCCCGGCTGACCCTCGGCCATCTCCACTATCGAGATGGCTCCTCGGGTAAGGGAACCGCGGTGTTCCAGGCCTCATGAACGACGGAGGTCTTAGAGCGACCTCCATCGTCTGAGTCGCAAAAACTATTTCTTCATCCTAGCGTTAATTCCAGTTGCATCCGAAGCTTTTCAACTTGACCGCCACGGCCTAAAGGCGATATCGAAGCATTGCAGGTAGACCAATTGTTAGATTTTTGGGGCTCCAACTACCCGTAACGACTGCCATAGATGTTTCTATGGAAACCGGGACCGACTTAACGTACTTCTCCGAGGCATGAGCAGACTAATGCAAATATCAATATTCATACATACAAATATTTGCATTGAGCGGAGATCGGACCTCCTGCGTAGCGGCCGCGTTCAGTACCGCTACGCCAAAGTGACTCACCGTCATCGCAAAATCTACTACCCTAGTGAAACAGGGATTTGTGTACCTATATTGTTTATATCGCTACATAAATGTAAGTTTTAACCTAGATTCCTAACCAAAAAGT
Organism: Eilema sororculum; assembly: GCA_914829495.1. NCBI lineage: Eukaryota > Metazoa > Arthropoda > Insecta > Lepidoptera > Erebidae > Eilema > Eilema sororculum. The sequence goes on from OU618550.1 coordinate 12,947,841, forward strand.
TCGCTCGTTAGATTTAATTTTAAAATATCTGGACATCGTTAACATGAAATTGAGGACATAAAATCACTGACATCATTACCTACAGAAATGTTTTGCGATGACTGATGAATGATTTGATTCCGAGGAAATGCGAAACAAGTTTTGACTTATGTCAGTCAAACAGTCGTCAACTTATAAATGTGTCACTGTTGAGACAGACGGCTCATCGTGCTTCCCTCTGCCAAACTAATAAATCTAATTAGTTTAAATTTATATTCATCCAAAAGTTAAGCCGTATAGAAGCCATGATGGTTTTGAAAATAAAGCACCTTTTATTTTGTTTAGATATATTTGAACATGAAATTCAGTGTCAAATCAAATTTCCAATTTCTCGTTAGAAAGAATACGAGAGCATTAAAAGTTTGTATTAATTTACTTCGAGGATTTACAAATACAGTCATACAAAGCAGATCTCGAAAATTCAAGTGATTCAAGTTCGGTGTGGTTATCATCACAGATTTAGGTATTTATTGTTGGTGTTATTCCTATTCCTACCTTGTTGATATTTTATCAGTCAGGATCAGGATACGCGGGGGCATCTTACGTGATATTAATAGATGATCCCACGTCTTTCCTGGAAAATAGACCGACTAGTGGTAATAATTGTGTATCCAGATGGTACGTAACAGTTTGCTGATATAACATTTCAGTAACAAATTAACACCCTCTACAAATTATACGCTAACAAATGTTCAAGTTGATAACAAATTAGAATATCCCACTGTGTATTCGGAGTTTTAATGTATTTTATGGCAGCTTTATATACCACAAAACATCAAAAAAATTGTCTGCACAAAGCTTCAAACTTTTTATTATTCCCCACCAAAGAAGGTCGTTGTGGTTGACTGAACACAGAATTTTACATAACATTACGAAACGTTGGAGTTCAAAATATTAACAAATGAAAACCAAGGATTATGAAGCAAATTCGAATGAAAGAGGATAAAACATACATGTGAAAATTGTATGCTGAAATGTTTGTGAGATCTCATTGCTTATTTAGCCAGAAGCTCATAAATAATATTAATATTGTAAGTTCGAGGTTGTTGTTAAATCTGAATGTAAGCCAGAGTATGAAAATATCATTATGATTGCGTCATTACTCTAAAAATAATCAAATATATATCTCGTAAGATCTATATTATTACTATCAACGTAACTCTGTCATCGAGGCCACAATTAGATGCGATTAAACGCGCCCTCACATTCAGACACACCACGAGAAAACTATTCAGCAAAAAAAAAACAGTTACCAGTATAAAAGCCATAGTCACTTCTTGGTTTGCAACTTTGCATACGTATCTCGTGTGGATAATTAAATAATTCTGGCACGAATAAAGGTAACCTGTTGGCTAAATAAAAGTATTCTCATCACAAAACAAAGCAACTGAACTCACGATTTCACAACATTTGCATAGAAATATATTTAAACATGTAGGTACGCTAGATAACTTCGTAATTATTCGGTCTAAAGCGCATAACTGTACAATTTGTGATAATATTTTACCAATTAATACAAAATTAATATATACGTGTTGAAAATAAGTAACATAAGGTTTGAGTTACTAAGTAGGTATATGTATTACTTTTTGAAAGTACCTACAAATGAAGCTTGTCTTCATAGAACTAGAAGAAGAATCTAAGACATAAGAAGCATTAGAGGCTCATTATCTTTTAACTGAAGAGACTAGGCTACCTAATGAATTCGGGAACTCGCAATAAAATGTCTAAGGAATTTAATGAAAAGGAAGATTCGTAGTAGCGAGACTGTACTTTAGATACCACGACACGCGTTGAGGAGCATTTTATGACTTCCCGTGTCGTCAAGTCGCGATTAAATTTGTGCCGAAAACCCATCAAAATAGTGCCCGAAATAAATAAAACATAAAAGTATCTGCAACGATTATAAATGTCGCAGATGAACATCAGAATTAAAAGTTTAAAAACGTTGTTTCTGAAAATTGATTTGTGGCAACAGGCTTATTCATTAATAGATGAGTTCCCATACGGCTAATGCCATGTTTACTTTTTGCGTCATACTGGGAACTAGGTTATTCACTCATGTTTACAGATTTTTATGACATGTCGTAGTCATAGACTGGAGATTCTACGGATAGCCATATAAAGATTGTTGGAAGTGTAAATATAGTATACAGACTTCTAACTGAATGAGACTAGTGAAATTTGTATAAGTCTAAATGTAAAAAAAAACTAAAGAAATAAATTACCATAGGACTAAACACTGTAATTTATCATATAATAATATCACGCTTAGCATCGCTTTCAGCAAGTAGGTAGAAATAGTAGAAAGCTGTAATAAAAAAAAATAACCAAATAATTCTAAAGCAATTGCAGAAACTTTTACCGAATATTACGAACGTAATTTCGTATTTAGATAAGTAGAAAAGATGTGATCTACTAGACAGGATAAAAGTGGAGGTGATCGACTACGTATATATATAAATTTTTCCTGTAATATTCACAATTATAAGTATTATATTATTATCATGAACGCAGAAAAGAACAGTTCATTTTTCTTCTTTTAGGATTACCAAGAAAAACTTGATCCTATTTTGCATCGGGAAGTGGAATATCCGTCTTATCTTCAGAAGATAACGAATTAAGTCATGTGGAAACTTTAACTATACCCCGTCCATCATATTATTGTATTTTAGACAGATGGAAGTAGTGATTGCATGAAAATTTAAAATATCCACAAAGTTGAAAACCTCGATTAAAAAAATTATTAATCGATACATGAAAATATTATGATAAATATATGATTTCATGTAGAAATATAATCTATTATCTTTCTGTACATAATAATAAAGCAGTAGATATTTCGTGTCTATACCTACAATTTACAAATGTATTATAAAACGATTGTGGCCATTGTGGGCCATAACGTACACCCTAATCTCCAAAACAAAACAACTGACGTCTATAAGAATATTCCAACATGCTGATTTCCTGGTATTTATTGAAGAGTTCCGTGTTCTGTCCCTGAAACCTATCATCAGATCTTTATGCAATTTGAATGGGACCGTTTTGGAATAAACTTCTTTCAAATAAAAAAGAATTTTGACAATCCGTCTACATATGACGGAGTTAAAAAAATCATTTTTCCGTAAAAATCATAAAACTATAAAAAATTATAAACATCCGAATTGTTGTTTAGAAGTCGGTTAAAAACCGCCAGTTATGTTATATTTTTTAGAAGAATTATTTTCTGTTGTCGATATCGATTGTGACATATTCAAGTTATTAAAATATAAACACAGTCGATGGACTAACTACATCCCTAAAATTGCTTTCTGGCTGATGTGACGATGTCAATGAAAAATGACGTATTGGCGCCTAATTTTTGTTAGGATTTTCAGGTGTTGACGCTAGAACAAAGTTATACCGACCACTGTCAGTGAGCTGTCTAAAATACAATTATATAATGGACGGAGTATAGGGTAAACAGGCTATTAACAGAAACATAACAACAGCAGCCTTATGAAGACTAAAAGGATCCGTTAACGAGACATACAGAAAGTTTTCATTGAAAATGTTACTCCAGCAAAGCCATTTTATACGCATACATGCAATGGGTTATTAGATCCCGTCTAGACTAGAAACATGATCGCGTACACTGAACCGTACATATACCTAAGTAGGTAGAACTGCGCACGCGCGCAGACGTGAGTTGAGCCCAATGTTGTCGTCGGTGAATCATGCACACTTCGTCATGTCACATTATTATGACCTCGAAACTAACACTAGTGAAACACTTCCGTCACAATTGTCGATATAAACAGTTTAGCTTGCAATAAACTAAACTGAATACACAGTTTTGTACACAGATATTTTGAACTTTGGTCGCTTGTAATTGTACAAAGTTGATTTTAGTGAGTATTGTTATTGTGTACTAATATTGATACGCATAAGTTAAACTTTCAGGGATTTTTAAAGTGAACACGAGTGCTAAACGAATCTTTATAGTACAAATATCTTTAGGAATCTTGGAAACAACGTGAATAATCAACAAAATGTTCACAATATCCCTACAGGAAATACACAAAGAGTGTTTTAAATTGTATCGTCGATACTTTGTTGAAGCCTTTGGACTGTGATACAATTAAATACATTCCTGCATTTTGTACTACTTCCCCTGGACTCTAGCTAGATTATTTGATTGTTTAATGCTGAACGTGGATGTCCATTTTTTTCGCAAATCATTTTCATTGTATGTATTTATCACAGGAATTTGACTTGTGTAATATAATTAAATTGAAAACGCTCAAGGTATAATAAAGCTGGAACTTTTAACTAAAGTCAGTATTTTGTAACATAAACGAGAATGCTGTTAAACACTGGAAATTATTAAATTACTTATAAGTTCTATTTATGGCAAAACAGTAAAAATACAATAGGTAAAAGAAGTATTCCTCGTATTGAATTTTATGTTTTACTATGTAATTCTCACAAACTGTCAAAACGCTATTTTGTTTGGTATTGCATGTCAACTTCAATACCTTTGAGCAGTAAGTATGCAATAATAAAAAGCATAATAGTTAATTATAAGACATTGCGTATTTTATGAACTTCTGTAAGGTACCAACAATATTATACCTACCTATCAGTTGAGAAATAAAATTCTAACGCCTATAAAAAAGAACGCTTTGAAGCAATAAAATTAGTTCTAGCTAAAAGAAAAATAGTGTCTTGTATTTTTGATGGTCGGTAAATTTTCGGTCGGCGAGTCACATGACAGAAGTTGTTGCAAATCGTAACCTATTCTTTAGTTGTACCGCATACAGTAAACTAAAATTTTATGACCTAATCTGGTCGTTTATCGTACAACGTGTAACAGCACTATCGTTATGCTAATATGCGGCTCGGATGTCATCTTGCGTAACAGGCGAGCAACCGAGTATGTGCGCGGCTTAACTTCAGCTAATGTTCCACTTAAGACTTAGCTTTAGCCACTGTCACCGGGTATACAAGAGAAAAAATTACAACCATTTTGTCAGTATACAGTCCTAATTTAGTACTCTGCGATAAACATAATTACCCGTCACGGTGAGACATTGAAAAGTGGGCGACATCTTCGACTAAGTTGTAGAAAATAAAACGAATAAGATTATAGCCTCAATCTTAGGGGTCGTCAAACATTAACCTCGCTTACCATGACTGACCAAGCGAAGCAAATAGCGTTAAGGAAAACCTACATTCGATTGAGAGAAGTACTCATTTTAAAGAGTCAGAGTTTAACTTGGAGTTTGATCACCTCATCAGAAGTATTACAGGTAGTAAATGAGTTATTAAAACTTGTAGGTATAGCGCCTGACGGCAGCGAATGACGACGGTCGTGCCGCCGCCGGAAGCGAGCAGTTTGGGGGCACGCTCCGCTTCCGGTGGTCGCGCGTCGCTGCATGCAAATAGTCCCGCCGTGTCCGACATCCGACAGGTGACGAAAGTACCGAAAGAATGGATACCACTGTAGTACATTATAATTTGAACGATAGGTGTGGCCGACTTTATTGTATACTAACTTTTGCACGTGGCTCCGCCCGCGTGGATGTCGGTTATCGCGACCAAACATAACCTATGTACTTTTTTAAGGTCTAATCTACCCCTATACCAAACTTCATCAAAATCGGTTCTGTAGTTTAGGCGTGACAGCGTACAGACAGACAGAGTTACTTTCGCATTTGTAATATTAGTATAGATTAAAGCCAATTAGCAACACTGAAGCGATGGTCACGCCATCCTTAGATCTTACATAGATTTGTTGGTTCGACTATATCCGAAAATATGACATCAATTCCATGTCTATTTAATCAGGGAGTTTAATCTAATTGTTAGTTTTACCAGCGCCAAACAGATGCATTTTGCAATCAGGAATTATTAAAACAATTTCGTATTCGAGCATACAGCTATGCTCGACTACCAAATTGCTTTAATAAGTCCGGATAGTCGGAGACATATGGGCTGCCTGATGTCTCCGGACTTTCAGGTGTCAACTTTAGTACCTCAACCGTAAGTCCAAAATCGGATTTGACCATCCGGATTCATGATTCGATTATAATATGAAGCTGAGTGTTACTTGATTTGAATTATAGTTTAGGGAACAGCCCTTTATTTTAGATGTACCACTGTGTCTATAAAACGGCTAATCAGAACTAAGGTTGTCATTGTCAAATATTTAATTACCCTAGTTAGTATTGACAGTTTTTGTTACATAAATTACTCAATAAATATATCCGCATTTAGAATATTAGTATGGATCACGTCATTCGGTTGTGTGGCGTTCTAACTAACGTGATCACTCATAAGCAAAATATTGGCGTCCCAAGTTTCTGTACTAATGAAGTTTAAGGGAAATTTCCTCTTGACTTTTTATTTATATTCCGTACAGATAGGATGCAATTAAGTTACTGCAAACATGGCAAAACGCACCGACCGACTGTGAGCCTAAACCAATTAGTTGTCGGAGTGCATCCTTTGTTGGGAAAGAGCGATTCCCATGAACAATGTTGGTGACCATGTTTCTGATTTAATTAGCTTACCTTCTGCACCTCCTGCTCCTCCTGAACAAGTATCAATTCGTTGGCTGATGTATTGTAGACTAGAATGACGAATGTAATTTGAAGTTGATGACATACGTTCACGACTGTCATAGACGTCAAATCCCATACATATCCCATCCTATTCCATACCAACCAAAGAATTGCCACTTGTCTAGGGAACTGGTAGTTTAATATTAACGGTTTGCGAATAAACATAACTATTACAAGGCGGTTGAGTATCTACTCATAGTTTATTAAAGTAACTATTTAGTGTCTACCAATTGAAGTGGAGATTCATGTGACGACCCATACAGATGATTTTGAGTAGTTTAATCTTTCAATTCACTAGTTACATAATAGGTGAAATACTGGTTTGTAAAAAGGTAGTGTAAAAAACTTAACACGATGCAGAAGCAAATGGAAAAATAGCAAAAAAGTACTAATATTCCCTTTAACCCCTCCAACTAAGCTAAATTGCTTGTGCTGGGAGTAGGTTTACGTCGGTAGTGTCAGGATTCAAACCCGGGACCTCTCGATCGTAAGGCTGACTCCTTAACCACTAAGCTACCGACGCTTCAACAGTGCCTCCTTTATAGTTAGAGATTTCATATAAATAATTAAAAGGGACGCGATGTCCTACGCAATGGCATGAAGACGATCAAACGTAACCAACATAAAATATTCAATAAGTAAATATTTAACATACTGTAACTGGATTAAATGGTTATCATTTACAGAAATATATCTGTCACAATTCCCGAGGTACAAACAAGATATTTAAATTTTAGAATTCAGTGCCAAGATCAATAACTAAAGCTAAGTACTATATAAATACATGCAACTCATCCATATTTATTTGTTTATGTATTATGTCGTATGCTCAAAGACACGTGCACCTACACAACTATCTAGTCACGGACAAAATATTATCGTTAATGTTACTCATCACAGTCATCACAAAGCAAAACCTGTATTTTCGAAATAAAATATATATTCGTGAATTTTTGAAATGTTAAATAGGTATCTTGTCTTTAAATTGTATTGTATATTGTAAACAGACAACGTATTCCTACCTAGGTAAGAAGGCACATAATGAAAGTCATTAAGTCCAGGTGTTTTCTAAAAATAGCTTGTTTAGAAGAAAAACCTATTTTTGATTATGTTTATTGACAGACGCATAATGCACAAAACATACATGTTCAGGTTTGATGAATAATTAGGCAAAGGTATTGCTTAGTAAGTACTTACTCTGCACCTGTTATGCTTAACAGATATTACGTGAAGCTTGAATGCAGCTAAACTAGAATTACTGTTTCCTCAGGTAATAATAAACAATTCCTAGAGCGTAACGCCGCTGTCTTAGCCCCACATTAGCCAAGGACATTGCCTTCAATTATTCGTGCCGGATAAGCTCGACATGCATGCTCCTTAGCAGTGCCTACCGGCATAGGTACCAGGCACGCTTCCGCACTACTATTATAGTACCGTTGGTTGAACAACGATGAATTTTTTATTTCCGATTATTGCCATCTTGGGCCAGTTATGCTCTTCATTTAACTTCTAATAAGGACATACGGCAGGTGGCGCATTGCTCATTCATACCAAATAATTCAGGCACTTACGCCCTGACCTTTTGATTCGAATATTTTATTTGGTGATCCGTATAATAACAGTATCCATTTATTAATATTGATATAAAATATTTTGAGGTATTCCTAGGTACTTAGGTACCTATATTAAAAGATATCATCCAGGTGGTCTTAATGCAAACAGTTCACAACAGATTTTTAATTCATACGTATTTATGAGTCAAAATATAATTAAAATAATAACTCCTGTGATATTATGTGGTATGTTATTAATATTTATAACTATAACAACTCCTAACCTACTGTCATTTATAACATAATTAAGTACTTAAATATCAACATTTCAGTAGTCTTTAAATTGGAAAACGGTTTAATTAGCAGCGGTATTCATTGTACGTGTAAGTATAAACACTATAGCGATTAAAAGTGAAAGTATATTCGATGCACTTATTATTATATACGCAAACAAAAACATAACCGAAATCAGCAAATAAACTGACCCAAGATAATGTATAGTTGCAAAAAAACCAAGCAACAACAACATGAGGATTACGTGCAAGAATTCAGCTTAGAACAATGGTGCGGCCTTGGGGCGAGGCGCAGTAATCACTGCTCTCGGACTACGAGTACAATGCCAACGTATAAAAGATATCTATGTAGATGACTGGCTTGTTTGTCCTTGTCACAAGTAAGACATAACATGGCCGTTGTTACGCTCGCGACGTTACGAAACAAGCAAAGCAGGCGATTAGTTCGCGAATGAAAGAGGGCTAAGTAGGCTCCAGCTCTTGTCAACTGACCAGACAAAAAGTCTTACGTACATTTAGCGTATGATAAAATCCTGGTTATGCTTAATGTGATGGTTTAGTGGGAATAGTGCAAACTAAAAGTGATAGATACTTCCCTTCTATATAATTTTTTGGCCAGAATCCGTACTCGTACGAACTTCCGAGCGGCCATTAAGTTTGGTTTGAGGTATAACTAACTCCCTTTTTGAGATTTAAATAAGAACCATTTTCTGTCGACTACCTTACTCAATTGACAGTTTTAGAATCCTTCCATTAGGAACGTAGTTTCAAGTAGGTAATGCCGTAAATATCATTATGGTTTTAATTATTTAACTGGGTAACTAAAGTCAAATTATTGGAATGATACCTAATTTCGTGGGAAGATAAAATATGTTTTGATTTCAAGCTCACATCTGCAGTACATACCTACCATTGACTTGCAAAGTAGCAATAAAAAATTCTATAATAGCAAAACCGCTCATAAAACTCAATTATAATAAACAACTTCATGGAGACATAGCAAGTAGTTCCTTGAATTCTCAGTATTATTCTTAATATTTCTCGTTTATGCTGCACATTTATTTCCCCAGACGAGTAAGTTCAGAACATGTCAAAGTTTCTGAAAGCCGTTCATTATTTTGTACTCTAACATGAAAATCTAAAAGAGAAGTGCCTAATAACTTCATAATTCCTTCAAATTCATCAATACATAATGTGTCTATAGATGTATCTAGGTATGGGTGGCACCAGGCTCAGGGTGTTCTCTAGGAATTGGACAGTTTACTTTTAGAGGATATGTAGAATTCCTTAAAGTAATCTACTAAAGTCGCAAACTTACTTTGGACTCTTTCTATGGCTTCTGTAGTAGAGTCCTGGTATTAACCTGCATCGATAGTTTGTAGTTCAAGTATTTTATATTTGAGTCGTCTCAGCAAAAGATTACGCTACACCAAAGTAGTTTGACAATCATTGTAATCTAGTGTTGCTTGGTGTACATTGTTATGATCACGTTTTATCGCTGTGTACGGAGGCGGTGCGCGGCAAATAACAGTAATTTTATCCAATGTCGTGAGAACCGCCGTTGTGCAAGGAGCCACAACCACTGAACTAGTTCACAGATTAATCTTGGATTAATCTTAACAACTATTATTAAGATCTAGCAGTAAGACACGATCGCGATAAAGACGTATTATATGTAAAAATTGTCTGCAAGCAGAACTATATGGGAATATAGTTAGAATTTTTAGAATTATTGCCATAAGTAGTGTATATCATTTTATTTCTTCATTTACCTTTGGAGAAGAGTTACAGATTAATGGCAAGTTTTATGGTAATAGAAAACATAAAATAAAACTTCTAAATAACATTTAACAAACATAAAAATTACGGGCAACAAACATTAACATTATCTCATGTTGTTACAAGTCTTTAAAGGTATAACTTGAGTTAGATATTTTTATGCCATAATGTTATGATAGAAGGTAATAATTCTAGACAATATCAATATCCTGTTGTCAAGTAATACATTGATGGCAAATTATATTAAGAATAGACTCAGCATTAATGACTCAACCAACGTAATATCCGGGCAAATATCACAAAACTGTTCCATACTTTGTGAAATACCAAAGTAAAGAATAGTTTTTTTGATGTTAGGCTAAACTGAGGTTTTAAAATTCGATACAGTGGGTGTGTTGCTACCGGCTATCTGTAGTAAGATCAAAAGAATGACAACGGACGACCAAGAGTTTAATCTGAAACTCAATCAACGTGCTCACAAAACCGACACGGTCCAATCCATGCGGTGGTGAAATCGAGACCACGGCCCATGGTTACACTAGGTAAGTGAAACTGTACACTATGCAACTTCCGTCCACATTATAATGTCAGATATCCGATGACTGTCGGTCCTGTCGGATGGCGTGGTCGGTTCAGCCAGCCTGTGGTTGACTGTGGCCGTCGAATATACTTCTCGTATCATATTCAAATTTACGCAATTCGGTTATTCATTTTTAACTCACATTTGTATTGAATTAAATTCGCGAGCTCTTGTTTGGCAATGGTACTGGCAATATTATGCAGTTGGTAATATTTTAAGTAATTAAAAATAACTTTACTGAAATATAGTGAAATAGAGAGTATGATGTGATTAAATAAATAATAAAAAATCTGCTATCAAAATAATACTTCAGTCATTTGGAAACTTTACACTTGACTATTTACTCTTCAAAAAACTATAGATCATCAAAAACACGAATTGTATTTATATTTGCACTGAAATAAAACTTGATAAAAAACGATTAACTTCAACATAGACAACACAAACCGTAATAAAAATATATATAAACAAGTGCCGGGTACGCACGAACCGGACGGGCGTTTCTCCGGGGAATAATAAAAAATATATAGGTTATGCAATTTTGTCACAACACGAAAATCAATAGGTACGACAGAAATGTCAAAATTAGGTCGAAAGCTCCCTATACTATCACATGCTATCTAAATTTTGAATAACTTTGATAGTGAAGGGGTGAGCATCTATACCGATCGTATAAAAATTGATTTATTTCTTTGAGATTAAAGACCAAAGTATATATTTATAAATTGTGTTATGATGCCTACTTACTTTTCATTCTTCTTAACTAAATGTATAGCATGTAAAGATGATTTACCTGAAACAAAAAGTATTTTCATCAGTATTGTGGCATATAAAAGACACTCAAAATAATTCTCCACACAGTGAGCTTAATTTAAATGTTTATAAAAATACATTCAATTCCGATAGTGTGATGATGACGAAGTAATTGGCACCAACTGGTTCTGAGTAAACAATTAGTTCCAAAGAATATAGACGGCTTTGATCGTCTTTTTATAAGTACATATTTATTTGGCAAACGTCTGGGCGATGCAAGCTGTTTACTTGAGCGCGCATCGCAAATATGCGATTGATGCATTGTTAACACAAATTTATTTGATAAGAACCAATTGGCTATACAAGCTGCCGCACGCATCCGTAAATTTTGAACACCTTACGCCAACGTTGACAGATTTATTTACAGTGCGTGGGCTGCGGCGAGACGGTTAATTTTATTGTAAGCCTATTGATTAAACAGACTGTTTAAGTTGCATTTGACGATAATGAGACGTGAAATGATATAATATCTCGTGTTGTCACTGAAGTGTCAACATTAAAATCGAAGATTAATCGTTTTGACGACCTGAATCAAAGAAATCAATACATATAAAGATGTCACAGTGGTAGTGCTCTGATGTTACTCTCCAAAGAGGGACACGTCTGCTTCTGCTTGGGGTGACAGGCTGAGGCTGCCTGTCGTGGCATGTCGCATCTGTCGCGCACGCCTTCGCTAGAAAAATCCATCGATCCCTTTGTCTGCTATGCACTATGCCATCTGTTAATCACCCAATCACTACCAGCAATCCTCAACAGGGCAGATTCAGTCCGCAGGAGGAAGCTGTAGACGACAGTGTCTTCCCCACCTTTGAAGAGAAGAACTACTCTCCGTCTAAATTAGAAGAGTATTATCTCATTTCGCTCAACTGTCCTCTGTACAAATATATGTGAGCGATTGAATATTTTTAAGTCCCGGTACCCGCTTACCGTAAATACATAAAATGTTGCATAGTTTGCAGAAGTAAATAGTATTCCATAGTAATAATGACGTTCTATGGAGCATTAATTAACGATATCGGCATGAACAGCGATAGAGACTAGGTTCCAGTAATTGATTCTTCAGTAGGAACAACTGAAGAGTACTTGATTATGAATTGAAATGTACTGAATGCATTGATAAATCGCATTCACTCTTAATAACGTGGCCATATACATGCTATTTGTAATGTACACTAGACGTTACTGCTACTTTTGAAGTTAAACATATCGTGTACAATAAGGAAATAAGATTTATACGTACAGGTAGGTTATAATGTATGAGATGAATACTAGATATTTAATATAGGTATTGAAAATATTATGGTCACTGATATTTAATCTACAGACAGATACGTAACTAACAGTTTTTTTGACAGTAATAAATTTATTACATGATATTATATACGAAAAGTTGTTAGTGTCACGATACCGATACATATTACTCAAATTATAATGTTTTCGTTTATAACATAGATAAGTAATGCTGAAAAACTGTTTTATAAATAATCTACCACAATAATTCACTTCACGTAATTTATTACTTTTTCATACAACGTCGTTCCCGATTGCATCCGAGGCGCTTATTGTTTCTGATTCGGTTGTTTTTATCAGATCTCCCAAAATCTACTGATGCTGCCGAGATTAACGCAATGATGATGATGGTCTCCTTGGTAATGTGAGCTCTACCTGTATTTTTAACCCATTACAAAATCGTATCGGTCTCTCAAGAGATATATCAAAAATAACAATTCAAATAAATTTTATATTCATTATTATCTCACGAAAGAAATAATGGCTGTTTAAAAAATTTGAATGTGTCGTTAAAAAACGAATTGATTTACCACCAACAAACAATCTCGTAAAATTTTCTCTATACAATATTAGCGTGGAATGAATACAAAAATACCTTGTATATGTTGCTAGCTGCCCTAAATATTTACTCGATGACACAGCGTAAGTACATATAAATTTAATAGTTGTTATATAATTTCAATGTCATACACCTCATCTTTGAAGTTTAGTTGTGTGTTTAGCGAGGTTTTGCAAGTATTTTATACCAAACATTGCACTAAAATAACAGATTAACAACAGAAAGAGGGTGTAAAAATAATAATAAAGTAGCAAAAATACGTCGGTCTACTATATGAGGTTTGATAATAAATAATAGATGGTAAGCTGTTATTATGGCCTATGAACTCGCTTACGGAGAGGTAGGGACCTAAAGGATAGGCTACCTAGTCATGCAGCAATATCATCAACTATAAGGACACAGCATAATCTGCTGATGATGTCCTTAGAAATGAGAGAGGTTATGGTACTTACCTACACTACGAAAAAACATGGTTCTACTACTATGTACACGATGTGTATTATTGACAATCAATATTACCGCATGTGTTATTGCATTAATTGCGGTACTGTTTTCGAGATAAATAAATAAATAAATATTCCACAACATTCTACACAACGCTATCTAGACCCATGGTAAGCTTTTATAGCTAAAACCTATATTTTGGATTAGCACTTGAAGAGATTTTGCCATTGCACTGATACGATAACAATAACGCGATAAAAGTAGGAGAGCGAAAACTATTGAATTGAAAGCTTTTTAGGCGCGTTGGCAAAACAAAACTGTTGATCTCGCGACACTGCTACCGTTACCGTTACTAATACCTCGGTATATCGTATAATTATTTATTATATTGACTCCGATTAGGGACACGAGAGTTGAGTTTTTCACTTCTGCCGAAACTCCAGAATTATTTATTTTTTCTAACAATGCATCCATACTTATAATATAAATGCGAAAGTAACTCTGTCTGTCTGTCTGTCTGTCTGTCTGTATGTTACGCTTTCACGCCTAAACCACTGAACCGATTTTGATGAAATTTGGTATAGGGGTAGATTAGACCTTGAGAAAGGACATAAGCTATGTTTTGTCGCGATAACTGACATCCACGCCGGCGGAACCGCGGGCAAAAGCTAGTAAGAAATAATTAACTACAAATTAGATAAATATATATACATATATAATTAGACATAATTAACTAGAAATAAGATGTAAATGATAACGCTGCCGTAATGGTTATTAAATATTTACAAAAAGTAACATCGACTTGATCCTTGCTCAAGTATTGGTTAGTAACATCATTTTCGTCGCCTTTGCTGCGGGAAGGAAAAGGGAAAAAAAGAAAATAAGAGTGACTGTAAAGTTTCAACGGTAGCTGTTTACATCCGACTTTTTACGATGTTGTTAACTGTCGATTCTTTTTAAACATCTGCGTCGTGAACTGTAAACTACATTGTTTGCGGTTTGGGCGCTAAAATGATGCTTGAAACGTGGTGGTAACTTTACTTAAAGCTAAGTATTACGAGTACTACTTGTTCTAAGAGTCGTCAAATAGCCATAAATTATAAGAAATTGTTAAAGGATTTACTTAATTTTTTATAACCTTAGCTAATTCTATTACTTGTATTTCTATTGTAATTTTATGACAATTTTATTGCAAATTCACATAGTTTACCATCAAATTTTCAATGGACACTACCTTAATCATAATTAATAAACAAATATAACACAACACAATAATATAATTTATACATGTCGGGAGCCAAAATATCGAATATTAAGCCTAAGTGTTTGAAATAGAGAATTCTTGATGTAGGTATCTCTGTTAATTTGCTTCAGTATTTGAAGCCGTGAATTTATTTCGACAACCTGACAAAGCAGCGTCATTTTAAAGCTCCCCGCTACTACGGATAGTTAAAGAACCTATCGGGCTCATGGCTGCTCACCGAGCGAAGATTGACATATTGTTTAAGTTCTAACGGAAGTATACGACTTTATCTTAGGGGTGAAGTGTGTGGGAATAAAAGTGATTTTTGTTTACGAGCCATGTCTTCTTGTGGAATAACTTCGTAGGAGTGTTTTTATAGCATTCTTATTACAATTGTCACTTGTAGTTTAGTTTAGTTTAAACTTTTAGCTTTTTTATTTTGTATTGTCGAAAGTTTATGCAAATATCACTCACTGAAATGAAGCCACATATTTTTAATTAATTCTATAGTTCGCAGTAAATAAATCATATTAATAATAACCATTTTTTTTGTGATGAAACCTGTTTATAAACATGTATAATTTTTTTCAATATTCCTGGTTTTAATATTCATGGTAATCACGTCAATAGAATAATATAATTCCCTTGCATTATATTGTATCGTTTCTTTATCAATAGATATAACTACTGAACGATTTTTCCATTTATCGCCCGCAAAAGCCAAATTCATTTTCTGTACATCCAGCTTCATATTGACAAGCTCCCAATACAAAGTGTTTCAATATATACGGGATTATCGCTTAATACGTCGATATGTGGGTACAGATGAATTCTGCGAAATCCATTAAATGAGTAATTCTGGAAAATTTAACATTTATTTCATCATTTATACATAATCAGGCTGAATAAACAATTAACGATAAGTAGAATCATTTACCTAGTTTAATATTTTATGTATTTTTTTGTGTTGCAACTACCTACGGCTTAAGCACGGAAGCTTTAATCGCCTCAAGTATCGATACAATTTAAATCGGAGCAAAACGAGTAAAACGAATCGATCTCTATCCCATCGAGAACAAATCGCACGACTAAAGACGCTCTCTCGGCTGGAATGCTCCGAGCGATTGGAAATACTTGTGTCTGAAGTTCGAAAAGAAAAAAGTTAATTGGTACTGTTTTTTGTCATTGCACCGTCCGTTACTCCTTCAACTAATCTCTCTATTCTCGAATGTCTTTGCCGACTTTTACACGTTTTTAGTTGAGAAAACTTGAAAGTCTTGCAGAAAATTAGTGCGGCCATTTTTATGGTTACTGTTCTGATGTGAATAGAATTGTGAATTGTTTTTCATGCCACTTAGGTCGCAGACAAGTGCCTACACGGCCCACCTGATGGGAAGTGGTTACCGTGGCCTATGGACGAGGACGTGTGCGTTATCAGTATCACACTCGTACTGTAGACCCTAAAACTTGAAACCCTTCCTACCTTTTAATACTTACCCCTCTCACATTCACAAGTATTGTTAATGTTATACTTAAATCAATTTAAAATTTAGAGATCAAGTAGGTAATTCTTTTATACAATAGTTAGATAGGTACTTATAGAAATTATTGAAAGCTCTTTAAACTAGAATAGACAATAATTTTCAGAAACAAAACTGTATAGAATATCTTTGAAATTGAATGTTTTGTTGAGTTGTTGAATAATAAATCATAAGCCAGCGTCTCTGTGAATATCAAAGCGGATCTTCAAAGGATTCACTAAACACTGTTATTAAACTGCCACGTAAATGTGGACTTTACTAAACTAACTAACACAATCCAGGCACTTTTAGGGGTATATAAATCTCTGATACCATTTAGACACAGATTTTTATATAGATGATACAGTAAGCAAGCACGCTTAACGATGATAATCTCTTACCCTAGCCAAGCCAGAAAATAAAAATCTAGTTTGGCAACCCATCCAAGCTTTTTCATACTTTCATGTCAAACCACGACACAAATTGATATTTCAGACACAATACAAACATCAATATTACGAGTATATTCCTCAATCAAGTTATTTTTAGTATTTAAGATTTAAAATTTACTTGAAATAATTATAAAATCTTTAAGGTATTTAAAATATACGTGTAATATAAAGATTCGCACATACAACCGTGGGAAATGCACATTACGAAACCAGTCTCTAAAGAATCATTCGGAAGGATGAACAATGACATGTTGTACCTGGCGTATAAAGCGTACATCATGTCATGCGAAACGTAGATACGTTAACTATACATAATAAGACAGAAGAGTTCTATGCAGGTTCTATAGTCGAATACACAAGGAACATCAACTCTTACTCTTCCTACATTAATATATTTTGTCTGGACTCCTTGAGTTATTGAAGTTATTTAGACTGTATTATGCGTCGAATTTATCAAACACTTGCACATTCAAGTTATTTACAGTATTTTCTACTTAAGAATTTTTACCCAGATGTTTGCAGCTACAGTAAAATGCATGGTGATTGCATCAGTGATACACGCTCATGGACTACGTTCAAAGTATTTATTAGACAGACCCGAATTTGATACCATTCCAAACAGCTAATTACAGTGTTGAAATGACCTCTCCACGAAACACCTTAAAATAATTCAAACAATGAAACGCAACAGAGACCCCCATATTCATTAAGCCCTAAATTTATAAATAGCTGTCGCGGTATTAATTGCTGTGTCCTGTTCAACTTCAATATATTTTTCATTGTTTACTTCCGAAGCGGTTTCGGGGCACGACGCGCCATGATTACATTTTCACGTCACTGTCAACTTTGAACAAAGACACGGGGAGAAAGCCATCAGTCATTATCAGGAGAAAGAACAATAAAACGACGATTCATGGTCGTTAACCGAATTCACCTTACAATAAGGGAACTCGGAGGCACACCACCCTGAATACTTGGGTAAGGTTTGACGGAATGTTGGCAAATCTGAAGAGTCACGGCTCTCACGACGCTGTAATTAGGTATTTAAATAAATTAGCGGGTAGGTAAATGTTGCTTTAGGGACCTTGAGGACGCTGTTGAGCAAATATTTAAAGTCGTTGAATTTCTCAATGGTAATCTTAGGTTTAATATAATAAAGACAAATGGATATCGAAAAAGCACAGGATGTTAATAACGGTGGCAACGACGCGTAAAATGGAAACGTGACGTGTGGTTTGCTCATAAAGTCAAATTAACCAAATGTAAAAAGAAACATTCACTTGATAGATACTAAACCTATTTTAATTTTAGTTTAAGTTTCACTAGTCCAATCCTATCTTACAGTGAATATAGTACATCTCACATACCTAGAGTTGGACCTGAGATCCAATATTTTACCAGATCAATTAGAATTTATGTTAGTACTAGTATATTATTGGCTGGCTTATACTGATTGTAGAGCATCGTAATACATGTTTTATTGTAATTCATATTCAAAACTTTACACCGTAAAGCATTATATATAACAATTTAGTACCGAAAGAAAATGGTAAATAAACCGAATGCAAACAAAGTAAACCTCATAGATCTATATTTAAGGCCTCATAGCCCTATATAAAGCCTCATAGCAAGAAATGAGACCCATGTATATAATTGTGATATTATTAAATGGAGAACTGAAAAGATGGCATTCTGCTATCAATCGTCATTAGAACTACCATCGAACCGAGACGTACTCAGAATAAATCCTTATATCGTAATGGTTGACGTATGTACGAGACCATGTCAGCAATGCTGCTCTGTGGATCTGGTACACACATTTTGCTTTAATGGTCTCTAGCGAACGTTTATAACGCAAAGAAAGGTCATATACTCTGAATATCCGTACAAACTATATTCACCCCTGTGTAGGTGTATCAAAACCTAAATTCGCATCAAAGAATATATGTAATAATTTAAACCTTATGTGGTTGAACGTACGTGCAGGTACGCCAGTTTAGCCAAGTTAAGACTTGTGAGACACTGCTTAGCTTATTCAAATTTAATATCATTTGTGCCTTTTAACCCCTTCGTTATATATCTTTTATCCCCGGAGGGTTAGGCAGAGGTGAATTAACACCGTCATTTCACCAATCATTGGATTCAGTCCCATGTAATACCCTATTGCCGCATTCCGGGCACTATTGTTGACTGAAGCCATGCATCCGGCTTAGCATGTGGCTTAGTTTACCTATAATGGGTGTGACAGTCGCCTTATCCTCAACCATGAGAGAAATGCCTGCATCAGTACTTCGTCCGTAAAGCAGGCGTATTGGCTTGAAGATGAGGTTGGTTGCAAGCAGGCCATGAAGATTTCATGGGGACCCATAAATAATTGCAAAATAGGTGTCGTTGCACGTTGACTTAGTAAGGAAAGAAGAGAACGAGATAATAAAAATAAAGAGGAAGTAGGTAAAGCAGTTTGAATTTATATCAGATCCTAATAATTAATTTTAGGACTATCGGTACTTATTAAGCGTTACAAAGAAGCAAACGGTGAACTAAGATCAAAATACACAGACTTACAGCCTACAAATTCATACACCTATGGAAAGAAATCGAAACAAGATTGCAGCATTCCTCCAACGCACGGTTACAATTACAAGGCATTACTATCTCGCATTTCGTTGTTACGGCCAAGTTCCAAGGTGAAGTAATAAGCAACTCTAGCAGTCACGCCTGAGGCACACTAGCCCATCTCAGTACCAGTATAACAAAATGAAACAAGTTTCAACATCGTGCATCGAAAAAAGACTACATCAATCATTAGAACACTTTCTAAACTGTTTTATTGTTATTTGAATCTTTTATACAGACTGCTTGAACTAGTTCAATATGTATTTTTCCTGTGACTAGTTTATTTTAATTATTAATACTTTATGCCTTATTTACAGCATATCTGTCATCTTCTTCTTCTTCTTTTCGTGTCAACGATTCACTTTTATATAAGTACACTATTCACCAAAATCTGTCATCTAATTTTTATTATTATTTCTGCTATTCGTGAATGGACAGACAAATTGATTGCTTTTTGTAAGATTTGCAATTTACATGGTCATTCACATTAATAGTGTAACACTCACCGGGATATTTACCATAATTTTTATTTATATTGAGTAATCGATATTTCGGCGCTACACTATGATCATTCGGCAGTACACTGATCTGACTGATCATGGCGCTTGTAACTATCGGTTACTCAATATAAATAAAAACATGGTAAATATTACGAGGAGCGTTACACTAGTCAAAGAATATCACTTTGACTAAATTATCACGTACATCAATCCAATTTATTAAATACTGACTTTAAATTTGATTTTAATTTTCATTGCACATTTTAATTACCCATCTTATGTACCTAGTGTCAATACCATTATTTCCTATTTTATTTTGACATCTTAATTTTATTTGTATAAATAACATAGCCAAGTAAGAAATTGTCACTAACCCAATGAGCCAATGTAGCTTAAATAAAGAATTATTATTATTATTATAATAATTTCCCTCTCAACTTCCTTCTTTTAAAATAATATTTACGATAAAAAAGCTTCCTTCCCTGAAGAGGATAGCAACCATTTATTTGACTCTTTAGTTAAACTAGTGGACTTGGAGAAACCGAATCAACCGTGTTCACTTTAATCAAGTTGTATAAAATGGTCTCAGTAAATCAAATACTCTTTCGTGGCGTGTCTTTTTCAGCTCTAATGCATCAAATAGAGCTAAGAAAACGAAAAAAGATGCTCGTAATCACTTCAACGACACAGCCTCGACAAGAACGAACAATACGCGAGAAAGTTGTGCTGACCATTACTATTGTACTGTACACAACTACTTTTGAACTTCATTTTCTCAAGAGTTTTAATTACCATAAGTACATTGTCTACTTCGATACCGATAAGTTGATAATTCCTTTTTATGGGCCTAATATGTAGGTACCTCTGCCTAATCCTCCGGGTATAAAGGCATAATTTTATGTATGTTTGTAATATGTACGTAAAATATCATACAATATTTATAATATTTATTTACTGTAACAAGCAATAAATATTTACAATATTTATTTATTTATAAATATATTAACATCATACATATTTGATTTCAAAGAAAAAAATCCTTAATTATTTACTATCGAAAAGAAATTCATTATATTACAAATCAATTCATCAGTCTACATCATCTAACGGGTCATTCGTCAACTCGCGGGCAATAAACTTGCGGGAAACCGCGGGTTGGCATTCCACTGCTTCCGATACATCCCGTACGCACAAAAAAAAATTTGCTTTATGAAAATATTCAATTTTTGAACAAAATTCGTGACAGTCTCGGATCAAAAAACGAACACCTAGCCTACTTCAATGGCAATTCACAATAGTCATTTTGTTCTGATTACTCATTTTTGACAACATGTTGGTATAAGAAATCATTTCCTTTGTCTCACTTTGTCTATATTTGGAATATTTTGTCACTAAAAGTCGAGTTTTTGTAGTAAATATCCAGGTCGTTGAACTACACAGTTCTAGTTCAGGCGATAGTGGATAAGGAACAGTCAACATGCCCCAACTAAACAAAGGACGCACTTGTTTTGCTTTATTTCGCAATGTAGTACTTTTATGGCTGCTTTTCCTGTCTGCATTTTCAAGATATTTCTTCTACAATGTTGTTTGTAACAGTAATCGTATTTGAATGAGTCTTATAAAGCAGATTTAACAGCGCAATTTTTAATAAAAACAAATAAGCTTACTCTCGAAATAGAGATTCAAATTAGAATTTATTAAATGAAAAATATTCCTTTTAATATTAGGTAAATTATTATCATGAGAAAGATTTAATTTAAAAAATAAATAATAGACACGTTCGTTTCATAAACTTAATGACAGTAATGACCAATCTGTAGTACTTAGTGTACCTACTATACAGGCTGTATTGTGTTCTCAAAGAGAACGACGGACGGAGCGGTGACGTTCTAAACACGTCGCGACAAAAAGAATCACGCCTAATTATCTATTTGTCGCTAGCGAATAGTCAGGTTTTCAAAAAGCCTGGCCTCCCTCACCCCGCTTGCCTCTGTTACTCAACACAACACGGCTCATTAGAACCGTGCCGTGGGAAGCACCGGGCCACTAGTGCGGCATGTGCTAAGAACGAAATTATCGACAAAGGTGTACTTTCTACATATTAAAAGCTATCGACCTACAGAAGTTCTTCTCTTTGGTTACGTGCTTAGAAACGATTAAAATAAACTGCAAAATTTGGTAAAACACCAAATGAAGATTGACATGAATATTGACAGTAGGTACCTTAATTATTAAATTCTGTTAAACTTGTACGGTAACTAATTAACCTAACCACTAAACTTGTATACATAATACTTAAAGTCGCTACGGAGTATATTTGCCATATCTGGTAGCTGATCAATTGCAGTAGGTATCTTAGTTAAGACGCAGGCTAACCTAATGCGTAGAACATATATTGCGTTTTACACTGTAATCTTTATGAGAGATGCCTGTATAATTAGGCTCGACAATTCCGTAGGTACCTATACCTATACAAAAATGTGAATCGTAGTATCGATACAATCATAGAATAGAATAGAATAGAATAGAATACTCTTTATTGCACACCAAACATAGAATATATACAGAGGATACATAAATGAAAGAAAGTTGTACAATGGGCGGCCTTATCGCGATCTGCGATTTCTTCCAGACAACCGGTTTGGATGGACTGAACTGCAAGAACAGGTAGTTTGTGGTGTACACTATAATTATTACTAATTAATATAGTTCGTAGGCATTTAAATAACAGAAAGTACTTAATTTATTAAATAAACACCTGCATACACATACATACATAGACATACATACACATACATACATACATACAGACACATACACATATACATACATACATACATGCATACATACATACCCGCATACATACATATATAATTCGTGCATAATACATAATGTGCGCAAATAAAATTGTATAATGCATAATATAATATTGTTCCCAGAATCAATACAGAGTTGGCATAAAACTTATAACAATAGGTAGTGCTCCCTTACCTGTCTTTGAAATGAAGACAGCGACTGTGCTCGTCTAATATTTACAGGCAACGCGTTCCAAAGTCGTGCAGCTTGTACTGTGAAGGACTTGTCGTAGAAGCTTGTAGAGTGCGTCACCATTGCCAGGGTCAAGTTTTCCGTGGATCTCAAATGTCTAGTATTATTTTCGTGCAGAAATCGAAAACGCTTTTTTAGATAGAGAGGAGTAGTTGGGTTGTACAAAATATTAAAAAGAAGAGAGAGTATATGAGTATTCCGGCGAAGGCGGATTGGTAACCACTTGAGTTTTTTACGAAATTCGGAAACATGATCATATTTGCGCAAGCCAAAAATGAATCGTATACAGAAGTTTTGGAGTCGCTCAAGTTTATCAAGTTGGTCCTCATTAAGGTCGAGATAGCTGACATCGGCATAATCAAGAATAGGGAGGAGTATCGATTGCGCTAGCGCAATTTTGGTTTCGGTTGGGAGGAAATTACGTAATCTCCTCAGAGTACCACCGGTGGCGAATATTTTGCGGCTGATGTGTTTCACCTGGGCTGACCAAGACATGGTCTTGTCAAGGTATATGCCCAAGTTTTTGACAGTATCACTTATGGGTATAGTGGTACCTTCAAAGTGAATTTGAGGCAGAGCCGACCAGTCAACTTTTGGTAAAAGTCTTGAGCTACCAATTACGGTGACCTGAGTCTTACTGGGGTTAATCTTGAGCCCATACATAGCAGTCCAAGCACTAAGATACGCCAGATCCTTGTTGATAGTGACAATACCCTGAGACAGTCCATCCACATCTGTCTGGCAGTAGATTTGTAAGTCATCTGCATACAGGTGGTAGGAAGAGATAAGTTGATTAGAGATAGAGTTAATAAATAATGAAAAGAGTAAGGGAGATAAAACGCCACCCTGCGGCACACCAGCAGCGGTGTCAGACCATGATGAATAGGTATCATCCAGTCGGACCCGCTGCCGGCGACCAGACAGGTAACTACGAAAAAAGTCAATAGCCGATGGAGATATGTTGAGAGAGTTTAGTATGACTAGCAGGACATCAAAATCCACAGTATTAAACGCGTTGCTGAAGTCAAGTAGGCAGAGTATTGTGAGATTTCCATTCTCCATACCGAGCCTTATGTCGTCAGTAATGTTGATAAGGGCGGTTGTGGTGCTATGCCCCGGACGGAATCCGGATTGTAACGGGTTAAGTAAATCGTTTTCACGGATGTATGCACTAAGTTGGTTTTGGATGAGGCGTTCGAGGACTTTAGATAGGAAGGGTAGGATAGAGATAGGACGGTAATCGGTAAAGGATGTAGGTTTAGGATTTTTGGGTAACGGGATGATTTGAGCATCTTTCCACATTGTAGGAAATGTACCTTTGGTGATGGAGTGATTCATTATGTGAGTGATAATGGGTAGAATGTCGCCAAGGATGGGGAGCACCATCTTGCGACTGATAGAATCAGAGCCAACAGCATTCGAAGTTATAGATAGTATACTCTTCTCAACATCACAAACGGACAATTGATTGAAATTAAATGGAGAGTAGTCAGGAGTTGGAAGCGATGATAGATGATTAAGTGCGTTAATTTTAGCTGTCCCGCTGAAATTAGACGAAGCAGAGAAATGCTGGTTAAGGGCATTAATATCGAGACGTGTTGGAAGTAGTTCCTGCCGTTGCTTTCCAACCCCTAGCGACCTCAGGAATTTCCAGACTTTAGCTGGATCACTGTTTTGTACAGAACTATGGACATGTTGGCGTTGTGCATTCCTACACACCTTATTGCAGTGATTACGTATCGACAGATAGTTATCTTTATTACGGTCTGTAGGTCGCATCTTATACTTAAACTTAGCTGCACCCTTTTTGGCGATCAGTTTTCGTATGTCATCGGTGAGCCACGGTGCGGGACGATGTTTTAACTTTACAGCTCGAATGGGCGCGTGTATGTCGTATAGCGCGATTAGGTTATTATTTAAAATATCAACCTTCTCGTCTACGGACTCAGATGTTAGTAAGGGTGCCCAATTTATGTCTTTTGCATCTTGTCGGAGTAGGTCAATATTCATGGCTCCAAAATTACGTTGCATCAGAATTTTCGGCTTTGGCTTGGGTGGGCGGATTTTATAAGTGAGATAGAGAAGATGGTGATAGGAGAAAATATCGGCAGACAATTGTCCATGTTTAGCGACATGGTCTGAAGATGAGACTAGCAAAAGATCAAGAAGAGATGGTGCACAGTCTGGGAAAAAATGGGTAGCATTAAGAGGAAGAACAAGGAGATTGGTAGATTCGATAATAGAAAGGAGAGAAGACGAGCGAGAATCTTTTTTTAATAAACATGTGTTAAAGTCACCCATGATAATGGTGTGATTGTAAGAAGGGATGAGGTTGTGTAGGAGATTCTCAAAGGATGTAAAAAAGTTTACCAGTAACGAAGGAGAGTAATAAACACCCAGCAGAATTTTTGAGTGATGCAGCTCGACCTCCAGAAACAAATGCTCGCCAGCATTAGATGCGGGTGGCTGTGCCGAAATATCGACTATCGTGTAGGGAATATAGCAGCGGAGATATATGGCAACACCCCCGCAATTCTTACCCGTACGGTCGTTGCGGATAAGTGTGAAACCGGGTAGAGAGTAAGAAATTGAGGGTAGACATGGCTTTAGCCATGACTCGCTAACTAATATAGCGTGTATATTATTATTTTTACCGAAAACTGTCAGCATCTCAGGGAAGTGGCCAGGAATACTCTGAGCGTTAATATGAACCACATTAAAATTTTTGGGAACATCGGAAAATTGAGCCTGAAGTGCTTCAGCCAGTGCGGGTGCACCAGTGTTACCGCTACTATTACGACTGTCGCTGTCATCATCACTTAGCGAGTAGTATAATAAATCACTGTCACTGTCACTACTGCCCGTCATAAACTAGTTATATATAATGTATAGGTACAATAAAAAAATATATATAAGAATATAGATTAATATTTATATAAATAATATACTTATATAAATATATATAATATATATATATGTTATATACAAATTCAATTTCTCTTAGTTATCTGTACTTCCGAGCAGTACAGTCCACCCGCCAGTTGAGCGGTGTCGTGCGTGATACTGATATCATATATAGCTTTAATTATCCACATTTTGCTAATTCGTGATTTTGCCGTGATCAAAGGTTACACAGAGCAAAGCAAACATGAAGACACAGAATAAGCGAACATAAAAACACAGTTACAAAAAGCAAACATAAAAATAACAGAAAAGAAAAGCATATTTTGCAATAAGCAACACATAAATTATCTAATGACATACAAGGTACACAAAGCAAACATAATAAACACAACCAGAAAAAGAGCGTAGGTATATGAAAGAAAGCGTTATCTACATAAACAAAATAATATACCTACAGAAAGTGCAAGAAATGCAAGAATGCGGTATCTACATCTACATAAACAGAAAAAAAAGAAATACAATAATCTCAACAGATAGGTAGGTAAAAAGTCAACTATATTCTATCTACGCTATCTACGGTATTCTACATATGTTCCAAAATAAATTTATCTACAGCTTAGAATATATCTACAACCAACAGCTACACATACCTACATAATAATAATGAACTAACCAGAGACTATTCTAGGTCTGTGAACTCTGCGAGAATATCAGTCTATGTACCGCACCGCACATCGCCACTTTAATTTTTCGAGTGGCAGAGATCACGAGAATATCGGGGTGCGATTTGACAGACATGTCACTGTCTGTCAAATCAGTACTGTCAGATTGAATCGACTTGCCAGTGACACATCAAAATACTTTGACGCCAAATATTATTGAACTTTGAAAAGCGCGGGAAACGTCTCGGTAGCGGGAAGTGTTTTGAATTTAAATTTTTTATTATTATAATTTTAGTGATCAGTTGGGAATTGTAGTATATTGTATATATTATACTGTCATATATATTGGTTTGTATATATATAAATTTAGGTAAGTAGTTAGTAATAAGTTTATTAATATGAATGAGCCACCTGACCCAGGGGGGGGATCTCTCCCTTTGGATGTGGGTGCCTATGTCACTATTTCTAACGAATCTGGTTTGGATTCGGATGCTTCATCCGCATCCAGAAGTAGAAAAAGGGTTAAAATAGCAAAAGTTTGCAAGATGTGCAACAAACGGCGAAAGAAAAATGCTCATGATACAGATTTAGCTAATGTATGTATTTGTAATAAAATTGCTGAGAGTTCTACACCCATTGCTCCTATGGACACTTCACCACCTATACATGAAGTTAAACCACAACAACCACGGCCTATTGGTATTGGTAGGCAACTCTATGAAAAACATGATTCAGCCCCTTTCATAGTTCATGTGCAAAAAACAACTACATCTCCAAATGATGGCACCACACTTCATCCAATCACCTTTGGCAACTTCCTAAAACACAATCAACAACAAAACATAGTCAATGGCAGTATTAAACGTATAGGTAGGAACCGTATCTCTGTTTCATTCACCACTTTTCAGTATGCTAATGATTTTGTAAATAATAAGAATTTAGAGTCAAATAATTTAATAGCATTCATCCCATCTTTTCATACCACCCGTATGGGTATTGTCCGTGGCATCCCTGCTGATTTAACCGAGGAAGAAATATTGTCAAATATTACTGTCCCAATTGGGTGTGGTGCAGTTATTAAGGTGAGACGATTAAACTACAAAGTTAAGGTAAATGATAGTGTTTCATGGAAGCCTACTGAGTCCATTGTCCTCACATTTGATGGACAAATATTACCTAAAAGAGTTTTTATGTTTTTTAATTCCCTTCCAGTAGATTTGTATATCTTTCCAACTATTCAGTGTTTCCATTGCTGCCGCTATGGGCACACCAAAGTACAATGCCGTTCTAAGCCAAGGTGCTTCAAATGTGGTCAAGACCATACTGCTGATTCATGTAGAATAGGTGAAGACAGCGCCAGCTGTATTAATTGTCAGGGTTATCATTTTGCAACAAACAAAATATGCCCTGAATTTGGTCGACAGAGAAGTATTAAAAAAGCAATGGCTGAGAACTGTATCTCTTATGCAGAAGCAGATAAATATTTCCCAAAGGTTTCCAAGTCATATGCTGAAGTAACTGTTTCCAATAATTCACCTGTCCATAACTCTTCATCAACTCCTCATATCGTATCACCTAAAACATCTTCATATAAGAAATGTGTCTTTTTGAAACCTAGAATTACGACAAAATCTCAACATGGTTATGATAAATCTTCTCATGAGGCTATTATTAATGAGCATAGGATGCCTGAACCAGCTAATGGATGTGCACTTAATAAACCCAACGATTTTGACTCCTCCACAAAGAACCAAAGCATTTTAGAAGTTATTACACAGTTACTACGATCATTATCTAAATCAAATATTTCACCGTCCCACGCTGCCCTTATAATAGATCATGCTGCGAAAATACTATATACTGACGATGGATCAGTCCGTTCTAATTCAATGGAATTGCCGGAGTGCAACCAGCAAAAAAAGTGAATTAATAAGTTTAATTAACACGTATAACCCCTTTTTAATTGCTATATCCGAAACATGGTTGAAACCGAATCAATTATTTAGACTCTCAAAATTTGTTTGTATACGGGAAGACAAAAGTGACGGACGCGGATTTGGTGGTGTTGCCATACTAGTGAATTATAATTTACCATATACAATAGTTTCAATTCCTCTTCATAGCGATGAATTTGAAATAGTTGCCGTTCAAATTGAACACATCTGTTTTGTCTCAATCTATATTCCTTACCCTTCGTCACCTATCTTACAGGAAATAAATAGTATTATCCAAACCCTTCCTCAACCTTTCATTCTTCTGGGCGATTTCAACTCGCATAACACGATATGGGGAAGTTGTAAAACTGATGCTAATGGAACCGAACTTTACAACATAATTAATCATAACAACCTATGCATCCTTAATACTGGAGTCGCTACTCGTAGATCTAAACCAGGGCAACGAGTTAGTGCAGTTGACTTGTCCATATGTTCGCCAACTTTATTTCCCTTACTATCTTGGCAGCCATTATCTTCTACTTTTGACAGTGATCATTTCCCTCTAATTATATCTGTTCCTTTATCGATAACCCTTCACAACAAACGCCGATCGCTATTAAAACACAAGATAACCCCGGATGCCGATTGGGACATATTCAAATTAGCTATAGAAAAAGAAATACACCGTCTTCCCAACATTCACATTGGAAATGAAATTGTTTGCACGGAAGCATTTTCAGACCTAATATTAAAAGTAGCTAACGCTACATTTCCCACTAAAGGGGATGGCCCCCACCGTATACCGTCTCCACCTTGGTGGGACAAAGAATGTACTGCTGCCATTCAGAAACGGAAAGAGGCTGAAACAAACTACAATCATTTCATGTCATGGGAAAACTATGAAATTTTATCTCAGGCCATCCGTGATACAAGGGAGTTATTTAAAAATAAGAAACAATCTTCCTGGCGGTCTTTCTGTTCCTCTCTCTGTCCTAATTCTAGTCCTTCAGTTGTTTGGAATAAAATTAGGCGATTCCGCTCAGCTTTTACACAACCATCTTTAAACACAATACCGTCTACGATAATTAATAATTTCTTAAATATTCTTGCTCCTCCTTCTGTTTCTGTAATGACCTATTTAAGTTCTCCTATGCCTAATTCTCCATCAATGATATCTTCTCTCTTCTCTTTTCAAGAGTTAAAATCTGTGTTAAGCACACTAAAAGACTCCTCTCCAGGGAAAGATGGTATTCCTTACTCCTTTTTATGTAATCTTGGTGATGTAAGCTTACACTATTATCTGGATCTTATTAACTCTATCGTAATCTCAGGTATTATCCCTCCATCTTGGAAATCTCAGATTATTATTCCCATTTTAAAACAGGATAAAGATCCAAATGACCCATATTCTTATAGACCTATCGCTCTTTCGCCTGTGATTACAAAAATTGCTGAACATCTTGTTAAAAATAGGCTGGAGTGGATTGTAGAAAGCAGTGGTATTCTTTCAAATAGTCAGTTTGGCTTTAGGAAAGGTAGGTCCACCATGGATTGTCTTAGCATATTTATAACGGACATTCAACTTTCGTTTTCATCTAATCAATCGGTAGTTGCTTCTTTTCTAGACATCAAATCTGCATACGATAACGTTATTATTTCAATTCTTAAACAGAAACTGATTCTCTTAAACATTCCTGAACTATTAACGAACTTTATTTGTAATCTACTAGTAAATAGAACAATTGAAGTAACCCATGAAGA
Organism: Eilema sororculum; assembly: GCA_914829495.1. Lineage (NCBI taxonomy): Eukaryota > Metazoa > Arthropoda > Insecta > Lepidoptera > Erebidae > Eilema > Eilema sororculum. Next base: position 12,978,442 of record OU618550.1, read on the forward strand.
TAACATTTTTTTGAGAGTTGTGGAAAAAGGACTTCCACAGGGATCTGTTCTAAGCCCCTTGTTGTACAATATTTACACCTATGATTTAGATAGATCTCTAGGAAATTCTGTTCATTTACTTCAATATGCCGATGACTTATTGTTATATTGTTCAGATCAGGACACTGAATTTGCTTGTGAGATGCTATCTGCATCTTTATCATCTTTAAAACAATGGTTTGATTCTAATGGCCTGGAGTTATCAACCTCTAAAAGTACCACAGTAGTATTTACGAGAAAAAGAGACATCCCTTCTGTTTGCGTGTATTATGATAACATGGCCCTACCGGTAGAACCTCACACCAAATACTTAGGTTTAATTCTTGATTCTCGGTTGAATGGATACGCTCATACTAAGTATATTGTTAAAAAATGTGAACGTCTTCTTAATATTATTAGATGTCTTTCTGGCGTATGGTGGGGCGCTCACCCTTTTTCGTTAAAATTAGTTTATAATGCCATTATTAGAAGTGTCCTAGATTATGGCACATATCTGCTCAGTCTGTGTAAAAAATCCAGTCTTAAATTAATGGATAACATACAAGCTAAAGCTCTTCGAATTATTACTGGCGCTATGAAATCCAGTCCAATTAATGCTTTGCAAGTTGAAGTGTCGGAACCCCCACTAAATTTGAGAAGACAATTCCTTGCTGATAGATTTATTTTTAAAGCACTGCTTAACTCTAACCATCCTCTCCATTCAAAACTACATAGTCTTTCAGAGTATATAAACAATAGTTCATACTGGCGTCATAAAAGAAAACCGTATATTCTAGAAAGCTATTTAAAGTTCAAATCCTTTTCATCGCCTATTTTCCAGTCTCCTCTTTTACCTCTTTATAGTGTAAATTATGCAGCTTTAATGTTGTCTCCTAGCATCAAGGATATATTGAACTATACAGATTTTACAAACCAATCAAACTCACACCAGTTGTTTACTGATGCTTCCAAACATACATTCCCTAAACCAGTGGGAGTAGGTGTGTATCACATTAATTATAACATCGTCCAAAAAATTAAATTGCCCCCAGAGACCTCTATCTACAATGCGGAATGTTTCGCTCTTCTTAAGGCTTTGGAATATATTTTAATTGCAAAACTCAAAACCTCGATCATATTAACTGACGCTCTTGCTGTTCTGGAATCATTAAAAAAGAACCCTTTTAAAACATCAAATAATCCGATAATTTTTGGTATTAAAAACTTATTATATGAATGTCAATGTAAACAAATTGTGGTTGAATTTGCCTGGATTCCGAGTCATTCTGGCATTGTAGGAAATGAAATTGCCGACAAAATTACTAAGGAAGCTGTTTCCTGTGGAGATATGGTTCCATATAAAATATTTGGTGAAGATGCTTATTGTGGTGCAAAACGCGATCTATACGACACATGGAATGAATCGTGGCAGTTTGGTAGTAGATCGAAGGGACTTTTTTACTATAATATTCAACCTAACATTCCCAATAAACCGTGGTTTGCCTTTTTTAAACTTAAATAAAAGACTAACAACATCTATAATAAGGATGCGTTTGGGACATACATGCACTCCTGCACATCTTGCAAAAATAAAAATTAGAGATAGCCCTATCTGTGATTGCGGTGCAGAAGTGGGTGATCTAAATCACCTTTTTCTGGCTTGCCGTCAATTTAGTATTACATTTTTTGATCTTCTTCCTTCCTGTATTCCATTACCTACTCATGTTCCTTCGTTACTTACGTTTCCTCTTAATAAGCAAGTATTAGAAGCTATATATATATTTATAAAACATAATGATCTAAAATTGTAGTTTACATTTTTATATTCCTAAGTATGGTTTATTTATGGTTATTCAGTTCCTTATTTCTCTTCCTTTCTGATCCTTTCCTTGTATTTTCCTAAAAATTCCCTAAATTAATAATTCCGTTCCGTTTTTCATTGTGTAATAAAAACGTTTCCTCGTTTTAACTTGACATTGGCATACATCTATTACTTGCCAAAAGGGGAAAAAAAAAAAAAAAAATTATTGAACTTTGATTGTAGAATTTTGCAAATTAAAAAAGTTTGTGACTCAAAAATAATAGATTTCATGACGTCGTACCACAGCTAACTTGGATACCCTCGATACTAAAATATGCGGTGCGGTACCTATACTGTATGTCCGGGTATAGAAGCGCACAACAACAACCAATAACAGCACAAAATGAGATTACTTCCTTGTAGTTCTTTTGGACTTCGTGGGCCCAAACCTGGGTGCAGTGGCTGCGGGTGTACCCACAGATCTGGCTTCCTGGGCCGCCGCTTCAGGAATATGCTGTAAATCGGCTCTGGTATTAATTTTCCGACGTTGTCCGTTTTCGCCGAGTACGTATATAATGCCGTCTCGAGTCCAGCATTTCGCGACACCATACTTCTCCCGAGCAGCCAGGAACAGGTCATGACGTGGTTTGGTCAGGAATTCAGACACCGTAATGCCTGTGCCCTTAAGCTTGGTTTTTGAAAACCAGACCTGATCCCGTACGGACGTCTGCTGAAACTTTACCAGGATAGGCCGATGTCTATGAGGCGTAGCAGGCCTTCCCATACGATGGCAACGTTTAATGGCACTTACCGTGAAGCCATCCACCTTGAGTGTAGACTTTACCACACCGGCCACTACTTGTGCGAGGTCTTCATTTTTTTCTTCTACAACTCCATGGAATAGAAGGATTTTCCGCCTTCCCTGCATCTCCAAGTTGTCAACACTGCGTGCTAATGACTCCACCTGTTGCTGGAGGCCCTTTACTGCCTCGAGTATAAAAGCCCGGAATGCAGTGAACTCTCCAACTAGTTCCGCAGTATTTGATGGGGGGCTTGAACTGTTCTGGAGATCTGCTTGGAACTGGTCCATCCGCTTGTGAAACACACTTGTCAAACTCTCTATTGTGCTTTGTAGTGATTCCATTATATCTGTGTTTGTACAGTGAAATTTAAGGAGATAACGCTCACTGGCAGGTAGTGTACTTAGTTTTACTCTAATATAGCATTAAATACAGTTTTAAAGTAATACTTTGTTATTTAATTAATTAAAAACATAGGAGGCTAAAATTTTCAGTGTATTGCACTCAACTACCCACATGTATTGTATGCTAACAATATATTGTTCGCTATCGCCAGGCTAAAGTTTATGATGAATAGAATTGAAGACTTATGCACAATCAGAAGTTTCAATCATGATTGTAGTGAGGCATAAATCCTGAGAAAAACGAATCTATCGACATTGTTTACAACTGAAAGTCGGTGTTCAGCAATCCCTAGCTAGTTTGCAGCCAGCGTTTACAAACAACGGTAGCTGCGAACGAGTGAATACATACTAACATACGAACAGTCCTTGAATATGGCTCTTGGTTTTCACGTAATGGTGAACTTATGCTGGTCACAACGTACCATCGGCTTTGATTGTGTACAATTCCATTCAATTACTTATATGCAAGTGAATAGAATTCAGGCAAATTTAGCTAAGGTTGACACAGTCTTGAGTACTATTACAGTAGTATTGCAGTAGATACTTCGGGGAAAGCCATACTTTGGCGGCAATTTAGGTGTATATATAACGTTGTGCTTAAAGAAGTGGTTTATACTTTTATATATTTTTACCTGGTCTTATTTATTTGGACACAAACATGATGGTGAAGAAAAGAACATCAGTGTGTTTAAAGTAATCATTATGTTGAGTGTAATTGTGTGACCACCAATCTTAACTGTTTACTTGCTTTACTAAGCATATGCACATACTGGATCAAGTTACAAATAGTCCAATCCTAATATCTTATCATTCTGAGAACATAGACTTAATATTAAAACTTAAATTAAAGCAGATCTAGTATTTTTACGAGTTGGTAGTAGTAGAATTCCAACAAGATTTGTGCCAAAGTTATATAAAAGAAAAGTAGGTCACATCATCATCAAATAAGAAATATTATATGACAACACTTAAGCAACTTGCAAAACCTTTACGATTACATATAATATTTTCCAGGGCCATCCTAATTAGAAGTAAAACAAAAAGGGCCTACCATGATACGGGGTAGCGCAAAAAAAAAACAAATTTAGTAGCTATTAAAAAGTTGGCGGCGTTATCTAAAAATCTGTCTTTCTTAAAACAAGTTGGCAGGACGGCTCCTAGTTATATTAGCTTGAGAAGTGACATTACAAGGAAAATTTCATCTTGTTCAACTTAAATCGTAACTTTTTATAGCCGTCGGTCGCGTGAATTCACTCCGTACCACTTCAAAACAAGATGCAGATTTAAGAAGATAATATTTTTCTTCATAAACTTAATAGCTTTAAAAACCATTTTTATTTTTAATCCTAATCCACTGTCCTTTCCTACTCCCACAAAATTATGAATGTGAAAGTTAGCGAAGATATTTGGATGATTTGATGTTTGATATGTTTGTCAAACCAAGAAACGGAGAAGGGGTAGTCGAACTCCGGACTGAACCGAAAACAACGCTATTAATAATAAAATTAGGATCAAGAGAAAAATCAAACTAGTTGGACATTTTCCTCTCTTTCTATTCTGTTTTTACTTTTACTTACTTACATAATACTACTCGCCTTACGTGCATATTTACATAGTAAAAAAAATGAGTATTATCATCTATACCCATAGTGTCGTGTGATATGATAACTCAGGCGTGTCGGCACGTGTAAACCCCACTATAATAGTGTAATGTGACCACATTGGCTATTGCCAACTATTTGCTATGATGACGGGCACTTCAAAAGTAATTCATCATGCTTAGCCAATAGGCAGTGATAGGGAATTTTCAGTGGCAGAGTATAAATACGCCCTCTCTTCTAATAATCTGTTCAACTGTGAATTGTTTATGTATTGTTCTCTCTTTCTGTTACATGTAAAATTCGAATTGAAGATCAATTAATGTATCGCAGTTCACTGATGGTTCTAGGCCTCACCCAATGTTGGGAGACTTTAGCCTACTGTTCCCACGCTGGCCAGACGAGTTGGCACAAAGTTTTATTTCGAGTTTTACGTCTCTCGCAATTGTTTTGCGTATCTTTCCGTTAATCGCTTCTTACGACACCCCATCTACTGATGTTGTACAGCCCAGGCATACATGGCTCGAGTCAACAATAGTGCCCGGAATGCGGCAATAGGCTCACGCCCTATTACGTGGGACCGAATAAAATGATTGGTGAAATGTGGGTGTTAATTCACCTCTACCTAGCTCTCCGGGGACAAAGGCGTGATTAAATGTATGTATATATACGCATTATATTATTAGTTATATAATACAAAAAAAAATATTGAATATTAAACATGGTAAATTGATGAAACTAATAAAGCTTTGACTTGAATAAAAAATTTAGAATTACAATACAATTTTTTATTTTTTTTATTACACTTTATTATTTTTATAATTCTAAACAGCTCATCGTGTGCTAAACGACTCAAGTCCTTTAATAAAAGACTCGCGACTAAGTTGTGAGTCTTTTAATAAAAGACTTGAGTCGTTATATATCCGAGTCGTATTATAACAACTGGAGTCCCTCACATTAATAAAAAGACTTGAGTTGTATTTTTGGAGTCGAGTCTTCAAAATCGAGTCTAGTCCTGACTAAGTGACTTAAAGGACTTGAGTTCTTGCATCACTAGTGGTGATACGTGTATTCTTTTCCGTCACTGCACCAGTTTAAGAAACCAATACAAAATATAAACTTTTAGCATGTCTTTTTATTTTCTTTTTTTTTCCGTGCGGAAATCTTAGCATGTCTAACTACTACCCTACCTAATATAAGGCATAAATGTAAATGTTTGTATGGATAGATAAATAAATTAGATAGATGAAGTTACTTTTGCACGTAACAAGTGAACGGATTAAAACTTTGCTTAAATATAGAATGATTATAGTTTGGAATAGGACACAGGCTTCTATCGGTGTAGGTGTGATAGATATGAGTTGTACCTGCGACTCACAGGAATGGAATCAGTATTTCATGCGATGGAGCCTCGAGCTATAACTAAAACCTATTCCAGTCACGAATTGGCCCGTGCACATATTCATTTCTTGTACTGCTGCTAGAAAGGTCAACAAAAAAGCGTATGATAACCATTTATTTTTAAAACCAGTTACACCAAAGAAAGAGGGAAGAAAAAAGAATCTATAATAACCCGCATGGGACAAAATAGATATACCTACCGCAAGGAACGTTCTAATATTCTTAAAAAAAAACCAATTTACATAGCCGGTATCCAAAGTTAACTCGACGGAATCAGTATCATTACAAACAACTGTGTCATTACAACTTACCCGCAAGAACCAATGACAACTACATTTATTGTTAACTTAAGAACTAGATACTACAACTAGGCACGTGCCTAACAACTATAGTAAAAAAATAATCCACTCAATTGCCATCACAACGCAATTTTTACGTGTATTCATAAAACATAAAATATTATAATTTGCACAAAATGTTGTAAATTATCCCAAATTTCACTTGAATTTTTTAAAAGGCGTAATAAATATTAGAAAAATGTTTTTCTTGCACCTGAATACTGTGTTGGAAGTTGTCCAGAATTATAATATGAACGTAAAATTTTGTCTACCGCAATATGCCTAGCTGACCAACGCTGCGTTAGATATTTCTATGCTGTTAAATATTAACAAAGTAACTAATATATATACTAGTGTAAAGTTTTATTATGTACAACACTAATATTTTATATAATTATAGTGTTTGTGTGACATCGTGAATCCCTGTTACATCGTAAAAAATGTTTAACTTTGGTTTTCATCGAATTAACTGTTGAAGAAAGCAGTACGTTTGGTAAATGTTCATTTATTTCATTTATTTTCATTATCACTTCGAAATATTGTAAATTTATTGTAATATATGTTACGTAGGCCATTTTATGTTTACCTACAGCCAGACTAGACTAACCTACGGACATTTATGTTTAACTCAATACATAATGAAGTTTCATTTTTTAAGTCTAGTATACAAACATCCGTGATTTATTGAGTTAGTCTTGTGTTTTATATCTAAATATTCTCGATTAATTGATTATGCCGCAATGATATTGATTTATAGTACATGTAAAGCCATGTGCTTTGGTTTATCGACTTTAAGAGTATAAAGCAGCATTTTGTTCGATTTGTGATGGTGCTCCTTTTTCTTAGAAAATAACCTTGTCTTTAAAAAGATTGTAAAATATATAGTATTTATTTTAATATAAATTATTTCTTAAACGTAGGCAAAAGATGTGCATATACTGTAGAAATTTTCGATACTTATGTATATAAACCAGATCTAATTATGAACGCGGAACAAATCACGACCATGAAACAATAACAACAAACAAGAAACATACCTACATCCGAAGAACCTTGTCTTTAAAAAGATTGTAAAATATATAGTATTTATTTTAATATAAATTATTTCTTAAACGTAGGCAAAAGATGTGCATATACTTTAGAAATTTTCGATACTTATGTATATAAACCAGATCTAATTATGAACGCGGAACAAATCACGACCATGAAACAATAACAACAAACAAGAAACATACCTACATCCGAAGTTGCGAAATTTCGGGCAATTGTTATGAAAACTATTTGTTCCGCAATCGGGTCCGAAGATGGCACGTGACACTTCGTTCGGCCTAAACCCTAACAAAAGGGGAGATCCCATTGTATAACATTTTAATCAATTAATTCTAATTATATTATTCATAAAAATACGAAAAAGCGTAATCCATTTGTTTCATCTCGTTTGACCCTCTGTAATTTCATTTGTTAAATTAATGTCCCGACTACGATAAATTTTCCGTTTAATTAGTCACTAAAGTTATAAGATAATCCGTGCTGTATTCAGGTTAATCCTCAATGGTCGTCCAAACACATCGCACAAGGTACATGGCAGTAAGTACGGCATTGGCAGGACATAAATCTACCGCGTGAATAGTTCAGATAATATACGGTATGTCTAAAAAAAAAGCCCATCGACGATTGACATACTGCAACTTGTTTGGTACGCTACGCTGTGTCTGAACACACCTTTATAATAAAGCCTCAATTTATAAATAGATGTCCAAAAATAATTGTTCATTTACTCAAAGAATTACATAACATCGTAACTAGGTCATTCAGTATAAGCTTAACAGGATAATCAAGTCCAAGAAATGGATAAACCTAGTCCGGAATAAAGAAGTCCGGTCTGTCAATTCGGATACGTAAGCTTAAAAAACGAACGTTGAAAACATGTGCCAGGGTGATTCGGGCACGCAGCAGATGTCTGACATCAAGACGTTATGAATAGAGGGTAATCCCGATCACATGTTGTACGAAAAACGATCGGGTGTGCACACCGCTTATCGATTCAACACTATGCGACGATATTCCCTGAAACTTGAACGGTGTCACGCGCGTCGCGATATTATTAGAAATAGATCCAGCAAGCAATAATTCCCGATGACGAGAATATGCGGACACATGACATTAAATTTATTTCTCAATACTCGTATGTACTCGTATAGCCAACGATGAAATTGTTGAACCCTACAATATCGAACTTTTTCCATATTTTATTAATTCCTAAGTTTTTTGGCGTGTGTAATGTTTTATTTATTATTTCATGATATACTTTAGACGTTTTAATCTATGAAATGAAATATTTTCCTAAGTAGCTTAACACTTTATTTTTCTTGTCACTGACTGTATATTCAATCTTTTCATATTAAATTACCATCAACATAATAAGTATATCGACTTTCGTTACCATGGTAGTACCTATTTGAAAAACCGCCTTTCTATTTACTTGTATGCAAATATATACTTACCTATGAATTAAAGATATTATTGCCAACCGTGTTACGGGCGACATAGAAGCCATTCCGTCCCTAAAAATGCGTAATTATGAATAGTCATAATCTAGTAAAGAAAGTTAGTTTGAAGAAAGTTTTATGATAACTCTGATCAAAATAATGCTTGTAATTTTTAGAGCACTTCGTAACTTTTTCTTGACAGGACTAGTACCTACTCGTAAAAATTGAATTAAAGTTACGGGTTCAAGTTCCATTCTGAATGTAGACTTTACCGATTTAAATTTACAGAAAGTTAGCTTACTAATTGCCTCAAAAACTTCATTCATTTTTCTATAATTACCGTGACTGCTTCTTGGTTTCGGCGCTTCTTAAAGCGTAATTACCAGTTGCCTAAACGGCAATAATATTTATGTATGCACTAAGAGTTATTATTAGCTACACTCTATACGCGTAAGCACGAATCACGCTTACCTGTACCGCGTGTTAAACCTAAATATGTGCGGTGTTGCGTTCAGTTTACATAAACTTCTAAGAAACTCTACCGTCTGACGCAATTCCGGTCATGGATCTCGAGTTGCCCGAACCGAATTCAACTGACTCTTCGAGCTAATTTCCGAACGTCACTTTGTTCTTTATTCAATTTCCGATATTGGCTACGCGGCGTTCGAATTCTAAATTATTTTCCATCTTTTACAATCAATCGTAGCGATAAAACTTTATTGATACAATTAAAAGCAGTCTCGTGCCAATTAATGATATTTGATAAAAGACACTAAATAAATAAAACAAATATGTATACCTATATACCCTGCGTTTTGCGGTCTAAATTAAATTTCTTACGGGGATTAAAGAGAATGGCACAATTAGGGAAAATAAATTAGCATCAGGGATTTCGAAGAACGAGCGAACGACGAGTCTGTAGGTACCTATACCTCCTATAGGAGATAGAATTTATCGTACAAGAAGCAAAAGGAAATCAATGTACAACCGATTGTCGATCAATTGAAGTAGGTACTTAACAAAATAGTGTATATTATGAAACTATCAACAAAATTTGTGAATAAACGAATTAATTAGAACTAGTTGCACATCAAACAAAGCATGTAGTACTTAGGTAACGAAATTAATATTGGTGTCACATAATTTCATTATTGTATAATGCTGTGGGGAAAATTCCGCATATATTGCAACTGCAAAATGCTATATAAATTTCAATCAATTAGTCGTTTTAACGCGGATTTTGATGAATATGGCTTTGTATATTACCGTAAGTTCCATAGCAGGTGTAAAATATAACAGAACGAGATACACATGGGTAAAATGAAAAAGACAATGATTGATACACTGAGCTGTAGGAGAGAAAACCGTTTTGTTTCCCCACCCCTCTCGCTCCCCCCAACCATCATAACAGCCGTCTCGGCCGAATATTAAATTTGCCTCATCAGTAAAAAGCAGAGTACATTTCGCAATATTGTGAATTCTGTTCGGATTAAATTGGACTAAAAATGTTTCACTGTGGGCATTAAATGTAATTATTAAAATAACGGGCTACAAATAATATAGAACAGATGTTCGAGCCCATCGCTCGCGTGTCTAATATAATATTATCTGTGATATGATTTATATGTATGGAAATATTTATAAAAATGTACTGGAAAGGGCACCCGATGTATGATTGTTGTTAAAATGTAGATTTTAGTTAAAGTAGAAGAGTAAGGAAAACTGACGAAACAATAGTAAAAGCGAAGGGCTGATGACCTGAAAAAGTTCCCAGTATAAAAGATCAAAACTTTTCTATAGGTACTTACTTACATTAGCTGATGAAAAGTATTTTGAACTTGACTTCAAAGATGGTGACTTACCTGTAAAAGAAAAAAGATATACGTTTAATTTAGTTGCTAACTCATGTAAGTATTCACTAAGTATTCTAATGGATATTTTAATTATAAATAAATGTTCTCCTAATGGTTACTCCCATAATTATTAGGTATCTTACTGAAGTATAATATAAATTAATTACCGATTACGATGTTCAGCTAATATCTACCTATTAACCAAGAACAATATTCGGATCATGTGCTTCAAAGAGTACCTCCTCAGGGTAATTATAATAACCTTTAATAATTAATTATTAAAGGTGAACAGATGTTTAATTAAATTTATAATTATTATATAATTAGAATATACTGTCAATTTGTAGACAGTTATTACAATTTATAAAATATTTATTGCAATAGATTGGATAACACTTTACGTATCAACTGACGACAATTTACAAAAATATTATTAGAATACCTAAAACAGGGTTCCTAAAACTATCATTCCGTATAGACAGTAAGACATGTATATTTAATAGAAGGGTATCCTTTACTTGTTCGAAGCAAAGATCGACATTGTGTAGACGTGACATCGACAAAGATCAAAGGAGAGACTGTGAAGTGGACGATCACTAAACAACATCAATTATTTCTTACAGGGTGACGTCGATCATTCTATTATGAGTGGGGCATGACGGGCAGAAGTATCAGAGGCATAAAGGAATGTTTGCACTTTACAGAGTATAAAATTTGTCGAAATTATGTTGGTAAACCCAGGTCGCAGTACGCAATTGTGTAAGTGTACGTACATTAGGTAACAGTACAATATAAAAAAAACAGAACTCTAACTAAAAAAAACAAGTCAAAATCTCGTATAAAGCTGTCGCATTAAGAAAAATATAAAAACAGTCACATTAATCAAAACAAGATAAAACACTCCAAAGTAATTTGTGATTTCAGAAAATAATATTAAACTTCCTCTTTCTTTCGCAAATAACATAATTAATCCGATCAAGATAACATCTTGTGACAGTCGAATACAAACTGATTTAAATTTGATGTCGTAAATGATCGTGATGCTATAACTCATGGAGTTAAAGCTGTTGCTATGTAATTAGGCAGAAAGAAAAAACAAAAAGGACAAAAAATACAAAAAACTGCACGCCCTCGGCAGATGTTGGCGCATGGCGCTGAGCGATCGAGACAGGTGCATCTCAGTCTTAGGGCTACCACACCACTCAATAATTTATTTCTGTATTTATTTATAGGTCTGTAGCTTTTTTCTTGCAATGTCTACTAGAATTGTTGCAAATGTTTGGATAAGTGCGTAAGCGCATTTTACGCCAATTTCGACCAGAAAATTGCAGTCACAGTAAGATTTTTTTATGATATTAAAGTCATTTTATTAACTTTTTACTACGTGGTCACAAGGTTTAACACACTACTATATTACTTGAGTAAACAACATAATACTCGTATATTTGTGTCAGATAAAATCTAACAAAGATTTACATGACCATAAAAAACATGCGCGTACAATATGTAGATAAAATTAATAACATTTGCAGAGAATAGAGATATTCTCTATACTTACAAAACGTTAAATAAACGAGAGCTCGTGGCGAAGTTTTAACCGAGTGGGTTGGCACATTCATTTATTTTGAAGCTAAATAAGATATTACTTATAGTTGTGATATATATTTGTTAACATAGTTTCATGTTGTTTAAAACTATCATCTATAACATGCACGTCAGGACATTTCACTACTTAAAAGTCCATAGATCCAATGATTTGGCAAACCGAGCAATTAGCACTAATCGCTATAGTTTCCCAGCAATTTGTGCAAATGACGCGTTCTCGACACAACTGCTCTTCAACTAATGAGTCAGCTACGAAATAATTACAGGATATCGATTTAATTACTCTTGAAATTTAACCTTATCCAGAGGTTCGATAGGTCCTACTAGTACATGCCAATTAAGAATTATTATTCTATACTATGCTAATGTTTTCTTGTTTTTCATTTACTTGCTGAAGGCAATAAATTAAAAAATCGTGGCAATGTAGCCTTTAATCAAGATTTTTCTTGTGAAATTCAATTCACAAAAATCTATTCTTTATCAGAGTATAATACGCTTGACAAACTGTTAAGCTTTGTATCGTTTGTTTATCAACCTTATATTATTTATTGTTATCAATAAAAGAAAATAAATTATACTGTAGATTGATGGCGCTTGGTGGAATCTGCTACACATATTGAATAACACACTTGTACTTTTCCACTGACTTTATTTAAAGTCAGTGGAAAAGTACAAGTGTGTTATTCAATATGTGTAGCATAATAGCATAGTAGATATAAAAATGATTATAATGATTACAATCGAATTTTGATCAATAGGCAAACACTAAGTACCTACTAGAAGACTAAGAGATGAACAACGTATAAAAGGAGACAAAACTTGATAAGCGTATATTCATGTAAAGAGCAAATATTTGCACGTAAAAATGTAGTAAAATTTTACTGGCAACTAATATTTTGTAGACTAATACATACATTGCCAACCCTAGGTCAATAATCGAGTATCGATAGTGCGATCGCTTCTTGGCCGCGTGTTAATCGACCTACTAATCGCAGCCGCCGCCATTAATCCCTCATACACTGCAGATAAATACTAACTTACGTATTTTATTGCATTTACGCATCATATATTGTCGAAGGCAACGCGCTTTATTTAAATTTGATTCGATTATCTCAAAACGAATAAGTTAATCGACCATGATCAAGTTTTAATCACTTAAATAACTCGTTATATAGTAATTTGATTTCAATCACTGTCATCATAAAGCATAATCGATTTTATTATAGCGATTATTGCATGTTATTTCTCACTCGGATTGTATAACTTGTTTTAGTGTGTTACAAAACTTAATAGAGATGTGTCGTAAGTAGAAAGCCGCTTGTAGTTGTCGAGAGAAAAACAAAGGAAAAAATTAAGTCGCGAGCCAAAATTATAATAAAGCAATCCCAACAAAGACATTCCACAAGTCCGGCTTACGGCACCGGCCGAGTCGCGGTGATGCGGCCCCTCCTCCCGTTCTTGTTTAATTCCATTAAACCACCCCTTTTATCTTTTTGCTTTTATCTTTTCTCCACTATTGGATTACTGAACGAAATGGCATGCTAGAGACACACGAAATCTTTAGCCTTTGCTATTAGGTACTTCACTTCTACCTTTACCCATCGGTGGATGATTGCTTCTATACATACTTTTGTTTTCAAATACCTATCAAGAATTGAAATAAAACATCAAACAGAGGAGAACCAAAGAGAAATCATCTTCCATAATAACGAAATGGAATACATACATAGATCAATAATTTAATTAACTACAAAATACTCAAGCCTGTATTAAAAAAAAAATATTCATAAATATTCCACAACATTCTACACAACGCTATCTAGACCCATGGTAAGCTTTTATAGCTTGTGTTACGGAATCTAGAATGCGGATAAACATACTTAAATACTTTTTTGTTTTTTGTAAATACATACATAATAAACATATAAACACCCAGACAAATGCAAATAGCTATATTCATGCATACAAATATTTACACTGAGCGGGAATCGAACCCGCGCCTCCTACGTGGCAGTCGCGTGCACTACCGCCACGCCACAGAGGCTGTCATTTACCTCCGTTGCATGCAAAGTTTGTCAGTTCACTTTGGAGAAGAAACCCAGTCTCCAAAGTGGAGACTGGGTTTCTTTTCCCCTAAAGCAAAGCCTGTGCCTAAGCCACTGGTTTGCAAGTCAGGTTGTCCTTTACATCCACCTATTTTTAGTGATACTTCATCAATATTCTTTAAAAAAAGGACAAATATTTGAAAAACTGCGAGGTATCGACTAATTAAACAGTATCATGTTGATGAATTTCTCATATTACCACCACACCCCTCTGTATACACCACTTTAATCTATATCACGTAACGCGTAAACAACGAGTTCAATTCAATTAACTCCTCTAACGTTGGAGTGATGTCTGTGCAAACTGTCAAAGTAACATTGGTGTAGTTTAAATGACGTTCTCAAATTGAAATGCTTGGCGCAGCTACTATAGCTATGGATCGAGTAGTTCATTTAATACAGAACGTAACTATACACAAATTTTCACTTAATTGCTGTGTTAATATTGTACGAACTCCGAGCGCTGCTGCTTGCAAGGTAAATCTGCAGTGAAATCAAAATAAGAATTCGCTTATTTTATAGAATTAGTCGAATTCATGAATAACGTTCAACCTAGTTTATGGCCGACGATGATTAAGCGGAAAAGTACCTAAAATGTTAGAATTTGATTCACAGTTTACCTATGCACATAAGTATATACAGTTACGCCTCTTTCTCAGTATATAGTGTAAGATAGAGTTATTTTGATCTTATTTTATCCATTACTAGAACCCAAGGTTTTGTTTGTTTTCTACGTTACCTCATAGACTTATACGGACTTATAACTTTTGGTTTACCGATGTGTATGTATTATCAATATGATGTTCAGTCACACAAGTGTTACAAAAGACAATACTAAACATCACTCTAAAGTTCTAGCTACTTACAATTCCTCTTCAACCACTTTGTACAGTGGTCATTGAATCACCCAACATTTTAATGAAGTTGTGTTACTAGCGATTTGCAACTAACACCTGACGTAGGTATATAACATTGTTTGCCTTCAAACTACTTCACTTAAACAAACACGCTTATGCGTGAATGGTTGTATGCGAGCGAAATGGGCGTAGTCAAGCAAGTTGCGTGCCATCAAAGTGATCGTATAACTTTCCGCTCTCGTCGATTAGGGCGAGTAACGCAACTAATTTCTAATATGTTTCGTTAACGGCACTTATATGAGTTGCCGACGTCAGCCGACAAATTTTCAGCATAGGTAGCATAGTTGGTAAACTAACTTAGTTGTCTCATGTAATCAATATACAAAGCAACATAGATGATAATTGCTTCTTTGAATATACTGCGGGAGTAAGCAGATAGTCGTCAAGGTAAGACGAAGCTTAAGCAAATGTGTTATTAGAAATAAACCTTATAAATTAGTAGGTTTATAACAGTTTAAACCTACCAAAATTATCTTTTTATAGTAAAAACAGATGAAAAATCATACAACAGTAAATACACAATATCACCCAAGAAAATTACTACTATACTGCTACCATGTGAACAGTTCAGTTGACTTTTGACGCAGTTTATCCTGGTCTGGCCAAATAACTAAATACTGTTGACACACAAAGCACAACTAATGGATTCATTCTCAATACACCACCGGCAGTAGACTTTACAAAAAGAGAATGCGCGTGCGACGACGACGAGGTGTGCGTGCACACTGCACATAGGGTTGCTAAAATACATAATTTATGATATGAAATATTTTATCATAGGACTAATCTCCTTCATAGTTATTTCCTTGTACAGTCAGCATCAAAATAATCTTGACTATAAAGTCTCAAAAATGAGCTGAACAACCAGGTATTAAGAGCATACAAACTATTTTGTTGAATTAAATTGAATTATTGTCCGCGAACTAAAGGTGTGCACTAAATATCAGAACCATCAGTCAACAGAAAGGAGGGCAATTAAGATCATTATGAGTGCCTACTTTGTTCGTCAAGATTGATCTGATGCTGACTATGTATGTGCAAATATTACTATGATCCTTCGCTGTTAATATCTTAGATCTAATTTAAATAAACGAGAAATATAAGTATATTTTTATGGTATCTGCAGACAAGCTATACTATTATGGTTCCTTCCGTAATATAAAGTTGAACTATTATAATGTTGAATTCTCAAAATGTGGAGTTACCATAAAATGTATACCTAAGTACAAGATTCGAACAGAGACCTGTGATATAGAAATAGAAAGGAGATATAAAGATTTATATGCCTCTGTAATTGTCTACACTAGACTTCACAGTCTATTAGGCAAAGAAAGAAAAAGATAAGAAAGAATCCTGTACGAAAACATTAATCGTCAACCCTACATCTAATACATAGCAGTTGCATTCCATGTGCCATATTGATACTGGCCACTCACTTTCATGCGCTCGTGTACCGAATTGCATTGACTTAATTACGCGTCAACGGAGCGCATTCTAGGTATAGAGTAAGAACTATTTCCCGTCCACTGTATAGGCTACTCAGTAGACTAAAAATGACAAAATGTATATATTTTTTTAACCTTCATATCAACCTTTATATCAAATGAATCGCCGAAATGTATGTTTTTAATCTCAGAACAATATTCGTATTAAAGAAAATTTTCACAGAAAAGTCCAAGCTCTAGACGACATGAAGCTCAGTTAGTCAGATAGTTTAGTGTTCGTTATATTAAAAATAGAATCTGAGAGACAATGAGATGTCAATAAAATTCTTAATATCAATGTAGGTACCCAGTTTCGCTAGGTTATAAATTTTTACACTAAATAGGTACATACTAAACTTCTAACTGGATTTCATATGAGAACACAAGTCTTATCAAAATCTGTGAAAATTAATAAGCTATAACGATAAAGAATATATTATCATAAATATTTCTAAGTCTACTCTCACAAGGGTGACCAATCACCCCAAGTCACAGCGGTTCACGAAGTTTGCTTGGGATATTAACTCTATACTTTAAGCACTCTAAGCATGCATTAAAGCTCAGATGGCGTGTTATATGCGATTAACCATGCAAATAACGTGTATCTATAAGATAAAAAACTATGTATAAAACCCCGTTACCTGCTTAGTTTTTTTATTCCAGAAGCTTAACGGAACTCTCTAGCACGCTATTTTAAACTTTTTAATCCGGTAGACTGTGTTTTCAAATGATTCCAACTCGCAGCCAACTACTGTAATGTACTTCACCTAACAACCTGACCTTGGACAAACATTTCAATGTTATTTAAACCAGAGAACGCAAGAAAGAGAAATTATTCTGTTCTATCGACTGTCGCATTATTTTGCCATAAACAATCGAATCGCTAACGTATCGAAGGCACAATTAATCGAAGCAATGCGGTGGGACAACCCCCGCCGCGGTGACGCCGGCGTTTTATAACCCTTTGTGATTGGAATCACTTTGATCGGAACACAATCGCTAACAGAGGAAGGTCGTAATCACTGAACGATTGTGACAGTGTCGTTGTGTCGTCAAGCGCTGCAAAATATGGCTATTGCTACCTAATCTTTTATTATTCCAGCATGAACAATTATTTTGTAAAACAATACATTGATTTTGTAACTATATTTATTGAGAAAACATTATAATAAATGAATTATTCATTACAATAATTGCCAATTTAAAGAAACTATTCACTTTTTAGGCTACCCATAGTAGCATTGACAAAATATTTTAACGAACAACTTTATTTAAACTGGCGCCAAAGTATAGGTATATGTATTGCTATTTTATACTCGTATCTATAGAGTATAAACCAAAAACGCAGTTGTAAGTAAATAGTATTGCCCGTGCCAAGATTAATGCACCACAGGCAATATCTGCACAGGATCTTACGCCACCTCGTAGTTGTAAGCGAATTGGAAATTAGATCGAGTTAAACTTAAATACAGAGTTAGGTTTCAGACAGACGAGACGAGAGGAAGTGAGTATAATGCAAATGCTCCAACTAGTTGTAACTAAAAGTTTACAAATGTTACTCATTCCTCAATATAGTGAGATAAAATTAGTTTGCATATGACGTATCCCGCAGCTGATCATCATAATTCAAAACTCATAACTTTGTCGCATCCTAAAACTAGACTATGTGGATCAATAATATCGAGGCAAAAATATCAACATTTCACATCTTATAAAAAGACGAGATTCTAAAGGTAATCACAGACGATGAAAAGCAAGCTGATTTATTTTGTCAACAAGAAAAATAATAAACTCTAATCGTTCTAAGAAGCACCCGCTAGATGAGATTGGCAATCCAATTTGGGTGGCGAAATTCAAACACACTTGACACTCAATTTTGCGACTGTAGACCACCAATTACTTTTAAAAAACATCCCTAGCTCGTTACCATTAAAGCCACATCCAATTTCCATCTGCATGAAATGATGGCTCCGTCTAATGTTGCCGCGTCATGCATTCTATAATCCCCCCGGTTCGTGCCACTGTGTGCGGTAGTGGGCCTCAATCTGCGCTGATTGAAACGTGGCTATGCTAGCCAAGCATTTCGTTTCTTTATGACGTGTTTGGTGAACGGTTACGGATGCTTCAATATCTTTCTTTAAAACAACACTTACTTGAGGAATTTGTAGTTATTAGTACGGAATTCAGCAGCTGAACACATGATAGTAATTGAATGGCCAATAGACGATCTGGTTATTTTGTCTGTTTTATACTACCAAAGTTTATTGCAAACACATATTTCATGTGGTAAACTATATGGCCTATGAACTCTTGCAGCCCCCAAAGCATCACTGGCTTGAGAAAATACCCACTGAAGAGAACAGAAAGAAGAAGATGAAGTGTGGAATGACCCGTTAAACATGACCGAATATAGCGCAGGACAATCCTTGTTCAAGATTGAGTAAATGGGTGTATTTCTCGATTTTCGTGTTGGGAAACGCATAGCTGAAACTTTATTTGACGCAAAATGAGTTAGAATTATAATTTATGAATGAAGCATTCCCACATTACGTGATTCTCCGCATATCATATAGATAATAAAATCAAAAATCGTCTTGAAAAATATGAATTACTAGCTGCCAAAGATATAAAAAGGCATAATATTGATGAAACTTATGATAAAATATCAAAATAAAATAGTTGGCTTAATCACAAGAAAGCGCTCCGTAATGGTTTACCTAATAATATAACAAATCAAAATAAATCCAGTTATTTTAAATGTATATTACAGTAATTTCACAAAATGATCATTTTCTAGAATCTCACCGTCACTTTTGCTCTACATTAAATCAGATGCTAGTCATTTTAAACTCGTTTATAAGAGCGTTGGGTATGTGAATGTGCGAGGTGGCGTTAAGTGCCAGATAATTTATTCCACAACCCAGAAAATAACGATAGACCGATTGGGAGGCCAAGACACCCCCTTTGCCTCGCCGCATAATCCTTTGATGGATTTTACCTCGCAGACGCTGAGAGAAATACTGGAAAGTGCACTTCACGTAGGGACAACACAAAAATATATTTTTTCCGTCGCTATTTAAACATTATGTAGCGTGAAATATACTTAATCTATTCGACCCAATTCTTTTTATCTCCTTTTAGTAAGTACTTTACTGAGGTCAAATCTTAATAAATTATTAACACAAATTTTGTATCAGAATAAGTATTTCTATAGACTACCCACCTATACAAAGTTGATCAGAGCTATAGTATCCCACATTGTTTTTAATTTAAACTATATTTAAGCAAATAAGTGCCGGTAGGCTGTGAAGTCGGTCCGATGGTTTTGAACTTCATCTTCTTCTTCTTCTTCGGGTCCACTCTCCTATTCCTCTATTATTGATTTACCTAAGCTATTACAGAAGAAACTGCTGTTTGACTCCTCCAACTCCGAGAGGATAGCCTCATAGCCTACGCCTGAGCCCATAGGTTTACAGGTGTAGTGTAGTAGTTTGGTTTGAGTGCCAAAATATTAATGGGGGAAATTTACATACATGATCACATTATGTAGATGTACAACGATTCCGATTCCATGGTTCGGACTGCTGTTGGCGAAAATATTCCCCATCACCGAAGGGATAATACGGATCCTTGGTGTACACCAAGGATCCGTATTTTTGTCGGACAGCGTCAGAAACTCTTATGAGCAGCCACTATGGTTGCTCATGTATGCTGATGACATTGCGTTAATGGATGCAGACAAGAGCAGCAGACTGGTGAGTCGTGTGAAAGGGTGGAGGGAGACGCTTGAGAACGGCGGTCTGAAGTTAAATATCATACATTAGAATGTCCTGGCTTGACGTCATGGAGAGTGACATGTGTGCTAATGGTCTTACTACCTTGGACGCCCAAGATCGAGCGAAGTGGAGGCGGAAAAGTCGGAAGGCGGACCCTGAGCTCCGAGGACACCTGGGCCTCGGATGCAATCAGGATAACTTCTATAAGTAGATGATTATGGAGACAAAAAGAAGAAAAAGTCATCAAAATAATAATGACAAGACAGGGTTATTATTACCTAAAGTGCATGAATAGAATTATTGAAAACAAACCATTGCATAGAGGTCCATTTTCTATCATCTATCTGTATTAGACCTTCTGTCAAATAAAAACGTTTCCCGCCGAGTCAATGACCGGTCGAGCGGCCAATCGCGACGGCTATTGCGGCTGCTCTACTGTCCGTCATCCGAGACAAATCGATGTTATTATGTTTTTTTTACCTCTCGTCACGAACGCTGCTACCATTCCATTCTTATGAAGCCTTAGCATCTATCGTATAAAATGTTGTTATTTTTACTCAAAGAAATATCTGATAAAAATGGGTGACTTGTCACGAAATTTTGTTATTACGTGCTAAAGTTATTGATTTTAAAAATAACATTAAAATGAATATTTTATTATTTAGGACAATAAGCTTTTAAAATAAGATATATAATAAGGCAAAACATATGTTAACACCTACTGCATTCAAATGCTAGAAAAGGGATGGTGGTAATAGCGCAAAGAAAAAATGAGATCTCCGTTTCAAGACACTCAAGTTTCGCCGCTCGACTCCTAGAGATTCAAGAACACTTGTTACTGAACACAACTCTTGTTTGTGCGACTAATATTTCTTAATAAAATTACTCTAATGGCTTCCCGGCTAGTTTCATACAGTAACAATAACAGTACAGTGTTAATAAGAAAGATTATATTTTATTGTATAAAAGCTAACTGAGCGTCTGCTTAGATACGGCACGCAATCTTTGTTCGTACATTACTCTTTACGGTATGTTCACACGAGAGAGTATTGCAGGATAAAAACGGTCACTGGTGCTAGAGAAGTAACATGAATCACGTGTGTGTTTGCTTAATTTGTGGATGCTAATAATATAATAAACGTGAAAGTTTGTAAAGTATGGATGGATGGATGGATTGTTACTTTTTCACATCTAAACGACTGAAGCGATTTTAATCAAATTTGGTGTAGAGTTAGCTGACATCCTGGATTAGCACATAGACTATGTTTGGTTGCGATAACGCCCGCGTGCAAAAGCTAGTTTCAAAATATTTGACACCATTATAAATTGGAAATTGTCATCAACACGATAGGACTCTACAACTATGGAATAAAAAGGTTTTTATTTCGTAAGCTGCAAAAATCTTGCTAATTCGAAATTTTGTTGCGGAGCAATTACTTCTTTTCACATTGTGTAGTGCAGGAATGCTTTGCATACTTTTATACATATCTAGGTACATATATTTGCAAGTATTAATAAAGCATCTATGACCAGTCATAATAAAAAAGACGTCATTTTCAGAAAAGAAAAACATCAAGATCGTAATAACCATCGTATATCTATAAAAGTAGCTATACTACAAACGAGTAGTACGTAACAAATATTCTAACACACTATGAATTAACAGCCGTCACCTCACCGGAGATGATAATTGCGCGAGTTAATCTCCACTTATTATAACTATTACATCCGTCCTGGGGCTTAATAAAGAGTAAGGCATGCCTACATCGTCCTATTATTTTTCTCATTATCTTCGTTAGCCATACTTTAATATTATAAATGCGAAAGAAACTCTGCCTGTCTGTCTATCTGTTTGTTTGTATGTTACGCTTTCACGCCTAAACCACTGAACCGATTTTGATGAAACGGTAATAAGGGTATTAGGGTAGATTAGACCTTGAGAAAGGACATAGGCTATGTTTGGCCGCGATAATTGACATCCACGCGGGCGTAGCCGCGGGCAAAAGCTAGTAAGGAATAAATGTAGGAGGAAAGTTTGTTGAACTATTAATCGTAGTCATGTAATTTTTTCTCGACATAGTTATTGGCATCTTAAAAAACGTTTCAATGCAATATGCAATGCAATTTATTTTATAAAGCAGTTAAAATTTCTAATTATAAAGGTGATAAACCGAAAACAGCATTCGTTATTACACAAAGTCCTACTTCACATAAGCACTTAAGCACGTGTTTAATTAATCTAGCTATAATTGCAGGCAAACTCAGTAGTTTAGTACGGCCATAAATAACAGTGCGTATTAACAATGCGCAGAAGTCAAGATTTCCGAGAGGTGAGATTCATGCCGTGGACGGTAGCCAACATCCACCCAAGCGAATAATACTCACTAGATAATTTGCAGATATTTAGCAACGTAAACAACTAATACCATCGACACCTCTGGGTTCAATTGGCGTATAAACCAAAACACGACTTTTCAGGAGAGCCAAAAAACGATTTTATTTTCAGAAAAAAAATCATAACTTTTTTATTTTAGAAGTTACATAAAAAAATCCAAGGTGAAAGATTCTTAGAATTTGGGGATGAAGAGGGCTAAATCATTCAATCATAGCCATCTCCTTTGGTTTGGAAGTTAGCGTGGATATACGTCCTAGAAAATACCAATTTATGGTGTATACACCCCATGAAAATTGAATAAAAATTGACAGCTTACAGCTTATATCCATGTTTGGTAACATTAAGTTTACATTTACTGATGTAAAAGCATGTAGCTGTAGATTTTGTGCTGTAGAAACTATTTACTTTGCACATCAATAGAATTATGATTAATAAAAACAATCTCAATACTGTTAGAATGTGTCAGAATGCCATTAATATTAGTCTGTCTAAGTCTAAGTACTGAATTATGGTCAATATATACGAAATTAAACTACAGGAAACCAAATCAACTTTGTTTTATTAAATAAAACAGATATTACACTATTGTAATTAACTAAAAAGGCAATTATTTAAATCTTTAGTATTAATTGAACATTCAGTCTTTTTGCGCAAAATCAGTTTTCAATACAGTAATACCATACTAAACTTAAAAAAAGGCTAACTAAAATAATAGCAAAAATTGGTACATAATAAAGTTGTAAGTTAAATTATTATGCAATGAAGCATAACATAGAAAACTCCGAATAGAACAATTATAATTGTCCTCACTTATAATTATAAGTAATATGTGTCGCATACACTTTGTAGATCACAATATTTAAAGGAACATTAAATTTGTACTTGAAGCTTAAAATACTAATGGTAATAGTGAAACATAAATTAAATCTATTCATCTAGTTCTTCCTCATCATCTTCGTCAGTCAGTGTAAGAGTGTCAGTCACATTTCCATGGCATAAGTTTATATAGTCCTGGTGGTACCTTTTAGGTATTACTCCATTGTCACATAAGTATTTTACGTGTGTTTATCACGCACACACGTTAAATAATTTAAGGTGCAAAAGTCAGCGGGTTGCGGTTGAGCAAATGTACCTATGATCGAGAAATTCTTAATTGTAGACAGTGATCACTAGTCATCTCTTTTTCTCTTATTGTAAACAGAAACAGAAGAGTGGACTGCACAGATAGTCTTGGGTGTTTTGAAAAACAGATAAGTTCTTGCCATCATCTCTTAGCTCACTCATCGAAAATAATGATCTGAATAGAAGTGTCGTCTCTTCCACGGGTAACGCAGATGTATCTTCAGAAATTGTTGATGTTAACCAAGGGCGAGGCAGTATGGATACTGCGAGTCACCATTCTAGCACGCAAAACACAGGTTTATCGGATTCAGGAGGAGTTACTGGTGATATTAAAATTTCTTCAATGAACAACATCATTGCTACTGATTCAGCGTTATCTACTAGTAATGGTTTACATAGTAAGGTGGATACTAATACGTTAATTAATAATGCTGATGCTACCAGTTCCAGTTTGGCTACGCGATCTTATGTGGTTATAGAACCTAAAAGAAAACTTATAAAACGCTTAGCAAAAAAACATTTTTTAGACTTTTTATCCGATGACAACACTGAAAACTATTCGGCAGGAAGTTTAGATAACTGGACACAAAGAAATGAAAGTGAATCTAGTGAAAATGAAAATATTAAGGTTGCAAAAATGAACAAAAGATTCTTCAGTGTTGTCATCGGATAAAAAGTCTAAAAAATGTTTTTTTTGCTAAGCGTTTTATAAGTTTTCTTTTAGGTTCTATAACCACATCAGATCGCGTAGCTGGTAGCATCAGCATTATTAATTAACGTATTAGTATCCACCTTACTATGTAAACCATTACTAGTAGATAACGCTGAATCAGTAGCAATGATGTTGTTCATTGAAGAAATTTCAATGTCACAAGTAACTCCTCCTGAATCCGATAAACCTATGTTTTGCGTGCTAGAATGGTGACTCGAAGTATTCATAATGCCTCGCCTTGCAGTATTGTTTAATGAAGGGATCGTAGTTATAAGACCAGTATCTAAATCAGCTATAGTATTATTTGGCCCTGCAATGTGGGCGTTGTGTGGCAAAGGTGTTATAATATAATGGTCAGTGTCTAAATTTACTGGACCTGGTGTAGCTGGTTGTCCTAAAATGCAGTTAATGAATGTCGAAGTGTGTACATCATCATGGTTAACATCAACAATTTCTGGAGATACATCTGCGTTGCCCGTGGAAGAGACGACACTTCTATTCAGATCATTATTTTCGATGAGTGAGCTAAGAGATGATAGCAAGAACTTATCTGTTTGTCAAAACACCCAAGACTATCTGTGCAGTCCACTCTTCTGTTTCTGTTCACAATAAGAGAAAAAGAGATGACTAGTGATCACTGTCTACAATTAAGAATTTCTCGATCATAGGTACATTTGCTCAACCGCAACCCCCTGACTATTGCACCGTAAATTATTTAACGTGTGTGCGTGATAAACACACGTAAAATACTTATTGCAATGGATATGGTTTATACGTCCATATGTTATTTAAATGTTTGGATTTACGACTTCCATTTTAAATTACGTTTAAGAAATACATTTACTCGTCATGGCGTAAAATCCATTTACAATCAACGCAGGTCTTACGCCCCGGGTTAGTAAAAATCTTGGTCATAACGTCTTACCAAAAATTGAAAAAAGAAAAATTTGGCTGTTACATTAATAATTTATCTTTTTTGTGGCAGGATGAGCTAAATTTTTTGGGTCGTAAAAGCATTTATTTTGCGAATTTGAACATTTTAAATAAACAGATCAATAGAGAAAAAAAATCTGAATCGAACGGTGTATATAACTCATTATGGCCAAAATGGTTTATACGCCAATTGAACCCAGAGGTGTCGATATACTAATACCAAGATCTGCTCAATAGACTTGACCGACTTCTCAACAATTGCATTCAATTCGTCTACAACCTTAGGAAGTATGACCATGTTTCGGATCAACGTGCAGAGCTGGGTTGGCTACCCATCCGACGGCGACGCAGTCTAAGAGCTGTCACTTTGATCTATACTTTGTTGAATTCTCCCAATGCCCCTTCCTACTTAAAATCCCATCTCCACCTTCTTGGTTCGAACCATACTAAAAATCTACGCTCCTCTAACAATCTTCTTCTCCACTGTCCCCACTCATACTTCAAGCCTTGTCCACTCCTCCTTCTCTGTACAATCCATTCTACTTTGGAATGCGCTTCCGCTGGAAGTCAGAATGTCCCCAAATCGTTCAATATTCAAAAACAGAGTACGGCTGATCTATAGCGAACCATAGGCAGAACAATAATAATATTATATAATATTTTTCTATAGAACATATTATATGGTATGTAGATAATATATTATGAAATCTGGTGTATGTGTATACAGTATAAAGTATTTGTGTACGTATATATGTATGTATGTATATATGTATATGTATGTTTATGTATGTATATGTATATGTGGGTATATATATGTATATTATCATATTTGCTGTTTATATGTTTCATATTTAGGTATTCCGTACTAGATCGAAACTCCGAGCACCTACCTTAGACAAATCTCTGCATCACCCTAAGGTTGACTGGTAGAAAATGCCTACGGCATTAAGTCCGCCTTTGTACACATATTTTATATTTGTGCATAAAGAATAAATAAATAAATAAATAATACCATACTAGAGATCCGGTTCTTAGCATTCCATGGATTCACCGTGCGGTCGCCGGGTCCATGGCGTGGTACAGAGAGGAACACTGTGACGGCGCCTGGGACTTGCGACCCAGGTGTAGGTTTAGGGTGGCCACCTTGTGATGCATCAGCGCTCACCTCCACCGTCAGTCGTGTTCCCCCCTCTACCTATCCAAATTTGGTAAGATCCTATCAACGCCGTTTTAGATATTCGTTTGAGTAAAGAGCTTACTGAAGCTCTTGGCATATGGTTTCTTGACAGTACGCAATCAATAGATATAATTACAACACTAAGTAAAATCATCGAAAAAGTTAAATAAAATGCTGAAACAGCATTTCAAGAAAATGTCTATAAGATTTTGAATAAATCCAAGTGAGACTACTGACTACTGTCTTGCATTATATCAAAAGATAAACATTAACGTTCGTATCCAACATTCGGCAAATTTGATGTCTCAACTACAAGTTCCCGAAGCAATCCAACCGCTGTGCAAACACACACCACCATCAAAGACAGACACTGTGTTATGAAAACAAGCAACGGAGAACAAACACAAACAAACACACGAAACAATTGATGAGAATGAGGCGGGGGCGGGGAGAGACGGACGGGAATAGTCCCGGTTACGCATTCATTGCTATGTAAAGGATTTTTCGTCCGTGAAACTGTCAGAGCGCGTGTGCTGTCTTTTTTGCAAAATTTGCACGTAAATAAGCATCAAAAGCGCTCACCGTTGTCATGAAGAGATGAAAATTATTACGGGGAACCAGGGAATTGAAATAAACAGCCTACGTATATGTGTGTGGATGACAGATAAAATATAAACAGGGAAAATTTTGTGTAATATTTTTTTTCTCCAAATTAATCAAGTTGTCTAATGTTAAAATACTGTATTGACATGTTTAAGAGTATAATTTATAAAATTTCATTTTGCTTCAAGATGGATTAGGTGCGCATAAATTTATTTCGAATTACTTTCAGTATCTTTCATCATAATTAAGTAATATATTAGATATAGACAAATCTGAAATGCTATCTCACAATATTCGTTCAATTCTGGCACGAATTCGCACATCCAAAATTCTGTGAGAATTTAGAAGCCTTATTCTTAAATTCTAACTGCCACAGAAAACGCCAGACTTCAAGTCGTTTACCTTATTTAGTGTATAATTTCACGACTGTCGTCATTGATAAATAAAATTACTCTCATAAAATACATTATCAAACACGACAAATGTGTCGTGACAACCTGTAACTAGCGTGCGTTACTGCTACTCGAAAATGGTTATTACCTCACTGAAATAAAAGTCAGTATAAACTCCGTAGGTACGAGTATCTACCAATACCACACTGAGGCGGGCGACGACTTTTATCGAGAGAGGATGTGGCCCGTCGAGCCACGCGAAATTGCAAATTGTATTTAACCTAACTTGATAACGATAAAACATTCTAGCGCTGTGTACGTATTCTTTTTACCAAAACCTACTCTTTCTTTTACATTTACATTTACCACCTAAATGATAATTGTGTTCATTAAATGTTTTAGGGAGTGAGCCTAGAGAATAAACTAATTTCAAGCCGCAATTTCGCAACACACTGGACATCATAGCCTCACTTTATCGAGACCATTTGGCCTGTGATACTCTTTTTAATAACGTACTTTAATTTTATGTCTCTTTATCTCGGAGGTTATAGCTCTTAATTGGGGTTTTTCGTCCATGTGTTTACGTAGATTTGTACCGAGTGTGAAAATAATGTTAAAGGTAATTAGTATTTTGATAATTAACGTTACACGTATACACAATGGTGGCCACAATGTTTATTATAACCATTACAAACTCTTTTAAAATTCAGAGTACGCTTATAATTTTTGTTAAACGGTACTCAATAAAATAATAGAATGAATGTTTTTGAAAGGTTAAAATAAAGCAAGTACCCATTATTGTATGAACAAAATAGCTAGATAAAATTAGAAACAATTACAAAGTTATTATTAAAATTACAGGGACTTTTAAAAAGGGCACCTAAATGATGTCAAAATTCACAAGAAGAAACAATAAAAATTAAAGTGCACAAATCGGAATGGATACTCCGGATAATAGATGGTTTAAATCGATGGTCTGATTGAAATATATCTACTGTGCTAACGATTAAAGTCAATTTTATTGTTTTCACATGTTACAATCCAGCAATAAAAGATCACTCGGTTGTCCGTATGTAATTTACTACCAATTTAACTGAGTAATGTTTTCATGTGTTGTTAATACGCAAGTATCTATAGAGTCACAAGTTAAACACGATGCAAGCCAACCGAAGTCCCAAACTCCTAATCAGAAATAATAATATAACATCAGGACATATAATTTACCAGTACCAAAAATCAAATAGATTATAGGAGTGGTAGGAATATAAACGGAAATATTCTGTTTGTTTCTATTGCATCAACAAATATACTAACGTACCTATAGTTACATGTCCACGTTATACGAAATAATCTAGAAGTATAAGACGAAATAATACAAAGTGAAGAGACGCATACCTACTCAGTGCAAACACGTAAAGCAGTTCAAAGGCATCAGCGACTCGTGCCCGAGCGTGGCGAATCTCTCCGAAACGCTATAAATTTTTACTAAAACAAACAAACGTGGGTAGGCAAACAAACACATTGGCGCATGCGCCACAGTCAGTACCGTGTACTGCATGAGCTGCTAGCTAAATATAATAAAATTTACATTATTAACAAATGAGTACAAACAGCTTCGAGCACTACAGCGATAGTAGAAATCACATGCGCTTTTCTGTACCTAATTAACACAATTTACAACCTCCAAATACTTCATTTCGCTAACAAAAACATCTGCGAAAACGCGCTTAAAATCACCTGTTGTACCGTTCGATCCAATAGTAATAAAGAGATCCCTTCAGTCCATTTTCCAATGGCCCTTTTAGCACTTCATTTTCTCCACAACGTATTTTTGTAAATCTATCAGTCCCAATTTAGATAATCAGGGCCAAATTTCATCTCTCCAAATCTAATTTAAACTCTTCTACATTATATAATTTCGTTCACTCTTTTTTCTTGAGGATAAAATCAGGATGAAAGTTCGCGAAAGTCTTCTTGATTTATCTTGATTTATCGCAGTAATGATATTTTTAGTATATTATTAATATTTTTATATTTGTCTATTTACTTTCATATCCTTTATTTCATTCATTTCATTCATTAACTGGATATCGAAAGACAAAGTTGGCATCAAGTGTTTCGAAAATAGATTGTTCTTCATTAGACATTTTATAAAATGTATATGTAAGTTATCACTCACTCTCAACCTCACACTCAGTCTCAGAGGCATTACTAGAGTCAACAATAGTGCCTGAAATACGGCATTAGGCTCACCCCCTATTACGTGGGACCGAATACAGTGACTGGTGAAATGTAGGTATTAATTCATCTTTACCTAACTCTCCAGGGATAAATGCGTGATTATATGTATGTATTATGTTAGTTCAACTTCTTCAGGAATCGGATATAACATATAAGTACACAGTGTTATGTTGCACTTGGCAAAACTTTTAGAAGGTAAGCTCGGTTAGTGTAACAACTTTTGTCGGCGATCTCCTTTATTTTGCCGGCCATTTGCGGGTTAATGGAAACGACATAACTCCGCAGACAGTTCAAGTGTCGACATGCATTTTTTATTTACAGCAGGATTATAAATACTTGTGCATAAAGTAAACATATAGGGTGCAGAGATAGACTTAGTAATTACATTACTAAATAATTTTTTAGCATATAACAAAATGATTTCGATTAACAGAATTTATATTTTCATTAAAATTAATTACCTAATGCACAAATTATACACACTCTGTCTATTTATTCCCTTTACAATCATAGGAAGTATTATTTTCTCACACACATTACATATGTACCAACATACATTTCTAATGCAATAGTTTCATAGAGAAGTTAGAAGTAGTTTAGGTAACATAATATGACCTATAGGACCTACCTGGAGAATTAGACTTAAAGCTCTAATTTTTCACCTAAATATGAAAACCATTAAGCTGTCGCTGAATACAGTGTACGAAGAATAATTCATTTTAAAATTTTATTTCCCTCGGCGAATGTAAACCCCACGGCTCATAACTTTTAAGTCGATAAATCACAATATTAGACAGTTCTGGAGTATTGGAAGGAGCAAGAAAATAAAATCGTCTTTCATCAATTACTGAGGGCAAAAGCTTTCTGCCTGCCTTATTTATATTCAAAATTCACAATATCGATAGCATTAAAGTCAGGCTTGACAAATTATTGAAACAAAACAAAATTGGATTTAAGGGGTTTACGTTTTCAATGTTATTTGTGAGTGGATTTGCCTTTTTCATCCGTAGAAATGTAATACAATTATTGTTTTGCTAAAAATGTAAAAATGAATGGGCAAAAAATGACTATATCTAACTCCGGTTTATTTCCCGTATCGACAATAAATGACAAATAGAATCCTTTACTTACTATCAAAATAAAAATTACGTATTAGGAGTACCTGATATCTAACAAACTACTGTCATAAAGGTACCTATCGTTACATTTTGGATCTATATTCGTAGTTACAACGGTGGCAAATATCTGCTTGAATATCGAAAAAATACATCAATTGGTTGTTATTTTTACTATAACTAGGACGACAGAAGATAGGTTTAATTAGAAAAGGCACCTTGTAAATATTGTAACTAGCTTCGAAACAATGCATAATTCAAAAAAAAAATACTTCAAAGGCAAAAATAACTAGAACGTTACGTTGCTTTATGAATTTCTTTTGTAGACTGCACGGTTTAGTAGACCGCAACGAAATTATACACGAGTATGTATAATGTAGAAATTGTGAAGACCGGTACCCGTAGT
The DNA here is from genome assembly GCA_914829495.1 of Eilema sororculum. Taxonomy (NCBI): domain Eukaryota; kingdom Metazoa; phylum Arthropoda; class Insecta; order Lepidoptera; family Erebidae; genus Eilema; species Eilema sororculum. The sequence continues at coordinate 13,010,127 of OU618550.1, forward strand.
AAGAATTGTAAATGACCAACATGACCATAATTTTAGAAAGTTATGCTCATACAAAACGCATACTCTGCAGAGCGATATGATCTTCATGGCACTCTCTCCAGAAAACTATATTACATATTGCATGCCTAGTGGCATGGGTAATGGACTGCTGAGCTGAGGTCTCGGTTTCGATCCCAGGTTTACCATGGCACACACCAATGACTTTTCGATGCTTTTCGAAGTTATGTGTGTATTTTTCGCAGGTTTATAAGTGTCCGGTTAATAGCAATAAGCTCGCCACCTATTGGGACCTAAACATAAACTGCCGAAATGTGGGTGTTAGCACCTCTGCCTACCCTTTCGGGGAATACAGGCGTGAGTTTATGTTATGTTATGTTCACTGTTCAACCAGTAATCGTTCAGGATTCACATACCGACAGCAGCATATTTGAGTAACATGGTTTATCATTAGTTCTGTGTTAGTTCCCGGTGGATTAGAATAGGGCCACTCCATCTTTTCCTGTGGGTGTCACAGAAGGCGACTAAGGGATAGGGCTGTTTTCCATCCGACAGTACACGTACAGGCCATACAGCCCATGAGTAACGATGCGCGAACGCTTGGGGTGCGGCCGCCTCCTTCTGCGAGCAAGTAATGCTCGAGAAGGAGGCGGCCGGTCGGGTCCGGACTAGACTCCGGGCCCGGGAAGCCCGCGTAGAGCGAAGGCGAACCGGACGTCGGAGGTCGCAGAACGACCTCCGTCCTCCATGAGCGCTGGCCTGGGGGTGACCGGTGGAGCCGCCTGTCACCCTAGCAGAAGTAGGCCACGGCGGCGGCGCAAAGTGCGCCTCCCCGTAACCGGGGCTAGATGGGGACACTGTGGTCCCCACAACCCGAGGGGGGCCATCTCGAAAGAGATGGTCCTGGGTCTGCCGGGGTGCGAGAGATATGCTTTTGGCATTCTCACGTCCGGCAACCAAGGACCCAAGACGGCGTGCGTTTTAGTCGGTTCGAGTCCGACATAACCACCTCCACCGGCTCCGTGGGGGTGGTATCCGTGGGGATTTATCGCACGAAAAAACATACAGCCCATGAGTAATTGCCTGCTTAACGGCAATCGGCTCGCCCCCTATTATCTGGTACCCCTTCGTGGATTTACAGGTTTGATTATATGTATGGTTTAGTTACCGTTCAATTTCCTTACCAGTCATCTCTGTTTAATATTAAAAAATACCTTAATACTCCAACAGTAGGTGGGTCACGTTCGTGCATTAGCCTTGAAGTAAGCTCACCTCATAGATAAGTTTAAGATTGTAATCCTACGGTGTAAATATTGACAAGCGCATTATTCTTCACATAAAATTCCACATCATTGACTGCTGTGGAAAGCGGTGGTACCTACTGAATAATTTAATACATATTGGGAGAGAACTGTGCCCACGAGTGGTCTTGCACTGGGCTTATTGATTGATTGATGCGACTGGCTAGCGTAAAAATTGTCGATACGTGATTTACTAATTCAAAGCTATGTGTATTTGAATGATTTTTTATAGCATTTATTATGCTAACTTTTAGGTTTTTTATAGCATAGCATAGGTATAAAAAAATCATTCACATATTTGGGCGGAGTCATCCAAATTCAATGTTTAAAATGGTTGAAAAATCATTCATTGTTTCCAACAGTTCGTAAGAATGTTGGCGATGGCTCCACCGTCACCCTTAAAGACGAATATAAAGAGAAGGTAAATTTGAAATGATTCAAGTGTGGCTCAATAGCTCAGTTGGAAGAGCAATCCCCCTGTAAGGGAAAGGTCGTGAGTTCAAGTCTCACTTGAGCATTTCATTTTTTCCGATGTTTTTCGAGCTATGTGTATGTTTGCCAAAACCTCTGTAACCTGAATAATTGATAATAATGTTTCTAGGGAGCAAACACTTAATAAATCACTCCATTAATTTGTAAGCAGTACCCTAACAGTACACTCTGGGAAATTTAAAAACTTTCATATTCATTAACTCTTGCAAATTCGTCTCTAAAGTTAGTGGGCCAACAGCTATTTAGTTTTTGAATAAAGAACAAATTAACCTACTTACCACAAGAATTACGATGAAACATACTTTAAAATGATATCTCCCATATTCTACTATAAATTGAAAGTAACTTGCAGTTACCGACACAACCACGATTCTCGAGAGTTCGATTTATTAAATTGTATTAGGTACCTATTAGCTGGATGAGATTGTTAGTATAACAAGCCAAGAACAAAGCTCCAACTAAAGACATAACACAAAACATAACATAACAAACTAACGACAAATGTTGTATTACCTATACCTCGGGACACATATCATGGACCTAAGTCGTGAAACAAACGATGCACTGGCGTGCACGGCTTGTTTTTGCTCTATGCTATCCTCAAAGCCAAGAAATGTGTGCGTATAAGGCACATTTTAGGTGTAAGAAGAACTAATTGTGGTATTATTAACATAGGAAGGATTGAAGCCAGACCGTAAGGGATGGCCCTGGGTCAGCCGGGGTGCGAGGGATATGTCGAAGACAACCTCACCTCCGGCCTAGTACGACGACCCACAGTCGGCATCCGGTTCAAGTCGGTTCGAGTCCGGCTCCGGCTCCGGCAGGGGAGGTATCCGAGGGGATTTCCGCACGGAAAAATAAATTTAAAAAAAGCAATACCGAATTCTTAAGAGTATTTTCTTCTTAAGTATTATATAATATTAAATCCATAGTATGTAAGTATCCAATATGAGTCATTACCGCCCGCAGGAAATCGTGTTGTGGATATTACAAAATATACATTATCAGCATCCCACATAATTGCATGTTGTATTCTCACGAATTACATCGCTTTGAATTAATAACAAATCTCAATTATGGAGGTAGGCACATATTATTTATATACTATACTTTCCTTTGAAGCTATGGTGAATGGATCATAATCACATATGCCAAAGTAAATAGAAGATTGAGACTTAGGAATTGAGGACAGATTTGGGTTTATATATATATCAAATTGTTTTGAACGTGAAGAAAGAGATTCAAAACACTAGAAGACATTTTAGATGATGAGGAAGGAATCATGTTTCGATGTTGGCCCGACAGACCGTCTAACAATCGTCAAAATTTATGCGAGAGATATGCTTTTGGCAATCTCACCTCCGGCAACCAAGGACCCAAGACGGCGTGCGTTTTAGTCGGTTCGAGTCCAACATAACCACCTCCACCGGCTCCGTGGGGGTGGTATCCGTGGGGATTTATCGCACGATAAAAAAAATCGTCAAAATTTAACAAGCCTGTACTAATTATTTTGTAATTTGCCCACGGTTTCAATTCAATGTGAATAATGAATAAGAATTTACCGTACTTCCACGTAGGGGTGGTAAAATATTTTATTTGTAATTTTCTCTTTTGCACTTCCCCCATTTACGGGTAATTTTATCTATTCAATCACCCGGTGGTTGGTGCAAACAGCCCTATACCTTTATTATTGAAGGGTTCTTTAACATATTATATTGGTCAATAAGTAATGCCAGGTGTTGTGTTGTTTGTTTAATCCGGTCATGATAACTATAATCAACCAATGTCATATGCATTTTATGGTTTAATGGCAAAGCATTAAACCGTAAAAATTACATAAGATGTCTATAATGTATTCTATAGAATACTTTGTACATAGCTATTAAACAAGTGTAATTACGGTGTAATATTATGATAAGTAAGTAAGTAATATTATGAAACAAATATTTAGCAACATCAACTTAAACAGAGATTAATTTACAAGGGGTCAAACCATCAAATAATAAAATTTTAGAATTCCAAAATATGCTTCTTGTCCTACTTGATAAAGAAATAGGAAAGAAATGAAACAAAATATTAGGTACTCTTGAAATGGGAAGAAAGAAAACAAATAAATCACAAAGCTTTAGTGAATACGGATGTTAACTAGGGTTTCTTCCGATGTTATCATATCTGTCATTTCAAATAACCAAGGCAGTATTTAAAAAAAAAGACGATTGTTTTCTGCTTTTCTTTGAATAATATTGAAAAGAGCATGTTCAACATAATTCGCAACTGATTGGCTACTAAATAACACTGTCTAGCTTGTCTCTGTTGAAAATTTTAACGAATCACGTCACTGTTATGTGTGTGATATAATTGGTTATAAGGTACTCAGAATATTATGTAGATTGGTGACATTACTTTTTTACTTATTAAGGTAGATCCTCAAATTTTATACCTATTTCATAGCGATTCTAATAGAAAAGTAAGTACTGAAAAATATAACCCTCACTAAATTATTAGTGTAAAGAACAGGATGCATTAAGACACAATTTTCAAAAATTCACCCTAATAGCGGCCGTAATGGAGTTTATACTTTAACAGGCGAAGCCACGGATAAAAGCTGGTTGATAAATATTGCCATGAGAGGGTGGTCCTATGTTCTCATTACTAATGTTTGGTCTCGTCAGCCTCTGGTGAAAAATGTTAAAGAAATACGACCCTAAATATAAAATTAAGTGAACTTCCCGAAATAGGTGCTTCCACTTTGTGCACGATTAAGTAAAGTGCCAATAAACATTTTACCATTTCGCTCGGAGTTGGTAATTTGATATTCCAATGACTAGCCGACACAGTTCTAATATATTATACCCTTATTTACGAGCGTATGTTATCTTGTATGCTGAGCACTTACGTATTTGGTGGCAATCACTATGATGTCACCGGACTTACTCTTATTGAGCCTCTTTTGTTAGCCACTTTTATTACTGTTTTTTTTTTTTGAGGTCAGTAGTACTTCCGAGCTTTATCTCCACAAGGATCTTTTAGGACGGACTATTTCAACTCTTTATAGCAACGGAGCGCTCTTCTACGTAGTACCGTTATGTAGAAAGATGTAATCTTAAGTCAAAAGAATAATACGCAAGGCGCATCACGACATTCTGTATGCGAAGGTGAACTGAACCCACATAACTTACCAAACAAGTAACATTTAATATTTCCACGTTGGGTGAGGGTGTCGTTCCGACAGGGGTTTGCGAGCGGCAGGTGACTCCGCATATGCCTCCCCTGAATGCCAATGACCCCGCTTTACATAAACGCACTCACTTTATTGATACGGCAACAGCTGATCGTTTAAATATTGAAGTAATAGCCATCGTAGCCGTAATAGATAAACTTTAGAGTCCAGCGCAACATGAAATTATAATATTGCCTTTTAAGGGTAATAGCGCAAATACTTAATGAATATTACTTTATTTTAACAGTTTCTGCTTATGCCTTAAACGCAAAAAGTAATCCACTTGATTGGCATAAAACCATTAAAAGAAATTCCTAATACACTTATTTTGACAAAATATATTTGACTAAAATTATTTGCACAAAAAATATGAAGCTTGCGGAAAAAAGATAGTGTGCCAACATTTGATACGAGCCGGATGCCCGCGGTCATTAATTAATAACTCAGTAAAGCCCCAGCACATACTAAAGCTTAACATATCAACCCGGGGGTTGCACAACTTCCGGTCAAATCCCGCGCTTCCACCCACAAGCACTTCCGGTCAACGAAACTCTGCCGAGAGTTCACAAATGATGGTTCGGCAGTAAATATACAAACCACATTTTTGTCGATATCAGTAGCGAAGTATCTATTATATAGGTCTGTACAAAAAATTATTACTGACGACTTACTTTTAAACTTGTAATTCTCAAATTGTTTGTTTATTTTTATACATGTTCGGTGATATTTCTTACCTTCTCTGTATCTTTAAACTTACGTTTTTTCCAAATAGAATATTCGCAAAGGAAGCTCAAAACATTTCTATATTTTTGCAAAAGGTATGTCTTTGTTTCACTGAATGAATTATGATGGATCAAATATGCACCGATCTAATCAATTCAGGATCACAAACAAATAAATTCAACCTATATTATTTACTTTTATTTTAGAAATGGGAATTCTGAGCATCAGTCTACATATAAGGTTTTAAAAGTGAAGATAAAATGTAGGCAGATGGCAAAATTGTAGCGGCTTGTATTATGTCAGGAGCGCTGCTTTGAAAAGCTTGCGTTAGGAGAGAATGCGCCCCGAGGGCTCTTAAATTAGCCCTGACACAATCATGAAGCAAAATTCACCAAGCGCAGAATACTTGTGTACTCAAGGCCTGTTGAATTAACCTTGGCGCGGCGATAAGAAATTCACTTATAATACTTTCCTGTCCTTGTTATTCTTAGCTTTTTACTTACTGGGAGCATTGTGTATAAAAATGATTTATTATTTTTTGTGGGTAATATCGCTTCAATAAATTAATGTAGAGAATTCATGTACGTAATTAAGTACATGAAGCAGATCTATATTTTATTGTCTTTGTTAGATGTATATTTTAACTGTCTTCTGTTCTATATGCAGTGCATAATATTAAATCATATTTATCGTTCTTTGAAACGACATTAGCCCCGTTATTAAAAGCACATTTTATCACTTTCTCAGTTCTAAATTCGTCATGAACTTCTTTTTAAACTGCACGTATTCCGAAAAATAAAACCATGGTTCATTAAATGGTATGATACTTTATACAGTATTTAAACTACACTCGTAGGTACGCATATAACGTTTAACTATCTTCTAAACTTGGAATTCCAACCAACCCAAGGACCAGTCCAATAAATAAAAATTATAGAAACATTTGAAATCGAAGATATATACAAGCGTCAAAACAGCAGAATCTATTCAGAGCTAGAAAGAGGCTCAATACTAGTTTCTAAATAAAAGCAGCAACAAGCTTGTTGAAGTGATCACAACATCGCATATATTATATAAAGGCATTTGAAAATCCCCCATTCTTTGATCTTGACCCGTTCTCTTGCCATGAAGTAAAATTGAGTGATGAGGACCCCCTTCACTTATCAAGAGAAGAAATTGAAAAAAGCTTTTTTGTTTTACCGGTTTCTGCTTCAGCTTTTGGATTTGACGATCCGAAACTAAAGGGTGTGTTATACTTTTCAACAGCTCTACATATTTGACAATGGATGACGTTTGTGTTTTAAAAGGAAAAAAAAAATTAGGTGATAGTCATTGGAACTTTTGAAGGACTATAACTGAAGATGATTATAATTATAGCAGATGGTGCAATGAAAGCATATTTTTTATCATTGTCAGGCTCACATTTAAACTCTTCTACATCCAACATCCAATTCGATTACATTAGATGTAATCGAATTCTATAGTCAGGATAATAAATGCTTTCAAATTTCATTGAAATCCAACATCCATCCAGGTAATTTTATGCCTAAAAATAAGTGGTCATGCCTGAAATCTTATGTATTGTAGATAAGTGTATTTTGTGAACATTCACATAAATACGAATCCGAAATACGAAGCAATGTGGCAGTGACATGTGGATTACTTACCCATTAAGGGCCCACAAATATAAATCTAAATCAATAAAAGAAAAACTAAGCAAAAATACAATTTTAGTTCTATGTACGTATGAAAGAAAATATTTTAGATATATAAACAAAATACGCGAACATACAAGTTCGTGTCCGTATTTGATCAGATTATCTTCTGCCAACCAAAATGTGGGCTGTGTTAACCTTAGATAGGACCAAGATGGTGTGCCAAATTGAAAACAACGGGCATTTACGCTAATTTCTGTGTAAGCTCTTTACACCAATAATTTCTCGACGTTCCAAGTTAACAGTGGTCATGGCAAAAGTTGTGAGAGTCGGGGGCGCTTGCGGTACACCGCCGACCCTCGGCTGACTTGGATTACGGACATTTCAAACGACTAAATGAATACAGTAACGTGTTTTATGGTTTACTATGTTTAGCTACAGTGCAGTAAGTAATATATTAGAAATAATCATACATTGGGCGATACCTATGTCAAACTGCGGTGGGCTAATTGATTGATTGACACCTTTTTTTACCGTGGGGGAAAAACTCCTTCATGGATGTTATAACGGACTTCTACCGACTAAAAACCCCCACGGTATCGCCCAGCGGCCTATGGTTGGGAGCCCCGGGTAAGCCCTCGGAAGGATGTCCCAGGACTCCCATCAGACCTTTTTTTTGTAAATACATACATATTATACATAGAAACATCCAGACCAATGCAAATAGCTATATTTACGCATACAAATATTTGCACTGAGCGGGCATCAAACCCGCACCTCCTGCGTGGCGGCTGCGTTCCCTACCGCCACGCCACAGAGGCTGTCAAAGTAAGTAAAGAGATTGAGATGATAAATACGCTTTAAACATTTCATTACCTACGGTATAACAAAAGTTTTCCAATATTCTGATTCAATTTATTCCACAAACGAAATTACCAAAATTTCTAACTGGTTGTATATCGTTTTATTAAGAAAATTGAAAACATTACTTTAATATATATTCGATACAAAAGAAAAATTATAGATAACCTCAATTCGTATTCAATGTGAAAGAAAAATCAATAGGTACATTACTTACACGTATACTTCCAGCAGAAAGCCTTAGATTTAATTTGATATTAACCATATAGTGTAGATTGAAACATTACCCTACTGACGGATAAATAAATAAATGATTAGAAAAATATATGATATCTTTATATAACTAGTAAAACATCTGAATGAAATTATATAGGTACAATTCGATTCCTACATCAGGAAAAAAGTTCCTTCAAAGATTTGGGCGGAGTAATCAAAAATCAATGTTTAAAAATGATTGAAAAATCATTCATTGGTTCAAACGGTTCGTAAGAGTGTTTGCAGATGACTCCACCGTTGCCTTAAAGACGAATATATAGTGAAGGAAAATTTGAATTTTGTTCAGGTTTGGTTCAGTAGCTCAGTTCGTAAGAGCATTCCCCCTGTAAGGGAAAGGTTGTGGGTTCAAGCCAAGAACTTGATTTTTCCTGGTGTAATCGAATAGCAAAACTTTAAAAAACTTAGTTATAAATTTTTACCAAAATTCTGTGGATGGATGAGTATGAAGTTAATCTTTCCATAGAGAGGGAAGCCAACATTTTTATGTAATATGCATTAAATCTATACACATTACAGAAATTAATTAAAACTACAAACACTTTCACACATCTGACACACATAGATATTACAACAATATAATTAAAAATAAACATTCATTGTTTACGAATATAGTACCACAAGTACCACGACCCACAACACAACTGACGTATAGAATAAAGGTTTAAAAAAAATGCAGTAAAGTTAAACTCCTTGATAAAACGACCTCATTATTGTTTAATGTAAGAAATACCTAAAGAATTACGGACAATTTACGACCACCACCACCACCACCACAGCAACAAAACAATAAAAAGAAAAACACACAAGCTGCAGTAGATAATCTAAACAAAATAATGCGACCTTTAAAGGTGAACAGCGGTCGATTAATAACAATAAACACGCTGAATTTTCACCGTACGCCAATAAACCAAACTGGTTTTTAACCAAGGTCCATCTAGAGGTACGCCATAGAGCCACGCGTTTTGTTCCGAACCATTAATAACAATTACTTTAGACTACGTTATCCATTCCACAGATACTATTGTGCAACGTCTATACAACTTTCAAGGCTTCGGTTATACTGGACTTGAGATTATAGATTCGAAGTTATCTTACTACTATAAAAACGCGACTGGATGGATGTACAGATGTTTGTTAGACAAGCGACCACAATGGTTAATCGAATCTGGATGAAATTTATTATAGCGATAGACTATTCGTCTGGAATAGCGCATAGGATTTTTGTTCCAAGAATAAAATCCTAGAAATCAAGGGATCAAATTAATCAAGGGAAATCAAATTAAGTCCATTAAGACATGGAACTCCCTGCCAGCTCACGTATTTCCTTCTTCCTACAATTCCGGGTCCTTGAGGTGGGGTGACAAAGGCATCTGATAAGGCCATCAAGCTGAATGCCACCATTGTTAACATGGTACATCTTTACAATGGTAGGTAACCCTCTTTCCGAGACTTTATCTTTAGCTTATCATCAGGCAAGGTGAAGTCAAATTGACGTGACTTTTATAAAAAAAAATACACTAACAGTTAGTAAGTATTAGGGCTCGTTTAAGGAGACGCAGCGCGTCGAGCGGTGCGGTCCGCGAAGCGGGCCGCAAGAAACACAAACATACGGCAATGCTTAGAGCGTTCAAGGAGAAGCGTCTTTGCAAGCGTTTGTTTGAGTTGTAGCTGCCCAAGCGACGAGTGATGCCGCGTCGGAGGCGGCAAATGCAGCGACAGGCGACGCCGCGGAGCAGGCAGCGAGTAAACCAGCGAGTTTCTTCAAGTAATATATCAATTATGTCGTCCATGATAACAAACAATACACACGTTTGCTCTTTGTATCTAGTCGAATAAGACTGGAAGGACGGCAATAAGCTGCGAGAGTCGCAGCGGGTGTCGCACACTCGCACTGAATGACGCCATATACAAAGCTACGTCTCACGCCGCGCCGCTCGCGTCGCTCGACGCCCCGCGTTTCCTTAAACGAGCTCCTGCATTTCTATATGTTTGAGTTTGCGCGTGACAGGACGCGGGCCGCTTCACGCGCCGCCTCACTATAAACGGTTAAATCGCACGACGTGCCGCGGCAAGCCACGCTGCACGTGAAGCTCGACGCCCCGCGTCTCCTTAAACGAGCCCAAACGGTTACAATGGGTGTAGGTACTGCAGAGCATGCGTGACATACTACACGCCTGCTTCTGCAGCTGTTACTGTTTACTGTCCAAAAACATCTGTTACACTGAATTATTTTATAGTCGTTTTGGATAAAACTATTTTGAACACAGTATCCATAGCGAAATCGTTGATATTTTTTATTACGACGATTTTACAGTCAAAACTGTGTCCAAATCATTTAATCTAAACCGACTATGAAATCAGTGCGTGACGACATGAGTGACGATAGAAAGAAATAAGAATTTTTATTTTACACTTACTTTGGTGTTTTATCTAATAGGTATATCTAGTATAATCTAGCTAAATGGCGTTTGTCTTACTTCCGATACTTTCTTCTAAACCATAAACAGATGTTGATATATCGGCCGTTCCCAATAACATACTTACAGTTGAAGATAGATCACAGCAGTCAAATTTGACGTATCGGCTGTTTAAATTGAAAATATGGTAACTGATTTTTTGCGGGAAAGCGCATCGCGGTATAATTTTATTTTCCGAAATTGGTGTGAAGTAGGAGGTACTATGTTTTGACTTTAATCAGCCGAGCACTTTATCCGTAGATGCGATCTATCTTTAACTGTCAGTATGATATTGGGAACGGCCGATAAGCGTAAATCAGATATTTTATGGGAGTATTAAAATAAATGTTATACCTAATTTCTTAATCTTAAATAATTTCTGAAAAATGAGAAATCTAATTGCACCTGTGTGACGCTGAAGCCTATCACTCTAAAGGGTCATATCAATTTAGCTTGATTAGCATACCCTTTGATTTCAGTTTGCAGTTGTATACAATTCCAAAGTAGATAAAGGGATGGGCATCAATATGTAGTATATCGAGGGTTATTTAATTAATGCATTGCAGCGCTATTCAGCGCTCAATGAAAGCAAAATGGACGGCGTGAAATTATTTTCCGTACTCAAATACCTATGCAAACCACTTTGATGAAGATCGGTTGAATCGTTTAAAATATAGGTACCTATGCACTACAGTACGCAGTTACGATTCAACCGATCGTGATCCTGTCTATTAGCACAGTAAAATGGATATTATAATTACAATCCAAATACCTAGTTTACACATTATATTAACCGTAGTATCTTTTCATGAACTGCTTCTAAAGGTCAGTCTCAGTTTTATTAAATCTAATGTTTTTTCATTAGCGTAACACTCTCATGCAAAGTACTGTTAAAATTGCCTGCAACGTACTGGCCTGTCAACATAACCACACAGTTGCATCTATCCAAAATGTCACGCTCAACAAATTAAAACAATTTAATCTGCCATTCGCACTCGCAGTTAGGGTTACAACCCCGAAAAAAGCTAATCAAATATGGACGAGAGCCCACACCAGGTGAGGAATGGCAGGTGTAGAACAAAAGCTAGTTGTCTCTTTCACGCCTACACAACGCTCATGATTGCCCTCTTCGTTTATTGACAATATTTTTTATGATTTTTTGAAGGGTATAGATATACATCTAGTTGATAAAACTGGTGTTATGGCCTTTCAAACATTCACGTCATGTAATATAAAAAAATGCATTTAAGGCTGGATCCGTTTAACTGGACAGAATTTTCACCTAATTGGGACGAGAAAATATGATGAAGCAGCTTAATGGAATTAAACACGTTTATGTTCACCGATGAAATTCAGCATAAGTACCGTTTTGCCTCGTTTAATTGTTGCTATAGTTTCCATGTGCAAGGAATATAATAGAAAGTCATTCACATAACAAAATAATATTAACAATCCATCTATACTAATCTATCTGTCTGTATGTTACGCTTTCACACCTAACTCACTGAACCGATTTTGATGAAATTTGGTATAGGAGTAGATTAGACCATGAGAAAGTACATAGGCTATGTTTGGTCGCGATAACCGACATCCACGCGGACGGAGCCGTGGGCAAAAGCTAGTATTAAATAAAATCTATTCAGAGCTGCACTTTTAATGGTGTGTTCAAATTAATTTGAAAGGTATAATATCGTACGAACGTACAATATCGATTAACACTAAACAATAGGGAAAGTATAAATATCGGAATAAAGATAAACGTATGCGATACGTTATCAGTGGATCAATAAACGGTAATATGTACTTGTGTGGCAGTTCACGGCCCCTGTTACGAAACAATACGTTGCCAAGGTGGCAATATTTATCCTACTTAATATCATAAACGCGAAAGTTTGTAGGTATTGATGGATGTTTGTTAATCTTTCACGTCTAAACGGCTGTAGCTATTTTAATAAAATTTGGTGCCGAATTACTGACACCCTCGATTAACACATAGGCTATGTTTGGTCGCGATAACCGACCTCCACGCGGGCGGAGCCCCGGGCAAAAACTAATATGTAAATAATATTTTTTCTAACTTATATCAAGACCGTAGGTCAATGGTATGAGAAAATATGTGATATTGAATTGTTATAGATGTATACATTTCTTAAAATGTTAAATGGATACGGTGCAATTTTTACGTGTAACTTATTGGTAGGCCTTGATACAAATAATAAATAATACAAAGACAGCCTCTGTGGCGTGGCGGTAGTGCACGCGACTGCCACGCAGGAGGCGCGGGTTCGATTCCCGCTCAGTGCAAATATTTGTATGCATGAATATGGCTATTTGCATTGGTCTGGGTGTTTCTATGTATAATATGTATGTATTTACAAAAAAAAGTATATAAGTATGTTTATCCGCATTCTAGATTCCATAACACAAGCTATAAAAAGCTTACCGTGGGTCTAGATAGCGTTGTGTAGAATATTGTGAAACATTTATAAAAAAAAACTGAAAATGTTGTAGCTCTCTATTATTTGTTATTTACCTATATGGAACCACTTATCTATATATATTTCTGTTGATTCTGCTCTTCATGACTCAGCTTAAATATCAAATTAATTTAAAAAAATATCAAAAATGTGTCAGCATGCTTTCGTTCCAAGCCCTTCAAACATACCTACAAAGTATACATTTCAATATTACTAATGCTAATATTATTGAGCACGTAATAAATAAAATCGTAAAATATAAAATTGCCGACATAACGAACAGGCTTAAGCCTAAGGTTTAGCAAGTTAGCAAATAAATTTGGATATCAGAAATTTTCAAATACGGCTGACTAATTTCGGATGTAAATGAACTTCCACTCTAATCGTTCCCAGTAACTGCTGACCTTCAAACTTTATGCGTAATTACAGTCCGATATTAAATAAACATTTTATTGTTATTTTATATTTATAAACCGTATCAAACCTTGTTCAATGTTTTCGATATTATTAAATGAATTTAAATTCTAAATTCATTCTTCTAAAATGTCAAAAACATGCCCAAAAGTACTTTACCAAACAATTTGCGTTTTGTACATCTGCGTTATGTACATTCTGCGTTTTGTACATTTTGCGTGTGGTGCTCATTTTGCGTTTTGTACATTCTGCTCCGAAGGGACAAAGAGGCCGTTTGATTAAGTACTCTTTTAAGCTCTTACTGAAATTTTTTACATGCTCTACTTTATGAACAAACATTTTTCATGTTAGATAATTATATCTACGATCAAAAATCAATCAGTATTTTAGTAACACACATATACATCAATGTCTGATGTCATTAAGGACGTTCTACAAAAGATAAACGTGACGTGATCTTGTCACGTCACGCTTGTCATGCACGTTACTTCTGTAAGCAGAACAAACTTTCAACAGCTGACATTTACGAATTGATTATTATTAATTATTTACTTATTTTCTCCAAAAACCTATGTCGTAGTTTAAAGATTTCATGCATCAACGACCACATCAACGGTTTCTAACACCTAATAAGAAACATATAACGTAACATTCAAAAATTTCAATGTGACGTATAACATAAACATTAAATTTCACACATCAAGCAGGGTGTTTTATCTACTGGAGACGTCATAAAAGTATAAATACATGCATTGAGGTAGTAAATTTTCCCAAACTGAAAATCTTCCAAACCGTTTTCTTTACGATACGCTTCACACAAAATAATTCTGTCACGAAATGATATTTTTTCTATGTCACCCAACAAAGTGTCATAAATGCGGACACGTCACTTACATATTATATGAGCGCGTATGATATATTGTCGGTGGAGCTAATGGCGAGCTCGCGTGTGGGCGCGCCTTTATAAAACACACTCGCTTCACGGCCGTATTGTGACCACACCTTATGTTAGAGCGCCTTTGATAATCATGTGGACATTTCATGCTAACACTAATGAATTTATTTTTTTAATTAAGTTCGCGATTTTAGGACTTCATTACATTAATTAACCATTATTACAAGAAACCATCATTATTTTTTAACTTCGTTACTTCTATACTGTATGTTGATTAAGGATCTGGCATGGTTCATAAATAACTTAAGCACAACAGTATTAGAATCTTATATATCTTAGAATCGAAACAAGAAGACAGTGTCTACTACTTGCACAGATTTATCATCATCCAACCCTGGCTGGCGCTAAAATTCGTGCCATCTAAAAAATGTCTTGCCTTGTTAAAAGGTCTACCTACGCAGAATAACGCATTGTTATCGATCATTTAGGTCCTAATTCTACTAGGGTAATTATTTCATCATCCACCATAGTCATGAGAAAATATAGCACATATCTATAGGCATTAGATTAAGGAAATTATCTCACGCGCTGAACACAAAAAATATTTGTAACAACATTGTTTTACAAATAGCGCTAATAACAAATGAATTAAGCGCAACAGATTCAAATCTAAATAGAATAACAGGTGTTTTTTCTCACTATTGTGTCAATTCATTCATTGGTGCGCCACGATTTACTGCCACTACATACGGTCGGATCGATTGAAAAACGCTATTGTTTAATACTTTATTTTATTAATTTATTGGTATTTGAATATTAGCTCTGAAACCTTGCAACAAATATTTATTTCAATCTTAAAATCTTTAGTTGTTGATTGGAAATTACATAATTACATAATTAGGGAGCAAAAGGAGTTACAATGCGTAATAGTGTAAATAACTATTCCTTTACACTATTGTCCCAACTTTGTTACCAACAGTACCTAAAATAAAAACAAACCTTGGATTCTTCTCTATAAGACAAGAATCTAGTTCCAAGTAGGCCAATTCTAAATTAGTAGAGAAAACGCAATATCTTCTTTTATTTCTAAACTGGAAATTTAAAGTGAAAAGGTAAGTCCTACGAACTATAAGCGAAAAAGTGTTGATACGTACTCTGCGTAAAGGACAGACAATATGCGCGCTGAACGGAGCGGCAATACTTCACGGGTGTTAGTCGAGATTCCCAGACCCAGGGCATTGTTCAAGCACAATGTTGTTTTCTTGTGCAATATTGCTGAATTCGCAACGATTGCGAAACATTTGTACAGACACGTCCGTCTGACCGTATGTTTGTCGTTATGCATTGTCATATGCTGTTGAATTCTTGAACAAATAAATGCTTGTTCTTTCAAACATAATATGGGAAAAACAATGTTTGTTATTCAAAATGGTTATGCTGAATATTTTTATTCATAACTTCTCAATCTATGTTATTTGGGTCGTATCAATTTGAATACAATATTTATGAATATGAAGCAAAGTAAGTAATTTGTACTCAATTAAAATTATATAATTTAATCTATAAATTACTAGCTTTCGCCCGCGGCTCCGCCCGCGTGGAAGACGGTTATCGCGACCAAACATAGCATATATGTCCTTTCTTAAGGTCTAACCTATCCCTTTACCAAATTTCATGAAAATCGGTTCAGTGGTTCAGGCGTGAAAGCGTAACATACAGACAGACAGACAGACAGAGTTACTTTCGCATTTATCATATTAATATGGATGAGTTATTGAGGTTATTGGAATACATTTTAGTGATATGGAGACTATATGTAAACAAATACATTAAAAGCGGAGCTATGCTATGATACACTTTCATCATACATAACTCGTATTAATGATAAAGTGGTTCCTAAATGTCAGTCTATTCCCAGGAATCATTTGTTACGAACTATCGAAGGCTCCAAAAGAAAACTACAATTATTATGCCAAAATGCGATAGAAGTAGATGCAGTTATACATCTCTTGTCTGCAATTTAACAAGCTGAATAAAAACGCGTTTAAGATATGAGAGTTCCGTTCTAAAAACCTACACGAATTGATTTTATACAGCAGATAGCTTACTGTGTAAATAAATAAAACGAGCGTTCACCTACGATGTCTAAAATATTCTTCAATGCTATCAATATTACAGAGCTGTCCACGGCTACCGAAGCTATATTTTATGCAAATTAATGAGTGTCATTTAACCCCGATTTCAATACATTGTACAGTCTTTGAATAATAATAGCTAATTGTAGTAAGACTCTCGCGTTATATCAATCAATCAATCATCTACTGCTAAAGATAAGCCTCTTCCAATCTGCGCCACAGCATTCTGGGTGCATAATTTCCTTCGGGAACTAAATGTAATCAATCACTTGGTAAAATTTCGAACAGTTTAAAAAATAACTGTTTGAAATTTAAATTAAGATCCCTCCAGGCGGGATTTGAACTCGCAATCCTTCTCTTACACGGAGAATGTTTTGACCACTAAGCTACCAGACCCACGCCCGTACAAATCCAAATCTTTCCTTTCTCTATCCGTCTTTCAGGCGATGGTGGTTGATCGATTAGAATAATTAGCATACTAAATGCTGTTAAATTTCATTCAAATTGAAATAACTACTTTTTGAATTCTTATATAATTATTAACTTATACCTAAAGTTTAGAATATAGGAGAAGGACTGATGATGAGCTTACTTACCGTCACAATCTGTGATCAGAAAATATTGCAGGTATTTTAATAGCAGTTGAAAAATAGCGGGTATAAAATTTAATTACTAGGTTAACAAATGATACTAGAAGTGTTTATAAAGCAGTTTGTCAGAAAGTTGCCTTTATTTGGGGTATTGTTTTTCGAGAGTCATTATTTATAAAAATAATCGGCTTG
Source organism: Eilema sororculum (assembly GCA_914829495.1). NCBI lineage: Eukaryota > Metazoa > Arthropoda > Insecta > Lepidoptera > Erebidae > Eilema > Eilema sororculum. The sequence goes on from OU618550.1 coordinate 13,027,811, forward strand.
AATAAAATTTAGAAATTTAACTGGCCATAAAACATTTTCATCAATGCTGTTACGAATCTACTTTAAAGGAAACTGTTGAGTTTGTTTGTTTGCTTCTATTATTTTTTTTTATCCTTGTTTTGTTATCCTTCATGGATGTTATGCCGGACTCCTACCAACTAAAAACCCCCACGGTAACGCCCAGAGGCCTATGGATGGGAGCCCCGGGAAAGCCTCGGAAGGATGTCCCAGGACTCCCATCAGACCTACGGCTACAATTGCGGCCTCGCCTTGGGGGTGGTTCGGGTGCTATCCCGCGTCTATAGGGGGGTTTTCGGGTGTTATCTCGCTTCTTAGGGGGGGGGGGGGGGCGTGAATCACCTGTCGCACCTTCCATGTCTCCACGGTGTTTGTTTGCTACTTGACTGGTAAAGAAACATACATTTAAGTTACCTATATTTACTAACAGTTAGTGTGAAGTAATCTAATACAACGTTGCGTTAATCATTGCATTGTCTCGTCTCATTCGATGCTGATATCGAATAAAGTATGACCTAATCGCTGACGTTGGTACTATTGTCTGCAATGGAATTGTGTCTGTGCAGTGGGCGTCACGGGTTGTGAACACAAAATTATATTTTTCTCAGTTCTTTTTTGTTACTGTTTGTGTACTTTATCCATTAAATACATGTTTATGTTATGTATTTTTATAGTATTTCCTAACAATTTTGTACATTTTGGTTCATTCGAAGGATTAACAATAATACTAGTAAAATAACCTTTGGATTATCTAATTATTGATCTTCAAATATTGAACTTCATTTCGATTTTGAAATAAATATCTGATTTTCTTTTTAAATTTAGTAAAGATTTATTATCTTTAAACGGTTCATATGCATCTATATCAACTGACTGACTAAAAATTGTACAATATAAACGTTATTTAAACTTTATATTGTACAATTTTTAGGGTGTACGTTTTTTATTGCAAGACACTGTTATTATTATATAGAAGCCTGTGACATTAACCAATATTTTTCTTAGAGAAACCAAACAGTAATATTAAGATACGCAACTAATCAATACTAAAAGAAAAGGCCTCAAGGCTCTTGTACGGTAGATTTCGACTCTACATTAGTATGCAAGAGACGGGTATAGAGACATCGATGTCCCAATATTTCATGTTATACGCTACGCATACAAACCTCGGCTATTCATCCCCTATGGGATGGATACTGAATCATATGTAAGCTCAAATGTAATATACACGTCAATATTTACGTTTTGCTTACTGAATAGGAAAACAAGCAACGATCTTATAGAACACACATTATTATAGAAGATACACCCGTCATTATATAAGAAACTAGCTTTTGCCCGCGGCTCCGCCCGCGTGGATGTCGGTTCCCGGCAATTATTCGAATTTTTCTCGCCGTAAAAACCTTCCCTGGACTTCCACGAATAATTCAAGACCAAAATTAGCCAAATCGGTAAAGGCGTTCTGGAGTTATATCGTCAGGAAGGAAAACCCGACTTATTTTTATATAGTAGATAAGAATTTTAAACAGGCTGAAGTAGGTAATGTATTAAAAAGGACAGGATCTCATGATAGAATAGGAAGCTCGGAATGTGTGAAGCAGAAACAAAAGTGATTCGCTTGTTTTGCTGTTGATAATGCCCATTCAGAGAGTGGATGGGATTGCTAATCTATCCGGAAAAGCAGAAGTATTTAGCAGGAAACTTCATGGCCTAAGTCCTGAGTATATTAATGAATGTTAAATTTAATTTTCCCACTAGCAAATTTCAATTAATTATGTTTCTAACTTCTTACAAAGAAGTTCCCCAAGGTAAGCGTAGGTTGATCTGCTGAGGTCTACCAAATACGGCTTGAAGGAATGTTTGCCTACACAGCATTAACACGATTGTTAACGTTGGCGCCTAATCATTATAACAATTACATCTACATCTCATTAAGAATATAAATATTATGATCATGATAGCACTGCAATTCTAACTTCTCAGTGGACACACACACACACATAATACTTTAAATATTTATTTATATATTATGCGTTTTACAACATGTACGGAAATTAATAAAGAATAGATAAATCAAAGTCAAATTGAGATTTATATGTTTCACTGTTACAATAAGTCAAGCTCTAAATATATGTAGTCATTAATTCACCATTAGTTTCTTATCATCATTTTTAAATTAATACCCGTTTAAAGAACGTCATTCCATTATGACAATAATTTTATTTTGATTAACTGACAACTGAACCACAAATTACGTCATAGTTTTACTGCAATGTGATAATTCACATTATTCTATATTTCTATATCTACATGTATTCTTAAACAAGTAAAGATTTTGAAATCTACTTTTAAATTGAAACGTTCAACCTCGATATTACTATCACTATGTAAACGATTGGAAACAAATGCGATGACGCTCGGCTTGAATTGCCCATCAATTCTGAACAAGCTGTAAACATTTAAACAAACAATCGACAAGTTGTTTTAAACGTAACACTCTAGCGATTTACACCACACTTCTTATTCTTCACTTCACATGACTTCTATTAACCATTATTTACAACTAAACTGTCTACCCTGCCCGAACATTGATTAGCTACCTGTTGAAGTATGTCTGGCAGCGCAAAGAGCATATTTCGAATTACAGAAGAACGTTCATGCATTTAGCTACTAATGCATCCCACTACATGTCTACATATTATTTAATAAAACACGCTGGTAGCTACATTAATCTACAAAATATTGTACGAACGTTAAATCTTCCATGAAACTCCCAAATATTTACAAAACTACAGAATTGTATACAACATTTAAGAACGTTATTATTCTTGTTGCCTTGGCTGTTTCTATGCGTGTATAGAAGTATACACAGACAAGAAAATATAGACATTAACGTTGTACATTTTAAATGTTTAATCCGAGCTACACGTAATTACATCTCCTATGGAAAACCGAATAAAAAGGCCTTAATGCTTCGAAATTGCAAACAGAGTATGTTGGTGTTAAGAGCGTGAACAAAGAGTATACATTGCATTGCAAACTGCATCGTCGGCTTTATGAACATAACTGAAATCCGCAAAAAGGTTGCTAGTAATGAATTTCTCATTCGAATAAGTGTGGTAACCCTGTTCACTGGGCATACATTTCACGTTATGGAAAATAGGGTTGAATGTCAACATTTGAATTGGATTTTATACATTACCACCGACATAAATCCTTATTTCAAGAGATGCTGCACTTACCTGAAACAATGAAAGTAAAACAGTATTATAACAAATGAAACTCGTCCATTACTCATAATCTCTGTGCGTACTCTAAAAGTAGTTACATACATTAAAGCGAGGGGCCATGACACAATTTTTAACTAAATCCATCTTCTTTTACGGTTTTAAAACGAAAAAGCAGCTTATGTTTGACATTATTGATATCATTTTTCATACTAATGTACAAATTAATAAACATTTCATTATAATATTCTACTTCTGTAGTTTCATTCTTAGAAAATTAGGTAAAACATAGGTACTTGTTCTATGGGTTATACTGTGACAAAGAAACGTAGCGTGGATATTATAATATGTACGAATACAATACAAAATACATAATACAGCAGTTAGTCCTATATTGTACTATAGTTAGAACAAAAGCGAATTTCATTCGTAAACCCAATGTTCATGTCCAAGCGTATTTCACCCACACCACGGACTATGGTCCCGAATGAATCCGAAATGAGGCAAATAAGCAATTATGCGTTCATATTCAGGTTCGATTACGCGATGTAGGAAATTTAGATGCACCACTGGACACACGAGATGGCAGGCCACGAATACTCTACTTGACTGACAGTGTAGTTTGGGGATCGATTCAATTAATGATTTCGGGATTCAGTTCGACTTCTAATAGGTCAACTCACAACAATCAACTATCAAAAAATATTTATTCAGAGCATTTATAAAGTAATGGAATAAATATGAGTGACTGCGATTTAATTTCAATTCAATTAATTAATTTAAACACAATTTGAATTCAATTCTCTTAAATTGTTCATTAGAGTCGATTTCCGCTGAACTCATCTATTCCCATAGGTATCGTATCTCAGTTTTTTCTCAAAATAAATAACGTTCGATAGTTATCTAAATATTAAGTATTTCTAGGTACTAAAAACGAAGCGCACTGTCAGTAACATCCTCTTTAGGATTTATTTTCCGTTTTACTAACTCGTCTTCTTAGAGGATAAGGTAACGGTACCTTTTCCTCTAACACGTCTCACTCATCATTTCCGTTTCAAAAGAATCCATACCATGTTTTGAATATCTTCTAATGTTTAGAAAGTGACATCTATTTCTTTGGCAGTATGTAACAAATTTATCACAATTACTGCTCATGTGAAATGCCTCGCTGTCAAAACAGGATGTTATATTTAAGAAGTTTTATGTTCTCATAAAAATAACAGAGTGACTTTTCGCATCTAAATACTTTCAATGAAATGTGTAAAACGTCTTCATTTGAGTGTCGCCGCCGCCTTGCCTCTGTGTATCCCTGCCTTGCTCTCCTCCGGTCAACATAGATAAACTCTTATGATATGGGTTACCGTTCCTATTTGGGGCCCGCAGTCTGTGAGGTTCTTGCAATTTTATCAACAACATACATGAGGGGCCGTATTTACATAATAAGCCTCCGCCCGCATACATAACAAGCACAATGTATTCAGATTTTCGTTATTATTTTACCTCATTCAATCCGCTCGCAAATTATGTGGAGAGGGTTGAATCAAACACATTGATAACCAGGTAAATTTAATTTTATTGAACGTGTCTGTTTGTTCATTGGTGTAGGAAATAATTTTGTATTCGGCATTTAGTGCGATACAATTTTAAATAATGACTGATGAAAACAACTTATTAACGAACTGTATTTTGTAATGTTAGTCGTCAATTTTATCTATACCTATGCAAAAATAACAATATACCTACTTCACGAGCATAGTTTATAGTTTTAATAGAGGCTTTATCGATTGCATCGCTTAATGGGAACTAGGTAGTTGTTAAAGCGATAAACGTATATACAGCTCATTATTTTTTTATGCACATTTACCAATTATAGAACAGCGTTAAGATGTTGATGATGGTGTACTAACTACGAACACTCATGAAACCGAAAGTATTTATTTCTCATTGATGCTTACAATGATCGAAGTGTGCATCACTACAATCTTTGTAAACATCAATCCGTCAAGCACCCCTTTAAAGAACTTAGATAATTATATATCTACTACTACAAGGAACATAATACTATAGCATTGTTTTACTAACTAGCTACTATAGATCACTATTTTTTTATTCACTAATGCAAGTGATCATCACAATAAAAAAAGTCAGAGGCGTAAACGATTAAGTTATTAATAAAACAAGAAGACCATTTAAATCGTTTCAGGAAATTAGGTGCTAGGTTGCCCTTCTGTCAGTAATTTACCCGATAAAGCTCCTGATGAGAGTATAAAATAAAAAGAAATGGTTGGTCGCCAGTCAACGACATAACGTTGGTCGGCCGCCAACTGTCGTGCGATGTCGCCTCTAGCGACGCACGATGCCAGCGATAATCGAACTTGCTCGCCGATTTATAATTACGCTTCAGTTAACTATTGACATTTTCTGTCGAAAGAATAACCCGAATTTCAAATTAGAATTCTAAATATAAGACTCTTAGATCTCATTATAATAAGAATAATTTGTCTATAAATTTAAGACGTAGCATTAGAGGTTATTTATGGTACGTTTCTACTACGGTAAACCAGCAATCAATTAAACAATGGCAAGTTACTTTGATCTCTGAAATAATTCTATTCAAAATTGTAAATGCTCGGAAGACTAGCGATTTTCTAAATTCATTAGACGTCTCTACAGCAATTATTTCTCGTAACGAGATATATATTTATGCCAAGATACCCTATTCATGTTAGTGCAAGCGTAAATTACGACAGCCGTGTCAGTTGGTTAGGGAACTTAGTAGGTCAGCGTGCGAAATCGTAGTGCCTACCTGCTATTGCGTTTACATCCCAATAATGAGTCAACTAGTCCTTAATCGTCTAAAGCAACAAACGCACTAGCAGACACGCGCCACGAATGTTAATGTGTCTTGCGACTGAGGGAATAGGTACGTCCTGTCTGCTGCAATAAATCAAAGCACCTTTTGTGGATGAAGCACGTCCGCACATGACTACCGGGTTGGATTCATTTCTATCGTAATGCTGATACCCTGATACCTTGTTGCCAATCTTACATAATCGATAATGTGATGATAAACGTGTTGGGTCTCAAATATTGATATTATAATTGACATTCTGTATTTGGGAAGCCAATTTAATTTTTATGACTGTTGAGACTGAACTTAAATGGGCACTATGATGTAATGAAGAAAGACTCAGACGATGTTAGTATAGTCGCTGAGGCATTGTAATTGTAATTTATAGATTAATTCCTCCTATGGCAAAGGTTCACTTTTTATTCCGAACCTATCGAAACTGGATACCACCACTATCTTCCCGAAATCATAACAAAGTAGTCAATCGGAGTCTTATTTAATGAAATCAAATGATATCTTCAACTTTGAACCTATTGCCAGGAGAAGTGGTTTGGTCGTGACTACATATTTTTTAAATGAAAACAAACTAATAGTATCTAGATAATAGAAAATCTTTACATATTTTGGCTCAAAACGATAGAAGAGTCAACAAAGATGTCTTTTAAAAATGTTATTGTTTAAATAAGATAATCATTTAAAAAGTAATACATGAAGTACCTAGATGAGATTCACAGTGACAGGAGGACTGTAGAAAATATTCGCGGGCCCTTCATATTTTCTGGTTTATTTAAACTCAACATCCACGGAGATGTGGTTTACTCAAATTGATTTTGTTGAACTTCATGGGAATGTGCAGGGAATAATACAATTTCCTTACGAAGATCATTGCGTCTGAGTGTTTGCTTCGTGCCAGGATATTAGGTACAATTTTCGATTTTACACTCATGATAAAGTTCCTCATGAGATTTCACTTACCATAATAAGATAAGTAGGTCTTTAACCTGTTATGACATTTTCAAGGTGTTGGAGATTTTAAATGGGATAATAAATTTTTCAATGACATTTTCAGGGTCATAACTGATTACAATAATTTTCCTGACATTCCTTTTTAAATCAATCAATCAGCATATCAAATCAAGCAATCAATATCGCAGTCCACCGCTGGACAGGCCTTTCCCAATGTGCGCCATTTCAGCCGTTCCTTCACCGGATTCATTTATCAAAGATTTGTCACAAAATTTTCAGGTATTTTAATAGATATCTATCTAACATTTTCATAACAAAATCTTATTTAAATAAAAGAATGTCGTGTTAGTTACACTATTTATAACTCAAGAATGGCTGTACCGATTTGGCTGAAAATTGGTGGCGATGTAGCTAAGAACCAGGAGACGGACATAGGATACTTTTCATCCCGCTCGACCTTTATTTTATCCCGGGTATAGGTTCCTGTGGATCGCGGTCACTGAATCAGTATTTATGTGACCCTGGTACATTTGCATGAAGTACCAGGCTCACAGAAACTTTCTGGGTTACAGGAACAGAAGCAGTGTGCCCTATACCTTTCTATAACGAATTTAACGCGGACAAAGTCGCGGGCAAAAGCTAGTATATTATAGTGATACCCCAGTACAGAAATGAATATAGCATTAAAGTTTATCGCATCGTATTCTCATTCACTCGGTTCACAGGTAACCCCAACAGAACATCGATGCAGCGTTGCAGCGTAGCGCAGTCGTCGGAACAGGTGGGAGTACGTGATTTGAACCGCAAGCGGAGGATTCCATTCCTAAAGACCGCGCTATTACAATACATTCGAATTATGAATACCCTCCTCTATACACAATGTTACTATAATTCGACTAGGATTATAGCTCCTGATAATTCTGACCGGTGCATTTAAAAATTGCTATTGATACTTTTATTTGAACTTTATTGTACCTTAAATTAAAATTTGAAAATAAAAGAGGAAGCATTATGCGATTTCTGTCACATATTACGACTTAATAAAACTGTTATCGATAGAAATATTGATGATTAATGGATATATAAAGCCATAAAAGTCGTACAAAAAAGAGCTTGAATTTATAGATAGATATACCTATTACATTTCTGCTACTAAGTCAATCAGATTTACCTATGCTCTTGGATTTTAATATTGATTGTACAAGCTTAGCTGACGACTTTGAAAAGATAATTTTTCTGCTAGTCATAGGTATGTAACTACAATTAATAAGATGGAGAAAGCAGCTATATCTTTCGAAATATTACGCAAAGTATACTTAGTTTTATTACCTATCTATAAATAAATATAATATATATTTATTAACCCCGTGTACATAATAAAAAAAGATTCGAAATATATTTTTACATTCACGTCACCACGAGGTGCGTGGGTGCCAGAAATATTTATTAAAATACACAGATAGATATACAGTAGTAAGTCTTATCGTACACATTTGCTACTCTCTCTATCTCTATTTTTTATGTAGGGCATGTCAATTTGACTTCAACTCGCCTGCTGGTAGGCTGTTTATTTTTTCGTTGTTGAAGAATAAATTGATATTTTACGTTTTCCCACGAATTACATGCCTGAGATATCATGATTCCATGCGCTGGAGTTGAAACATTATGCACCAATTACTTAAGCACAGGACGGTGGCAGGCACGAGTACATTACTGTTAGGATGAATAAGCCTTTTTCAACCTTTGAAATCGCGGTATCTCTGGAATGGTGATTCGCAGGAAAACAAAGTAGGTATTATAGGGATACTTATATATACTACTTTTAGTAACTCTATTATATATTTGACTAGATGATCACAGGGTTTCAACCTAACCTAAACTAATCCAACGGTTATGTAATTTTTATCACCACATCTACAGAAGTTTTATTACTTAACAATTTCATTAGATTTTTATTACCACTACAATGCCTAAGTTTAATGCTTTATTTGGTGTAAAAAATTTAATGCTTTGAGCGGAAAAAAAAACCCATTAATATTCATGAACCTAATATAACTAGATCCTTGAGATCTTTGACACATTTTTTCAAATTTGTAGGAGACGGGTGCTATGTGTATACATATTGGACTGCAATAGGCTAATTCATTCTTTGTAAGAAGAATTCAACAATGACGCAGCAATCTTAATAACGCGTCTTAAAATACAAACGTATTTTAAAAAAATACACGCCGTATAGTGGCAGCAAAACACAACTTCAGACAAACATTTATACATAAATAAGAACTAATCACCGCAACTATTATAAGATAGATGGGTATATACAATATATAAAATCGCAAGTGAGAAAATAAACCAAATCATTACGCAATCAACAAGTTCTCTGCATTCGTACAAGTTACTACTAATTACTTACTTGTTACTTAGATACTTGCTACCTATAGCAATTGCAATGTAAACAATAAATGCAGATACAAACAAAGCATGACCTCATTCCAGTCATCACTCGTTGATCAAATGTGACGTATCTTGAATTTAAATTGTCCGTAGACGTTGCGTCAATCTTGCCACTGGGCAATTTCACAGCGCTATTTATCATACTATAATTAAATATACAGCATGTTACAGAAATTCGTTTGTAAACATTAAAATTTATAATTTAAATGAAAATGAAGTCGATAGATTAAACTTTTCATGGAATGCGTCAAATGCGAATATGATTTGTGTGCTAAATGGTATTTAGTAATATAATCTTTTTTTAGATAAACGACTAGAGTGAGAGTGCTAAGGAATATAGTAATTGGCGCACAGGCGAAATATTAATGCCTATAAATTAGTAATGCAAAATATGAAAATAAATCATAACACAACTTTAGACAATAAAACTAATGAGTAAGTACCTATAAGTGTAAAGAAAGATTTTTTGACACTTGTCTTTTATGATAAAAGTTTATTTCTGTAATCAGATGAATGAGGGCAAATCGTTGCTACGACCATTATAATTCTTTGAGTAAAATTATAAAAATATACCTACCTGCTTAGGTTACTACTTATTTTTTTTAATACGTTGGCACTTTGTAGGTATTCTTTTTATTCTTGAGCTAGTGAAATACTTTAGATATTTTTCTACTTTATTCCAAATATTATGTTGGTCAAAAATCCGCCCAATCAAGCAGAAACCCAACAATCGGAAGTTTAAAGTGTCACTTTATATTATCGATTAAAAAGGTTACTACAAAGTATATTACTATCTTTTTTACTTGTTTCGTAACAAGCAACAAAACTTTTTTTAAGAAATAAATATAAACGACGTAATTTTTTTACCACACAAAACATCAGTATTGAAACTGTGCAAAATAATTATTAATTATTGTCATCGACTGTACAGTAATTAAATATTGTTACACTCTTGGCTAGATGTAATCGTCGCAATAAATCTTGCAATAATTGTCGATATGTTGATAGTGTCACAACAACTCCGGATAGTGTTACGTCCTCCCACGGTACATGCTGGATAATATAGGTAAGACTATTATCTGCTATTAATTATTATCTGTAAATGTATTATTATGGAAGGATATACCTAATGGAACATATTATGTAATAGAACACATGTAATGTAATCCATTCAAATAGGTACCTAAATAATATTAAAGTGTCTGTTTTCAATATTAAAATGACATATTTAATCATTTTATATGGATGTAAATTTTTGTTGTGTTTCAAGTAATCTGGTTGGCATTCTTGTTGAATTATTTGACTTTGATAATTATTTTATTTTACATTTTGACTTGTTGACTTATTGATTATTATTTTAGAAATCCTTTCAAGATATTAAAACCTAGATCAAAATCATACGAAATCGTGTGCACAGCGTACGCGCACATGAGGCAGCGGACATCCTTAATTAGGTCAGTTACGTTTTAATATTATCTATAGGTACCTAGACTGCTGCGCAGTATCAAAGGGCGAATAAATTTCATTCTGAGTGCTACTGATAGGAAATTCTCAGTAACCACTTTGTGAGTATGTAAGCTATAACTTGATTATGCTGAGCACTAGAAAAGCGGTTGCCTTGCTAACAACCAATTAACCTAGTGTTGGCACATCCCTTACAATGCGAAAAAAGCCCCTAGTGAGTCATGCTTAGTATTTTGTACTTCGTAGCAATAAACAAATAATTAAATATTTCACAAACTTCTACACAACTATTTAAAAAGCCGGTCTAATGCGAGTCCGACTCGAGCAACGAGGATTCTGTATAACCGAGGAGCCTAGTACGACGACCCACAGACGGCGTGCGGTTTTAGTCGGTTCGAGTCCGAAATAACCTCCCCCTTCGGCTCCGGTGGGGGAGGTATCCGAGAAGATTTCCGCACGAAAAAAAAGGCTTCCGTACAAAATTGGATTGAGGGACGAACTTATGCTACATGAACTGCAATACATTTTGATTGTGTTGAATTAGAAGTTTGTTTTATTTTTCGTTTCAAGAAGTTACAGAGCTAATAGCTAGTACCGCGTATGAATTTAAATTTGATGCCTTCACGTATTTCCAAGAAGAAGTTCTTGACCGATAAACAGACGAAGTGATCCTTTAAGGATACCGTTTTTTCCTTTTGAAAGACGGAACTCTAACAATAAATAACTAGGTAACATGCAAATTATTACAGATCTAGAGAATACTAGAGATTATTGTATTTGGAAACGAGTTTTAATCGCAGTCGAATAATCGGTGTATTTTTTAAATACTTAGTTAACATAGAATCAGCAACTAAACCAATTTAGATGACACCGCACGTGATCATGTTATATGGTTAGACAATCCGAATAAGGGGGCAGATCACCCCGTTTACTTCTAGTCTTACTGGGTTTGACTATAATTTACATGCAGTAAAGTTAACAACTATTTATTCGACCAGTTTGGCGTTGAAGTAATTTAATCTACATAGTGTCTGCAATGACTGTTCGTCAATTAAAGAATGATGGGTTTGAATTATTGTAATCCATCACCCATATATACCTAGAATTATATGTGGTAATGCTTTTTAAACCGCAATATTTTTTCCTAAACCAGATCACAATAATTGGTCATCATCATCAACGTCACAGCTTATACATACATCGAGACATAGTCTTCCAATATTAATTTTACTCCATCGTGAATAAAAAATGTCTAATTATGTTTACAACGTTGGTTTTAGAAATGAATATCACCTCCAATTCATGTAAAAGCTTCTGGAAAATTCGGAAATAATAAGAGCACTTAGAGAAATTTTCTTAAGAATTTTAGCGGAACTGTTTTCAGGAGATTCAACAAATATTTTTGATGTTATCGTAATAGGCATGTTTAAATATGTATAGGTACAAGCTATTACAGGGAGTGAAGTTCGACTTAACCATCTCTCTATGAAAAGCAAGAAGACGTGTCGTTTTTCAGCGGGTGTCTCTTTATAACAAACAAGGATTGATCCCCAAAAACATGTCGGGGTCGCCCATGTTGGTAAGGCCGGGCAGGGTCACAGAAATTTCACCACATAGTGAAACTACTTATATGGTCTGGTGTAGGGGGGTACTAGGTTTCCCGTACCTTTTTATTCAATTCGAGCCCACCATAGAGACGTGAAAGATAATACTCAATTTACTGAAATATTTTTTTAATAAAAGGACACATAAATTTAACTTCATCTCGTCTGATGGTAAGCTTAAGGCAAAGTCTCGGAAAGAGAGTCACCATTACAAACACGTACCATGATAACAGTGCTGGACTTAGCTTGACGGCCTCATCAGATGCTTTTTCACGCCCCTCTTAAAGGACCCGGGACCCGGGACTGTAGGAAGAAAGAAATACGCGAGCTGGCAACGAATTTCAGGTCTTAATGGTGTGGCATAGGAATGAGTCACCGAACATTCAATACACGGGTAGATGTTACATCTATTACCTTCTAAAGGAACTTTAGAAACCTTTAGTGGATAATTAACAAATGAATAGAATCTATTCCCACAATGAAGTGAGGAAAACGTCGCAAATCGAATAGCGCGTAGAGTTCTACACCGGTTATTATTGGTACGGGACAATATGCATGACCCAGTGCCGTTTGGTTAATATTCAAGTGTCGCGCGTTCGCGGCGCACGCTCCGATGTAATAAAAGCACGCTCCGATGCTTAACGAGCCCGACCGATGAGCTCCTTCGTATTTCAAACAAGGCGACCCCGTACGTGACCGCAACGAGCCAAGAACTTAATTTGTGCAGTAACGAAGAAAATTGTGAATTATTGACCGCGTTAATACCTCTATTTGATCATGGGCTCGAATGTCGACGCCGCTCGCGGTACATCTCACGGTACTAACGACCAATAGCGCAATGTCCATCCATTCTCGGCAATCCAACAGTCTTGTCAAATAATATCTTAAGTTTTTCTTAGTAATTAATTAGGTATCGATGTTAGATTTATTTACCTATGGGCAAGGGCCGTTTTTAGAGAAAGGGATATCTATCTACATAAATAAAAATTAATCGATGAACAATTTTTTGCCAGCGGTCCGGGTGTTATGGAGAGGGAAAATTTAAATACTGATAAAAAAACAACATTTTCTTCTCCCACACAATGTACTCAGACTTAAAATACTTGTCCCCAGCTATCAAACATTTGACGCCAATCACAACCAAACAAAGGCGCATTAGGATTATCTTTGGTATGCCTTGCAAGTTGATAGACTATGTGTGATTGATTTTTTTTACAACTTTAGACAGAACAAAGTTAGTGTTAGTAATTAAATAAATAATAGTACCTATCATTGTTTTGCCAACACTAATTTATGTTCCACTCCATCTCTTGGTGTCTCTCTTTTATGATTGGTATATTAGTGGCAGCATCTGTCTTGCTGGCACCAAATGACTGGCGATTAAAATAGAGTGGGCGTGAGTTTGTATTGGGATTACACACAGGTTGCCTGTGAATCTGGCTTTAAATTAAAGGTACAACTTTATATTATTTTGAAATTATTAATTCAAAAAACATTTGTACTTTCCATAGAGTTTAATTTTATTTCTGAACCTGACCTTTGAGAATGCCGTAAGGCGAAAACCTTTGAGAATGGCGTAAGGCGAAAACCTTTGAGAATGCCGTAAGGCGAAACCGGTCAAGTTAAGAATTAAAATTAAACTCTGCGGAAAAGTACAAATGTATTATTCAATATGTGTAGTAGATTCCACCAAGTGCCATCAATCTCCAGTATAAACAGTACAACTTTTTATTTTGACGTTCAAGTATATATTTGGTGACCCACATTAATAAATATTTGATTTTGGAGTCAAGTGAAATCTACTAAATTCTCGTCAAAGGCATACCTATCAATACACCCTAGTAACTAGCTTAGGTACTACTCGCCACTTGGGACTACTTAATACACATTTACTACGTGTATATGTACTGTATATTCGTAACCAAAAAAAATATAATGTTGAACATCCAATGAAGATAAGGTAAAAAAGTTAATAAATAGATGACTAATTACGTAATTAGAATCTTTTGAACAATTTGTATTGAGCAAAGAATATCTTCGTTAAGACATTCGCTTTCTGTTTTGCCTTACAACATCTATTGTAGGGGAAGTTTGGAAATTTTAAACGTGACCAAAATTATAAGTAGCTGACTAAGTATAGATTTAATGAAAGGACCCTTATATTTCCAATATGATCCTATGTCTATGTTATTTGAATTTCTATGGACTTTGGACTTTTAATTATAATATTTATATTGAATATACATCGCGCAATAAATGTCCAAAGAATTGGCCAAACGAGATCCACCATCTCTATTAAATTCAGGAAAACTCATGTTATACAAAAATGTCGTTTTATTTTCTACAAGTATGTGTGCTAAGTATATAAGTATGCTGCACAAACTAAATACTGCATCGATTGAACTCAATTTTGACAATTATGTCAATAATACAAAATACAGCCGGCTTTAGCAATTTTTTATGTTTTTATATCACAAAAAGTGGCCTTCTAACGGTAAAAGAATTAATATAATTAATCGGTTTATCAGATATCATCTTAACAAGTTATCATACAAACAAACAAATCTTTTCTCTTCATAATATTAGTATAGATAGATAACCTGAGTATGAAAACACAACTTAAATCTGATTGTTCTACCGCACCGCCATTACATAGAACTGATGGTTAACTAATACAGAATAACAAGTTAAATAGAATTCCAACTAGCAGTTTCGAACCGAAACTTTGCAGGGTGCAAAGAAAGTTATCAGCAATCGAGGGGCCATTGATTGCGCACAAAGAGCCTTTCGTCTTGCGACATTGGAGTTCGATTTTCCGCTTACAATAAGGGTGTCGGGTTTCGCATTGCATTCTGGATTATACCTCCACGGTTCATTCCACTTGCACGACATTGTTCGGCCTTCCGTGCAGTTTTATGTCTACGACTAAAGTGTTACAATTTTCTACTCGCGGTGACGTCATCAATTTAATTTCTAATATCTTTAAATAATACGTTAGATAAAGGCATTCATAAAGTTTTAGGGTGAGTCAGTTTGGCAAGCCGCCAACTTGTTTGCGCACAATACACAATAAATACCTAGGCACTATTGCGACTACGACTACTCTTAATTACTTCACTCACATTAAGTACTTCACTATAGAGCTGTTATGCGGGCTCAAATAAAGAGTCGCCATAATATTAAAACTTTACACAAAATAATAAACAAAAATTGTTTTTTTTTTAATTTGCTCTAACTAAAGAATATGAAAATCATTATACAATTTAAAGATCGTATGTAAATTTTGTAAGTGTTCAGCTAAGTACTTCTGAGGGACCGTACACATAGAATGTGTGTGTGAAGAGAAAAAATCCTCAATATTGACAAAGTGAAAAGCCCTACACTACACTGTACGAATAATGAATAGGTGGATAATTAATCAAGCCTACGTTTTAAATTTGTCCTTTACAATTTTGAACATCAAACGAATCTTTGTTACCGTTTTGTATCAGAGATGTAAAAGCGATATGGTTACGGTGTAGTAGAAAACAATTTATCTATTTGTAATATCTATGTTTGTATAATATTCAATCTAAGCTAACCTTATAATGTGTTATGATTTCCAGGATGTCATAAATTTATTATAATAGCGATTTGAGCTGTCTCATTATGAAAGTCAAATAAGACCTAAATTTAAAAACTTAATAAGAAATAAATATTTGAGCTATTTTTTGTTTCTTTTTTTCTTTAACTACATCATTAGAAATAATAATAGACATACAAAAACATATTTATATATTACATGCAACAAAAAATTCACTAGGAATAACCGAGTAAATATTTTAACAAATGTGAAATATTCTAATGTATAATTAACTTTGATGACAAAATTATAAGATCGTAATAACATGAGCAAACTTTGACATGCTTCTGAAATAACATCGTCAGGTAAATTTAAAAGCCAAACTCTCGGCAAGCGTTACCTAAAAATTGTTTTAAAACCGTAACGCACTCCCGCCAAAAAGCCAAAATCGACCAACAAATTCAATTAAAAGTTTTCTACGAGTAACTCAAAGCGACGAACATTAGATAAAGTTCTATTAATTATTACTCTGTTAATGGACAAAGGAACCTCTTTGCAGCGGCCAGCAAACAAGATTCCAACTGAACTAGACAAAAGCTTGAACGTACACACCAATCACTCATTGAAGCGACCCGTAAATGTGAAACTGAGAAAACTATTCCTCCTTTTTTCCCGTTAAGTTAGAATATATCTGTCTTTATCGTTCTGTAAGGGGAAATGTGGGAGCAGCTATTTGTTTTTACAGTTGAGCGCCGACGAACAAATTAGGTGGACAAACTGTTGAAACGGTCGAGGTGTCTATATTCCACTCTGCGGAAATTCTTCTCTTAAAATCGTTCTAAAGAGAATGTCTCCGCGATTGAACTCGAGCGAGGCAATAATTTTCTCTTCAGTTCCCATGGAGATGTTCCTGCGATCTGCGTATTATTGGCAGATACTTAAAGGATTTTCGAGAACGAAAGCGATATCGTTTGTATGAATATTCTTCTATATTTGTTCTTTCTAGAGTATTTTTATTACTTGGCTATTTATTACTAGTTATGTTACTAGATTCAATAAAGTTTTGATAAGTGAGACTGGTAGGATATATAAATTTTTCATATGAATAGTTTTTAAGTTAGTATCTTTTTAATTTACCACACTTAACTCAGCTAACTTAGGATGTTATATTTGTGAAGACTGAGCAAATCATTGTTTTCCATTGTTAACCGTTTTACATAGTTAGCATACTAACTGCTTTAAAATTTCATTCAATTAGTTTAGTTTTAGGTACTTGGTCTCAATTATTTCTTCTAGCGTCAATCCAACCTCAATCCTATTCAATGGTTAAAGTTAATCATAATCAGTCATACAATCATTATCAAAAAATTAAAGGAATCATTGTAGCTTTAACGAAACGAAGGAATAATAAGATTATTATTCCTTCTTTTCGTTAATGTTAGTTAAAAGATATCACACAGCATCAACAAGTCCGAGATAAAAACGTTTATTTGCGTACATTAACAGTAGTGACTATTTGGAGTTGGAGGCACAGTGCCTTAGTTGAAACGTACGAGGGAGTTGCCACCAACTTTTGCGAACAAAATGTGAATGAACCGTTAAACAAAAAGTAGTTACAGGTTTCAGGAAGCCGTAGGACAGTTGTTTGCGAGGACCGATAGCCGACTACCGGTACGTATCAGCCGACTTGTCATACGATCGCTCCGGATACCCCAACAACGATCGATCGATACACTTATCATGCTTACAAACACTCAATAAGTGTTTTTGTCATGACGTTCAAATTGTTCGCTTTACATATTCAGGTTCTATGGGATAGGCATCGCTTACATCGTTGACGTTAACGCTGTTTTATTTGCTTTTTTCTATCTCAATAGCATTTTTGCTGTCTTCTTGGTAATATTATTTAATAAAATCACATACAATTTGCCTTTTAAATGGAATATCACAGCATTTTGACAATAATCCATCAATTTTGTATAGTGTAGTTGCAAATTTCTGCATTATTACTACATATTTGTTTGAAAGATTTGCATGTGACTTTATCACGTTTTATAGCAGCCGTCTTAATTTTCAGATAAACAGTTGTATTTTGTTTAGTCTTTATACGTTACTGGTGTCAACCACAATAATTTATGTATCATATTACTCGCGTTACAAAAATAGTAAGGTACTAATGTAAAAGTTCACGGCGAGCAATTGTTAAACAGGAATAGACGGTGGCGTCGTCGGGAGGCAGACTCAATGGCGCCGCCTGTGTCTGCCGGCTCGCCAACTGCCAGACGAACTCCCATAAACCCCCTCCCAGATTACACGCAAAACTACATAAAATTGGATACAATAGTTCATGATCACTAGAAATATTTGTTAAGTTATAAAGATCAATAATAATATGTACATACAATCATATCTACCTCATCTCTTACCAAACTGTGATTGTAATTATTCAATAATTAATTTTGTGATGATATGCAAGCTATAGAAAGTTATTGTTACTTCTTTGACTTGTACTAACTATGTTGAAAACCCTAAGAAAAGTATAAAGTTTTCAATGAAGCTTCTGTTTAAGATGATCACATGAACACAGTGACGTTCGTCGCCAACCCTCATGAAATAAATGAGCACAAGCAATTCTCAACCACATGAATGAATGCATCTACGCTATGTGAGCAAAGGACTCTGTCTATAAGCCGGTCCCTACATTCACTGGTCAGATCCACATCAAAGTGAAGTTAGAAATATGAACTTACCAAACAATAGAAACTGAACATTGACAAGTGTATCTATTCGTGTAATGTAATGAAATAAGTTTGCACAAAACGGTTGACCCTTGTCTTTTTTGATTTGATATTATAATATAGTATCTGTCTCTTATCCTATTTAAAACTTTGAACTGTCAAAGTATACTTGATTTACTTGTATTGTAATGTAAAGTAGATATAATATTAGACATTTGCAGCGAGACAATAAAGGTTAAATTTTTGAAAATAACTTTCAATGCTAAATTTAAATACTTTAAATTACAATATTACAAAATGCTTGGACAATAAGTATATTCAATTTCATGGAACTGAAAACCTTAAAATGCATTTCATATACTTGAAGCTTAAGCAGCTATTATACTAATTATACTTATTATACCTATACATAACATGACCATTAAAGCAGTAACTGTTTTAATTAGCACACATTCATGTTATATTTTGCTCAGCGAACAGTAATGCTTGAATGAAATCTTACACAATTTACCAACTTCAAAAATTGGCTACGCCATCCAGAGACACCATTTATTGGAATGTAGGTAGAGGTACATTTACAAATAATACTACTAAACCAAATATAAAGCATCTGGTAAAAGCCAAGCCGAGTAAAATGGATACCAAATTTATCTGCAATTACGCGGTGGCTGAAACAGACGCATTTGCTTCAAGAATTTCATGAAAGCAGATTTTAAATAAGGTACTCAAACTCATCCTTCTATCACAAACATTTTGATAGTACCATTACATTCCCATCTTTAGTTCTTAAGCAACATAAAAGACGAGATAATGTAATAATGAAACAAGCTATTAATAAAGCTGTCTGTTCAGGAGAGAGCGGCTGAAAGCGGTGAAGCGACATCTACTCTATTTGTCTCGCCTAACACAACCGCTGCCCACTTCTCTTGTCGTGTCGCCTCCTCCTAGTTTACGTTAAAGGTTTTATCACTTTTTCTTTAGGATTGTGTAGGTTGACTTGTTTTTGTTCTTTATGTCCCGATTTGAAAACATACGATGATAACAAACGAGATTAAACTTTTATGTGCCCTCTTTCTCCAAAGTATTTGACGTTGACTTCTTTAGAGTAAAAAATTGTATGAAAATATTTTGACGACTATAGTACATTTCTAGGGTTGATGTTAACTCTTCACCAATATTCTCTACTTTTCCAGCAGTGCCGTCGTCTATTACCTACTCATGGAAATAAAGACTCAGGTAAGAATGACATGCGAAAGCATTGTATCTTTTGACTCAAAGCTGTTTTTGTCACAAGGAAAATTTATCTTTATTGTTAGCGAATGCTTATTGCTATAGGTAGGCATATCCGACCGTATTGTTATTGTAACAGCTACGCAGCCGCGTCTCTACGGTATTACTTTACAATTGTAATACGACAAATAGCTAAAGTGGACCGATACATTAAGTCCTCTTCGAAAGGGAAATTTGATCGTGCTAGTTTCAATTGTGAACACGCGAGAGTCGTGAAAATGAATATAGGAATGGTCTGAATTACGAGTTCAAATATCAAACTATTTGGTCCAACCTAATGTAACGGACACGTAAAGTATGTTTTCCATACTCAAAATAACTGAAATCTATGTTAAATAATAAATATCAGATCATAGTTTACCTCTTCCTCAGTGGTGGCGGTGTTGACGGAGTCCATGCTTTGACAGAGTGCGAGCTCCATGTTCTTATGTTGAGGTGAAGCGGATCGCGGCGAAGGCTGCTGCGGTGGCACCAGCGCGCCTTGTGTTACTCCTGCCGCCTGCTGCGCGCCTGCACCACCCGTAGCTGCAGGGCTTTGTGCTGCCTGCAGGCTTTGAGCCACTTGTAAGCTCTGTGCTGCCTGTAGGCTTTGTTGGGCTTGTAGATTCTGTTGCGCCTGCAGGTTTTGCAGAGACTGATGGGCAAGATTCAACTGATGTTGTTGCACGATACTCTGTTGCACTATGCTTTGCTGCACTTTGATGTGTTGGTGCACGGCAAGCTGATGAATGGGATGGAGAGACGCGGGGGGTGCGGGGTAAGGAGGGGAAAGTCGCTGGCGCTTCACTTGCGCACTCTGAAGCGCTTCGTGCAGCCTCTTTACCGGGAGGGGGCTCTGGCCGAGGTTATCCACGGCTGTGGCTTGGCGTGCTAGCCGAGTCACGTGACTCTGGCGAGCACAGACTATTGCAGCGATAGCTTAAGGACCGCGCGCGGCGCGACGCGGTAACAATATAGCGTATCGTCAATAGTACAACGCTACGCTTACAGTTGTTCGCGATTTTAATTGACTTATTAGTTTAGATTGTTATAGAACGGTTAATAGTGAAAGTTTTTTTTAATAGTGCTGGGGCACTATGATTTTATTCGTACAAGTTGATCCTCTGCTTGTAAACCACTCCTGAAAAGAAAGAAACAAACATAAGTATTATGTCTATCCATACAAACAAGAATATAAATTTATTGGCAGTCGGATGCTACGGTCGGTTGGTCTTTAGTAAAAGTTTGCGCTGATGTTTGCATATCTAAGATATTCCCTGATTTAGAAATCCAGTTCTTACGTTAATAAAAAGAGAAAAAGTGTTGCATTTTTTTGTTGCTAATAAATTCCTAGGCCCACTCGGAATCCTCAAATGTGCCCAACGGGCACCTAATACTTTGTCCGCGAGTAAATAAAAAATATATTGTTAATATCAAATAGAAGTAATAATTACTTAGTAATATTTCAAGTATCAATCAGACGGAGATAATCCTATTACTCAATTCTAATAAAACAAGGAGCACCATTGACATTAAGTGCGATATAATATATTTGCACCGCATATAAGAAAGTCCCCTATTATTTATTTTGGTTACTTATTTATTACCTATTCATTTTCACAAGAAACAAAAATTGTCAATTTTGTTCTTAGTAACTCATGGTTACGTAACCGTGACTTTCAAAGACAAACATCTAACAAATAATATAGAGCATACCCATATTCACAGTACAGAAGAGGATTATTGGCATGTCCTTTTATTTAAACTAGCTTTTGACCGCGGCTCCGCCTGCGTGGATGTCGGTTATCGCGACCAAACATAGCCTATGTCCTTTCTCATGGTCTGATCTACCCCTATACCAAATTTCATCAAAATCCGTTCAATAGTTTAGGCGTGAAAGCGTTACACACAGACAGACACACAGACAGACAGAGTTACTTTCGCATTTATAATATTAGTATGGATTAGTATGGATGTCGGTATTCTACAAAGACCACACGTAACGTTGGCTAAATTGTACAAAGCCAGTCTACTCCAAAGTGTTAACGATAATCGATTAAGTTTTATTCGGTGAATTTTCTAACAATACCGTTAATTAATGATTTCATTACTAGCCTTAGAACTTCAAACACGAATTGATTTTATGCTAACGTTATTAAAGATTTTGTGCACACAAGTAAAGTCGGAAGGATGTGATATCCAACCAAATACATAAGTCTATGAGAACTACATTGTCACAACACAACACGTGGATAGATCCCAAAATATCGAAATTCTAGCTACGCATTTCTGAGTCATTGAATTTTTAAGGGTTCCAATTCAAACGTCCAAATCGCTTTACAACTTATAGGTGTATGTTCTTATTACCGATAAAGACCGGTTACTTATGGGTGAAGTAATTAAAGACTGGTATGTATTTAACTTATAGTACTTAATACCGGTAACATGTTCAAGTTTATGAGTCATTCATCAACTCGCGGGCAATAAACTTGCGGGAAACCGCGAGTTGGCAACTTTCAATTTTTGATTATTTTTCTGTCGTCAACTCGCGCGATTGTCAAAATTGACGTATTTGTGTACAGTCACTTACGAAAACTTTGTTATAAATTTAATATAGTTTGGTACCTATTTAAAATGTAGGTACTTTATAAGATATTTTAGGCTATGTTATAGAATATAGCATAATAGAAGAAGTTTGTAAGTGGTATCAAGGAATGAAAAAGAAAAGCGAGTGACTGTCTTGGTATGGACATACTACGAAAAAGGATCAAAGTAATATCACAGAATAGGTTATTGTGCGGGGGTGTGAGCTTCTATTCTGTACTCTAGTACTATTGTACTAGAGTACAGAATAGAAGCTCACACCCCCGTGCAGATTTCATTTCCTCACCCCGCACGTTCGAATTAGAAAAATCCATCTTCAATTAATAAGTACTCGATTAGAATAATTAATAGATCAGTTACAAGGATTAGCAGAGGAGGTACCATTTTTTGATCGATTTCCACATTTTTAAATGTTAGTTCAATATAATAACAACACAGTCAACGTTCTATCTTGAAAAATGTGTAACGAGAATACCATTGTAGACATTTGGGAGATTAGATCGATTTTGAACAGATTTTTGTTACGAGAATTACCTTTCAACTAATAACAATAAAAATCCTCTCAAAATTGACTAAGTCACTTTACTTAGCAAACAAATATAATATCAAACCGACAGATTGACAAAATTTCCAAAAAAGGTATTTTTTATAGTATGTTGTATCCGTAGTGATTTATAGGTATTATAAATCCGAAAGTAACTCTGTCTATCCGTCTGTCGGCTTTACACTTCCAGTTAAAAAGTTATTATTTTAACGCTATAAACAGACACTCCAATTTTATTTATTTGTATGGGTATTATAACTAAGCAAAATGTAAAATAATTATAAACATGTTAGGCCCTGCGCTTCGGCCGGACTTGATGGCGGACGGCGAGAGATGTCGTGCGGTGTTCCGCAGGGATCGGTCCTGGGACCGCTACTGTGGAACATCGGTTACGCCTGGATGCTTCGCGGTGAGCTCGCGGGCCAAGCTCGCGGACGGTGCCGCCGTCACTTGTTATGCGGAAAACACGCTGGTGACGGCGTGCGGGGCTATATACCGCGAAGTGACCCTGAAGGCCACGACTGTGGTTGCCCAAGTCGTGGAGTGGATCCGGCGGCTGGGTCTCGAGGTGGCCCCCAAATTGAAGAACACAGCTGCCGCTTTGGGGCGGCTGCTGCCCAACATGAGGGGGCCGGATGACTCCTGCAGGAGACTTTATGCGGGAGTCGTGCAGTCCATGGCCCTATATGGATGCCCGATATGGGCGGAGACCCTGACAGTCTACAACAGTCTACGCGTCTGCTGGGTGGGCCGCAGCGTGCAATGGCCAGCAGGGCCATTAGGGGGTACCGCAAGATATCCTTGGAGGCGGCGAATCTCCTTGTCGGATTCCTACCGTGGAAGCTGGATGCGAGAGCCCTTTCGATGCTATATCGGTATCGAAAGGAGGCGCGGGAGCAGGGACGGGAACTCGAGCCTGAAGAAATTCGGGCCGTGAGGTCCCAGCTCCACCGGGACATGGTAGCTGAGTGGGAGCTACGACTTGGGCGACCAAGCACAGGGCACGCCGTAATATCGGCGATAAGACCCATCATAGGGGAATGGCTAGAGAGGCCACACGGCAGCTTCTCATACCGCCTGAGGTAGGTGATTAACGGAGTTACCTGTGTCGGATCCGGAAGGAGCCAACGTCCGAGTGCCATCACTGTGATGCGAGCGAGGACACAGAGCTGCACACGCTGACCGAGTGCCCGGAGTGGGACACGCCGAGGTGGGTCCTAGTGTCAGCTCTGGGGGTGGGAGACCTCACACTCGCCATATTGCTCACAGCGATGGTACGATGTGCGAACGCTTGGGGTGCGGCCGCCTCCATGCTCGAGAAGGAGGCGGTTGGTCGGGTCCGGACTAGACTCCGGGCCCGGGAAGCCCGCGAAGAGCGAAGGCGAACCGGACGTCGGAGGTCGCATAACGATTTCCGTCCTCCATGAGCGCTGCCTGGGGGTGACCAGTAGAGCCGCCTGTCACCCTAGCAGAAGCAGGCCGCAGCAGCGGCGCAAAGTGCACCTCCCCGTACCCGGGGCTAGATGGGGACACTTAGGTCCCCACAACCCGAAGGGGGCCATCTCGAATGAGATGGTCTTGCGTCTGCCGGGGTGCGAGAGATATGCTTTCGGCAATCTCACCTCCGGTAACCAAGGACCCAAGACGTTGTTGCGTTTTGGTCGGTTCGAGTCCGACATAACCGCCTCCACCAGCTCCGTGGGGATTTTTCGCACAATAAAAAAAAGGCCCTGCGCTTGTCTGCCACTGTGATATAAAAAATATTATTTTTTATTATTAATTCCACATTTTTACTAGACGAAATCTTAAATGTATAAAAATTAATTGCAGTATTACTTTTTACCCCTAGTTTTATCCTATTTTGGTCGTATCAATATTTAAGCTTATTTTTCACTAGCAGCCCGTCCTGGCTTCGCACGGGGTAGACAATTATTTATAGTTTCGGCAGCGCATTCGACGAAAGACATTTTAAGACTCATTTTTTTACACCTTCGGTTACATTGTTCAAATTTTACCAAGGATCCCTAATTTTTTTCAAAATGAAATGTAGCCTATGTCAAATCGGAAGAATGTTGCATTCTATTGGTGAAATAATTTTTTAAATCGGCACAGTACTTTTAGAGCATATTCATTACAAACATACAAACATACAAAAATAGGTACAAATCTTTCCTCTTTATAATATTAGTGTAGATTAGCTTATAATGTACTTCGTCTTATCCTACAATAAAATTTAATCACCACAAGAAAAAGACGATATTCCTACGACGTTTCATTTTAAGTTGACGTTTCATTTTGAAATATGACATCGTTGTCATAACCATAACAAATAGCATGTTTTATGTATCATTGGCCGTCTCCCCCTCACCTCATTTTGCACGTCTATATCGAAATCTAAGATAAATTAATATAAAAAAAGTAAACAGTTTCTTTAACTTTAACCAATGCGGGTGTATAAATGCGCAAAAAATTGGTTTTATAGTAAATTTTAGGTTTGATCCATTTTTCTGACTGTACTTTAATATTCACGCGAGTTGACGACAGCAAAATAAAATAAAATTCAAAAATGCCAACCCGCGGTTTCCCGCAAGTTTATTGCCCGCGAGTTGATGAATGACCCAAGTTTATTACTGATAAACACCAGTTAATTGCGGATTGTGATAAAATATAATTCTGTAAGTATACAGAATAAACTTTAACGGGTTCTTTTATCAAAGTAGAACCTAACCGAATTTGAAATACCTATCACTGTTATTTTAAGCTACTAATACTGTGTTAATTATTTTTACCCGATTACCGAAGAAAGGATGGTAATGTTTTTTGTTCAAATTACTGTTTGTGCACTTACCTAGTTAAGTAATATCTAGTATATTTTAGTAATTAGATGTTGCTTTTTCTCCATCCGCATAGAATACTAAAAAAAAAAAAATAACGGATAGTCGTAAATTTTCAATTTTCTGAATTTTTCCCCGTAAAAAAGATGGTTATCGGTAAAGTCGTTCTCAATTTATGACGCGACTAAGGGAAACAGGGATTCATGTTTATTATGTAGGTATAGTGATAATCATCATCAAAATTAATCGTAACTCAACATAATGACTATAATATATCGCCCCGATTGCCGAAACAGAATTTTATTACATCATTCCACACCTAATATTTAATGACACACGGCACAATTTACACTGCATAAAAATAAAGATATTTTTATATGTCAAAGTCGAGTGCCGATTGCAATTGTGTGGGTCGTGGGCAACCATTTAAATGGTTAGTCATAGCAAGAAACATCTAGAATCATCTAAATTGTCGACTAGACAGATGATATCTTTACAGTAATTTACTTAAACGAAGTCCTAGACAATTTACTTCAAATTGTATTGTTTCGATTGAAATAAATTTAGTATTTTCAAGCAATACATAAACAAAATAATGTGTTTTTCATATTGTACTGCAAGCTGCGGTAATGTTTCAATTGGTTCTATTCCACCGCGTCGCATGGTCTTCTCATCCGCGACTATTTCTTATTATTCGGCTTCTTTAGGTCATTGTGAGATGTTTTATTACCTTGAGCTTAAGCTTTCTCAAGAATTGATCTATCACATAATAATTTTTCAAATAGCACATTTAGTGCCAGATATTAGTTCAAACAAACACTCTTCACATTAATAGGTGATTAGATTTTTGAAGTGAAAAGAAAGGTAGGCAGCGCGAGTGTAACGCCCCTGGTGTTGCATACGTCCATAGGCCACGGTAACCACTTTCCATCAGGTGGGCCGTGTGCTTGTCTGCCAACTAAGTGGTATTAAAAAAAACATGTTTAGACATTTTGACATAGACATGACATTTTCATTTTAAGATAGGAAAAAACCATTGAACTCATGATACTGTTCTCGTTACTGTTACCGACACCTCTTTATATAAGTATATGTATTGGCTCTGTTTACAGGAGAGATGAATTATTCATTTCTATCTGTAATCCCGACGCACCAATTTTTAAAATATGTATATTGGTTAATTTTATTTACTTGTAAATTATTGTAAAACAGAAATAAAGCCCTTTTGAATCTAGGTATTACAGTTAAGCAAACAATGGCACCATGTTGCACAGTAAAATCTTATTATTTCTCTGCTACATAGTACCGGGAAACTCTCATTTCGAACAGGGAATTAAGTAGGTATATTAATGTGTTAATTCTGTTAACCGATATTTTGCGAATTAATCATACGGTGCATCTTTGGTATTCCGCGAAAATCATTTTGCAATTTATCCTTCTGCAAATGAGGCATTATACTGATTTTGACAAAATGTATACAAACATTAACAATACCTACATATTACTATGATCGTGTATATTTACTTCCTATTATATTTTATCCACGTAACAAGAACCTAACAGTCAATTACTGAAACAATTCTGACATTGGTATGACAAATCGACCAAAAAATCACGTCTCGATACACTCGTAAGCTTAGTTAGTTCAGCTAATAGTAGTAGTAGTATTATATACTTAGCCGAAACTGCGTATTAGACATGATAATAATACCATCGAACAAAACGTAACCTCACTGTGATTGACGAATGGTATTGTCGGTAAGATGGAAAAGAAACCGAAAACAAACGAAGCCAGAACGCAGAAAGAACAAGTCTAAGCGACCATTGCTGGCAATATCGCTACTATTAAGAGGAGCAAGCTTGGGCTCTTGTTTTTATGATACGAAAAAGCACACAATTTGACTTTGACAAACATTTTGATGACCCAAGACATCGTGGTGAAAACTTCGGATACGATTGGGATTATTGCTAGGATGAAGAAGATTCGACGATTTCGATGACACCCCGCGCTCTTAGCTTAAAAGTACGTATGCGCCACTGGTTTCCAGGCTCATTCATCGTAAATTTATCTTCAATAACTTTACTCGTAAACATATTTCTGCGAGAATAAACATACACCACTGCGATTTCTATAACTTTAATAAGATATTTAACCTTAATCACGGAGAGTTGAGCCCAAATTGGAGCTATTCAACGCACGCATCTGCGCCCGTGTTTTAATGACTTTTAAGTACTAAAACACAGAATTTTAGGACGGTAGGTGGATTTAAATTAAAGATATAAGTTAATCTGGCTCAGTGAGGTTCAGTATGAACTCACAGGCATACTGGAAGACACGATCTGTATTTGATGGTCTTGTTGTTAAAGAACTAAGTAAGTATTTTCAAAACTTTCCTTATCTGATCAAGAAGTTTCGTTTAACCCTTAAAATACGTATTTAAAATATCACAATCATAAAGATATCAATATCATTTGATTTTGATTTGATTTGATTTAATATCAGAGAAGTCAATCACATTCTAAGGTAAATGATACCCTTTTTTTTTTGTTTCCCCTCAAGGTTAACCCACCTTGAGGGGGAGTTTATTACCTTAAGGTCTCATTCTGCTATTTGATACAGAAAAACTTTTTGTTACATTTTGTTTATGAACAATAAATTATTATTATGATGTTTTGTTGGATGAGTGTTATGTGTTGTTGAATTTCTTGAGTGTGGTAACTATGTGATGTGGAAGTCAGTCTCGAATAACCAAAGGTAAATGATACCTATGTAGGTACTATGAGGTTATTTTGTACAGACGCAGCGGCGGCGATACGATAGAACCGGACGTGGACTTAATATGTAACAATCACGTGTAAGACCATTAGCTGGCTTCAAGGCTAACGTTTTTGCGCGGTACCGTGACTAAGTCACGAACAGCGGTAAAAAAGCTACACACATATTTTCAAAAAATGTTACTTACTTTTGCAACCTCAAATTACTAGGCGGAAATTCTTATAAAGATAAAAAAAACTGTGTGTACCGTAGTTTTTCTTCCTAACACAATTTAGAGGAAGGATGAAACAGACACATCCCTAAGGAATTTTATCATAAAGATAGAGGTTACCGTCGTTAACTTCAAACCTAGCTTGGCTATTTTATGGCTGATTGGAAAAATATTTGAGCGTTAACATATCAACATTAGGATGTTTAGCCTATGTGAATTGTGGTATTATAGGACGTCCATATTTTCGGCATATTTTTCAGTTCTATTCCAGATAGGTTAATTTCATTTTTAAAATAATATTTTTTTTATTAACAAAATAATATGGACCAAGCGAGGTTTTCCGGTACACAAGGAACAGAAAAGCTACAAATTGCAACTTCTCGCAACACTACTTAGTGTTATGCTTGTTCCTACTGGTAAGTTGGGTTGCCAAGTCACCATAACTCAGTTATTAGTAATCATCCTAATAGAATAAAAGCTTATAATAAATAACTCGTATTGCAAGCTACATAAGCTAATCTTACTATGGGTCTATATAGCGCCGTTGAAGTACGTCTTAAAAATGTAATGATTCAAAAAACAGATCAAGGTTACGCCTATCATTATAACGCGAAGACTTAGTTGCGAATCGCAAAACTAAGTTAGTTCTATTTATTTTCGATAGCATTCGTTTTGCGAAAAATTACAGATATTTTGCTTTATTTCAACACATTTCAGTAGTTTTGACCTTTAGTCCCAATGACGAGACCGCGAAATTACTTAATTGTTCTAATGTAAACGTGCGAATATATATTTATTTTAAAAACGTTAATTAACCACAAAAAGACAAGCACAGCTGGGAATGTTTTCGAAATAGCAACAATATTTGCAACATTTAAATACTTACATATTATGCAATAGTACAATCGAATGAAATTAAATAGAAAGGTACTTCTAAATCAACGCGTTCACTGAAATTTAATTTAGATGATTGAAGACGTAGTTCATTCTAATTTAGCATTGATTAAATTTTAATTCAATTTTGTTCAATTAAGCAATCAATTTTATCAGTAAAATAATTATGCCTAATGTCTGTCGATAGCTCTCATCCGATTGCATTGCGATTGCAACCTTGAAAGTTGTTGCGGATATCCTCGCGATGTGAAACCAAAAAGGTAGTTGTAATTAAAAATGTGTGGGTAATAACTTAACTTTTAATATTTCACTGATTAGGTAGATAATAATCAAAACAGAATCATTATTACAGGGTCACTATGGTGTTTGATAGAATTTTGCTAACGGATGTAGGTAAGTAGGGTACTGTGTTATAGACAAAATACATTTAGAACTATAATTTTCAAAACTTAAGTT
This sequence comes from Eilema sororculum, assembly GCA_914829495.1. Lineage (NCBI taxonomy): Eukaryota > Metazoa > Arthropoda > Insecta > Lepidoptera > Erebidae > Eilema > Eilema sororculum. The sequence continues at coordinate 13,058,283 of OU618550.1, forward strand.
TTCAGTAAACGCTGCTCATTTAACGGATGACCTGAAGAATGTCTATGTAGGACTAACCTTGACAGGCCAATGTTCAGAATGTCAGTAAAATGAAATTTTGGAGCATTTCGTAAGTAAACTATTCAAATAGATTAGCATAGGAAAAAGTGAATTAGCTCAGGCGGGACTCAAACCCGATCGTTTCCTTAAAGGGGGCAATTCTGTGACCACTGAGCCACCGAGCCCGAGTAAGATTATTCCCCCCGTAGCAAAAGACCGCATCGATCAGCAAATAAATTCATTCAATTCACAAGGCTGTCATGTTAGGGATCACCATTTTGTGTGTTCAATAGCATCGAAAATAGTGGTCAGTAGTTTCTGGTCTGCAATTGATGAGATGCTGCGATGGATGGATGAGATGATGAGATGATGAGAGCTGAAAAGCAGACTTTTTCACGGACCAAATATAACAAAAAAATCATAGGTACCTATAACTATATACATAAGTGTATTTTTTTGCTTCGTATTAGATTCTGCAATATCTAGAAAACTGACAACAACAATGTTATAAAACTATGAAGATATATTCGAAACTTGTATATTGAAACGTGAATTTTAAGTGAACAGCACATCTGACCCCTCATATAAGTATACACTATACAGTAAATACTGAAGCTACAAACTTGAAAAGTACACACGCTCGGAAAACTACAAGACATAATATTTCCTACTCTGCTGAATACTTTAATCCGGTCCTGTATTTATGTTGCGGTCGTGTCGGTAAATAAGAGTCGGTCAACTCTTACTGTTTCCATTTATTATAACTACTAAGTCCCGGGGTGATCCTGGACTTCGACGAGACTTTATACCCACGAGAACTTAAAGTTTGTGGAGTAATAAGAAGGTAAATAGGATCGGATCGCGTTTTTTCACCAAGTTAAGGCACAAGAATAAGCTATGCCTAGCACGAGAGCGCCGCAGAGATTTATTTAAGAATAGTGACCAAAAATATGAACCTAACGAAACATTAGTGCTTTATTACCAGTGCTTGCTCTTTTGAGCCTTTCAATATTGTTAACTCAGCGTTAGGTATCTCTAGGTAATGATGAGTTGTCATATTAGAATATAAATATTACACATAATTATAATATCTACATATAATTATAATACATATTATTCATTTTGAGTTCTTTTGAGTTCATTTTGAGACTTAAAGAAGCGCCGGACTGTGACTGTGGAGCTCCAGAGCAGACTACGATGCATATAGCAGAGGAGTGTCCACTCCGTCGTTTCCCTGGAGGAATGCGTGAGCTTCATGACCTCACGCCGGCAGCAATAGACTGGCTTCGCCAACTGGACGTCAACATATGAGTACTCGAGCAGGGGCCATACGAAATGATGATGACGATTTTGAGTTCGACATAACCACCCCTACAGGACGGTGGGGGTTGACTATAGGGACTTTAGCACGAAACAGAAGGTACGACGCCTAGTGATTGAAGAAAACGCGCTACAATAAAAGGAAAACTAAATGATGCCATGGGGTTAAAATGTAATTAACAACGACAGAAAAAAGAAATTTTCCTCTATTATTGTGCAGTAGTAAAACAGACACTATAATTTCTTTATATCTATAGATAAGTTATTATCCTTGTATGATAAACAGCATGATTACCCATATGGGTATCTCACCAAACCATAAAGTTCAGATCCTGCGGTCAACGCGTGGCATGCATATTGCCTCAACAAACTCCTTTAATTTAATTCGAAAACTATGGGGTCGGGTACAAAGAAATAGTTCGGCGGGTCAAGAGAGACCCTCCGTAGGATGTAGAGGTGTACTTGAGCTCAAGTTTACGCCACTGACAAAAACAACCTTTATATTGTGAAACTTTAGGTTCACAAAAAAAATTGCGATTTTATGCGAAGTTATCATTTACAATAGGATTACTTTCAATTAATTGGTTCAATAGCTTGATAGCTACGAGTATTATGATTATTAGATCAGATTTTGAAACTTATTCTTTGCCGAAAGATTAAACAATAAATCCGGCAGTTTGAAAATATTGAAATTACAAAATAATGGATATTGTTATAAAGTTTAATGTTATAAATACAATAATATAATAAAAAGAAAGTGAAAATAAATGAACTAAAATGCAAATGCATAGTGTCAATAACACGCATCACATGCAAAATAGCAGAAATGACAGTTTTAAATAGATAAATAGACTCCGATGACTTTAATAGATAGCAATTAGAAATTGCGCTATCGAGTAAAGCTAGCAATTTGCAATATAATTTATTACCTGATTCTACGTATTCATAATAACTAGGTATGTTGATTTGGCTGTGAATCTAGTCTTACACATTATGAGATTCCGCAATAAATTACTTACTAACTTACTTGCTTTAGTTTTTAGTTTGATCAAATAATGTTCGAAAATATTTGCTGTCAAACAAATTATGTCATGCAAAATGTACTGTAACTATAAACCCTACTATATTGGCATACAATCCAAAGCTATTTCATGAAAGCGCTAACAAAACAGTACGAACCAATTATGTAGGTAATTACAGCTGAACAACCTATAGAGATTTTCACGCAATGAAGTGCAAACAAGAATATAAATTTGATAAATCTAAGTATCTAAAACACTTTCACATTATTATTTTTATACCTAAGTTATATTTAAATTTTTATGACATTATTATAGTTACACACAACATGTTCAACCATAATCTCTTTGCCAATGACTTCCGTTTAAACGTTATTAAAAACTTTCTCCAATATGGTTGTTAATTACTTACATTTACAGGCAAATTAGCATCTCCCTGTACCGACTTTAGTCTATTTCTGAGAGAAATGAACCTTTGTTACACGCGGAGCCATATTCATAGTGAGCGGAGAGTCCCGCAAATTGAATCTAATTGCCGCAACGAAGTGTTGAATCAGACGGTCGGCGCTGGTGAAGCGGTGGCCTAAATTGCGCCTATTTACCCATTTAGGATCAGAAATTGTGAACACCCACAGACCACCTGTTTATGAAATTAAATTTTTGTTAGACGATGACATCAGCTGTCGTTTGTGTCGTTATTAACTCGTCAGCTGCTTTGATCGTGTTGCCACTTGACTAGCCTGATTGGACTTGAAATGAGTGACTCGGGAATACTGAGTACTATTGTAGAAGGTTGATACTAATAATTTTATATTCCTGTAGTATTAAGAAATATATTTCCTCAATGTATAAAATTTGTGTGAGAGCATAGTCAAGGTAGACGAGTTCAAAACAGTCGGTAATCAAAATGATATTAAAGGTTTACGCGTACTTTTTTTTCATCTGTGAGAGACATGTGCTCGGTGCATAATGGCTGAAAACACGTTACATTGAGTTAATTACCCAAATAGTTTTTATTGCTACAAATATTTACATTTACTGCAAAGTGATGTAGCTTTAACAGAACAGTGCTCTAATTTTATTTCAGCAAGCGCCACATTATATGTATAGTTTATTTGTACCTATATTATTTTATGATTCTTAAGCAACATAAAATATAAGTTTCTTTAATTCCATTTCTTTTTTCTTTACTATCTATTAAAGCTAATGTATTTGGCCCATAATGTTTTTGAAGAATTATAATTATAAAATTGTGAGTTTCCTAATTGAACAAGTTTAACTTATTTCAATATTTGAGTTGATTACCTAATAAATTTTTAGTGCAGTTTTTAGGTTAACAATATCTTTACAATTTTTTCATGCCACTTAGGTGGCAGACAAACACACGACCCACCTGATGGAAAAGTGGTTACCGCGGCCTACGGAAGTATGCAACCCAGGGGCGTTACACTCGTGATACCTATCCTAAAGAAACCTTCTAATGCCCTTCTTGAAGAACCCCATATTGTAGTCGCTTGGGAAAACCACGACTTGAGCGTGCGTGGGATGAAATTCCTTTCATACCGCACGGTGCGCACCGTTTTCGGATGCCTGCCTATGGCGAACGGTGCGATGATAGAATGTAGCTGTGGGCATCATGTCAAATAATACATCTGAGCACAAACCACTGTATAGGAGGAAGAAAACATTCTACCAAATCTATCCATGCTACAATACCACAAGGGTTCATGCATAATAAATCTAATGATGAGAGAATGAGTAAAGAATGGATTCTAATAAAAATGTAGGAATGGTGGTAGATGTTTAATCATAATGGAGTTTTCATGCCTGCGTAAATAAATATCACGATTTCTCCCCATCAATAACAGCAAACACCTAAATAAAAATCTCATAAATAAAAATATTTTACATCCTAACATTTTTGCTTGTCATTAAAGCATGCGGGCTGCTGCAGCCCGCGCCGCGGTGAAAGAGGCCGAGCCACGGAAATCGTGACAAAGCAATATTTTTTATTGCAAATCAATGCTATCCGATCGTTTTCCGGAACACACAAAGCAAATTGCTAGGCGGTGAAAATCCTATCAAAGCTATTTTATACCTGTGAGCTACACCATGCGATACGATTTTGATGTCTCTTGCCAAGTTACTGATCTAGTTATTATTTTAACATTATAACAAATTGATTTCCAACTAACAACAAAATTAAGAAAAAATTATACACTTGTGACTGTAGGTGCAAGAATCATAAAGTAGCTTTATGTAGACAGTCTAAGCACATCACAGCTACTTAGACCGTTAGCAGCTATAACATTTTTTTATTGATGCATTCTTACTCATACCTTGGAACGCATATCGGTTACATAAACGAGGCAACAAAAGTGTTAAATCGATATATATATATCTATTTGTATTAGTCCAATTATTTTAACAAGCGGCGATTAGTGCCCTTATAGAGGTTTAGTCATGACGCAACTTACACAATAGCAGACCTTGGTACGACTACAACTAATTCAAATGATCTTGCCCCAGTCATTACAACAATACGAATACAATAAGAGAAATAGATTATGCGGAAAAAATCACATAATAGAAACAGGTATATTCTGACTGAAAAACTCTAAAACGCACAAGAACTGATCATAAAAACTTCGAAGTATGAAGTATCAAACCAGAGGTCATAGTCGATGAGTCATGTGTATATAATTACTTCAGACTAAAATAAATATTGATGTATATTTTTAATGTAAGTGGGCAACTCGATCGGAATCGACCTCGAAAAACATAAACTGATTAAAATGGTGAAAGTCTGAAAAATGCAGGTTAGAAACCCCCGAAACTAGTAGACTTCTTTGAAAAATTTATGATGTGTGTAACGCTCTATCTCAGAGAGCAAAATATGTTGTACAATGTCATTCTATACCTAAATGCAAATACCCGTGCCTTGGCTGAAATGTTGGCAATTTTCAAAATCCCAACAATATACTTTGTATCAATAAATTGGCTAAATCGTAAGTTCATCCTTTAGTCGCTTTGATTCAATCTACAAAGTTCTAAATACTGTCACATCATTGTAATTTGCTAATATCAATGTCAACAGATTTGTATTCTGAGTATCGCATAACTACATGTGTTTTCAAAATAACAAACATTAGACACTCAACGTTTCTAACATCTAACATTGTATTGTGGAAAATCACAAATACAAATTACTCTTGAAATATAGCTAAACGAACAGTGATATGGGATGATAGAAACAGAGCATTTAAGATATAAGAACTGGATTGAAACTACAATAGTACCATCACAATACTTTGGTCTAGAATACCAAATTATAGGAAAATAAACAGCAGCTATCTACATAAGATTTATTTATTGTTGGAACTATTAAACCATCAAATTTCTTCGAAAGAAGTAATCAACTAGAAATAATGATTTAAGTACGGTAAGATTTTAGAAATAAATTTCAACATTTATTTAGGATACATTGACAATTTATTTGCTAGAGACATTATTTCACAGTAAAATCTTACACAGTGGTCAACATAATTTAATGGACCATTCTGATCTATGGAGCTTCAATTCACATTAGAAAATTCTTCCATTAATTCAATTAACCTCTGATTTTTTACACGAGGGAGTCTAATGGACATGATGGCTGCTGTTCTAAAGGTCATTTCCATTTATTGGGATCAATTATCAAAGTAATAATCTTCGTTGTACTCACATCAGATCATAAATTGTTTATATTGATGATGTTTCTCTTTTTCGAATAGTTATTTTTATTTTGACCATGTCCCAAATTTGATACTGTGTGTCAATTTGTAATCGCATTTGACTGTTGCGTGTATATCGTACTGTCACCGTACCCTCAAATACAAATTTAACTGTTGCACTCGATGTGAGTTCTTGAACTAGGATAATAGTAAAAACATCTCGGTGTGTTCTTTCGCTCGGTGGTTCACTGATTGGCAATTGATTAAATTAATATTGCGAATCACTTGTAACAATACTAGAAGTCTCAATTAGGAATTCATTAAGCCCAATTTGGTAACGTCTCGATTGATAATCTTGGGACTTGACTGAATATTACACACACTTTGTACCTATATTATACACTTTGTATACCTAGCTGCCTGAATTGATACTGAATAATAAAATTGTATATCAAATAGTTTTTGATAAATAAAACAGCAACCACTATTTATAGCTATAATTTATTCAAACTAGAAACAACAGCCAATTTCAAAAATTAACTTGTCTGAACTTTGCAGTTTCTTTACTAAATAGATACCTATTGTTGCGTATTATGTATGTTTATTGTATTAACTACATAATAACTAAATAAAAACTATTTCTATTTTCTATTCCATGAAACTTCAACTAAGATTTTTTTGTTTCTTAGTGTCATTTGGAGTAAGAAATTATGGATATTTAGGTTTTGCACATTTTGCTTCATTTTGTTCAATTATAACCAAATTTTAGTATCCAAGCAACTTCTTTTTTCATTTTCAATTGTGCTCAAATTGTCATTAGGATTGCTTAGCTTAATCCCGTTCATAAGTAACAGGCTAGCTAGTGATATGATAAAGTATAACAGTTACACATAGTATTTTCTCATTGTTTGGAAGTGGTACAATGCGTAGTGGTTTCAGAAAGTGCTCCCGCTGTCGATACTTGGCAGTAATTTCTACGTTGCTATTGTTGCGAGTCTCGCTTTTGTGACTTTTGTGTATCACATGAATGACATGACTCCGCGGTTTCTTATTTCGACTCTTATTTTCTTAGAAATAAAACTCTTTTGTGGAACACATTAGTCTGTCTAATTCAAGTTTTCTTTAATTTCATGCTTCGGTTTGAATTTAAAAGTTTTAGTAGGTACGGCTGTTATTCGATTCTTGTTAAACTGTAGTTAATTCTCGTTTCTCTGAAAATACACCCAGTGGCTAACGTTTACAGTTTGTTAGGCTTATCTAAAACAGCGCAAACAATTAACGGTTCATAAATTCACATTGTGACTAACGAGAGTTGCGCGCTTTAATAAAACTTTGATAACATGCCCCCGCACACAACATTAAATTAACTTTCGAAGAGACTGTTGTTACACTATGATAAGCTCACAGTATTTCCAACAATACACCTATGGGAATTATTATAAAAGTGAAATTAACACCGCGCCAACAAGTGCATCAATAAATACGTTGCATCCGACTGCCTTTTTCAAATAAGAGTCTCCGTTACCTAGAAAACAATGGCACATCTCACAAGCACACACACTGCATTCGTCGGAAAACGCACATGCACAATTTTCCGAACACCGATTACGGACACTGCGTCGGTCGCGTCAAGACAAAGAGCGGCACATACAAGCGCTGCCTCTGCGCGCGATAGACTGACGACTCTCGGGCGGACAAGCGAGCGAGCGGGACGCGCGGCGGGCGTGCCATGACTCTGCGCGCGCATAACGCCTCTCTGTCATACGCTAGCAGCTCGCATATCGTTGTCTTGCTCACACACGCTCAAGCACACCTTTCGTTCCCGAGACAGGTGTTCCCGTCCCTGTGTGCGTCCAGATATGGTTTGCTTCGTATGTATGCGCGCTTCCTGCGGCGGCGGATCGTTTTTTATGCCCGGCAAAAATTATAAAAAGTAAATGGAGGGAAAATTAAATAAAACGTTTACAATGAAGCGTTTTCCTGTGCGCTTTCAATGGATCAGTGTGCGCTATTTTTCAGGGTAGATATCATCAGGGTAGCTGGTGAGCATGATTACTGAGCTTTTTACGGATGTTTGAGTGATGTAGGCGGGCGTAATTAGGCACGGGGCGGAAAGGTATATTGATTGCGGTGACGTGGCTTTGTGGAAAAATCGATATTTTTGTATTAAAGGTGGCACGCGATGTGTCCGGTCCGTGCGTCCGTGGATGAGTAAACCTTAGTATCGATCGTAACTCAACTCAACTTTCAACCCTAGTTTATGACGTGCACTATAACTTAAGAAATAATTCTATCCTTCTCCTATGAACATTATCGAGAAGACTTTAACTAAACGATTATATCGTTCATAAAATCTTATGGGTATGTGACTTAGCCTAGACGCAAATATTTATACGCGCAGGATTATGTATCTACATCAAAACGCCAATTTTATTCCAATCCCAAAACGATCACACACGAAGGAGTGTGTGATCGTTTTGGGACATCCAGTAGGTGTTCCTTCTGCGGCATCGGAGGTGAAAGATTCTCATTTCCGAGTCTTTGGCGCCCATCAACTTCTGTAACGTGAGGATTAGGTACCACTTCTACGGCTTTTATGAGGACATGACACAGCTTCATATACACTGAGCACTCTACTGGTATTTATATACCAGTAGACACAGTCTGTGGACTTGTGACCTGTGGACTTTATTGTCCACAGAATGTGTCCACAGGAACACAGTCCCAACAGTTGTAGTGCAACACGGGTGTTGACTGACTGATGACCTGACTATGTGATGCATGACCTCACCAAAGCAGAAAATTCCGGTGAAAACCTGTATCAGCCACTAAAAGAGATTCTGTAGCGGGTCTTCAGCTGTTTCATTAAATGGATAAAACCTAACAATGTAGTAGATAGTAGGTAGTCCCAAAAAAATATCCTACTAATATTTTAAACGCAAAAGTTTGTTAGTATGGATGGATGGATGTTTGTTACTCTCTCACGTCTAAACGGCTGGAGTAATTTTAATAAAATTTGCTACGGAGTTACCTGACCTCTTAGATTAACACCTAGGCTATGTTGGGTCGCGATAACCGACATCCACGCGGGTGGAGCCACGGGCAAAAGCTAGTAGTTTATAAAATAATAATTCTATGAACTATAAATAAACAATTGTACAATAACTTCAACAGATAGCTAAGTAAGGTAATAACGGTGGATACTGGAAGCTGGCAGGAAGATACCTACCTATATCTCGGTGGGTTTCTTCCCAACACAAATTCCTATATGTATACTAGTAAATACTGTAAACATCAGGTGTGTACTGCATCCAAGTGACCCGGGCATGTACGTATATATTATTTATTATAAAAGAAGTAGAATTTTAACATATTTTTCACGTGTCCGAAATGTCAGAATTCTCTTAAACATGAAAACTTTGATATAATCGCCGAAAAATCTTGTAAATAGTTTTTGCAATAAACCTACCTACTTAAGATCATCGTGTGGTGACGGAGAAAGAATATAAGTATCATCGCCCTATCTCATCCGAAGGGTGTCGTAAGAGGCGACTTACTGAAAAAACCCTGTACCAAACCGTCTGGCCAGCGTGGAAACAGTGGGCTAAAGCCTTCCAGCATTGGGAGAAGCCTATGTTCCAGCAGTGGACTATGATAGGCCAATTGATAGGATCATCTCGTAATTTTATTGCATTTGAGAAATATCTCCAAATGTGACACAACAGACATTGGCCAACTTCATTACTACATTTCCTACCAAGACGTTAATAAGATGAAAACGTCTTCTGAAACCTTGGGGTAATCTTTGAAAATAGTTTCAGCCTATCGGTATAGCCTCAGACTAGTGTTAATCATCCCCTTAACAGTTTGCTTCATGTATTATGTTATTACGAACAACTTCGCTACCTACCTGAACTACCTAATGAACTGGCCTCAGGTACATTACTAGAAAACCACGTGTTGCAACCCTTTCAACAAACTTTCTCTTTTTTGTTGGAGGAGGCTTTGTTATTTCTGGTTAAGCGACGACTTATGTGGCGTAAAGGTAGAGCGTTTGACTACTGAATCAGAAGCCATTATTGGATTCCCGCTCACTATAAAAATATTTCTGTCTGTATAGGTTTGGGTGTTCCTATACTTAATACTAACTAGCCTGGTAAACAGCTTTCCGTCTTTAGAATCAATTTAGGCACAATCATTCTCTGAGCTTGCTCCTAACTCAGTTGGGGGTCGGCTTTCCAGTGTAACTGTGATGGGGCTGAACTTCGATATTTTCCGTCTGATTCTAAACCACTCCCACATCTTAAGATATTGAAGCACCTCGCCCCGCGAAGCATATAATCCTGGAGTTCACAAGTCTGGTAGACGAGGAACACTACCACGACCAAAATTTAGGTACCGACATAACTTCATGAACGGGAGCATGATTGAGCCGGGTCGGTGCTGCGTTATCCGGAATAAATCTCTTTGAGAATTGAAAACTGAGGACCTCCTCCGTTTATAAAAATCAAGTTGGTAATATTATAATAACGTGCAACGCGTCAAAAAGTTTTCACTTCGTAAAGTTTTTCCAACATCTATTTTTTAATGTAAAACTACCTCTGCAAATTTTGTCACCAACACGTTCTTGTTTAAAAAAGGTGCTATCTCTGCAAAATATCGGTTGCGTAATATCAGTTACCAGAACTATCCAATAAAGTGAAGTCGGTATCGGGATTATATCTGTAGAGTGTAATAAAATCGTAGAGGAAAAAATAAATAATCTGTACATTGAGTGTTAGCTTACGAAAACAGGCTAGGAAAAAGAAATGAAACTACTATTGGGCTGACCTCCCCTCAGTATGTGAGGCGGTGGGCTATATTCTATTTTCGGACTTCATTAAGTAAATATTACCTATTTTAGTCATTACGTTTACTTTCTTCTATAAATACTAGTTCGGTATATCTGAGATCTATTATTAGCTCCATAATCCTCATCGTAAGATATAAAGTTACATCTTAAGCAAATTTGATTGAAATCTTGATCTTTGTCTTGAGAACCAACGAAGGGGAGACCGAAGCATTTACGTCTATTTAACAATGGCACTTAATCTGATTGGAGTTGTATATTTCCACAAAAATCAGCGGCACAAAGTCGTAACTAATCAAAATATCCATTAAAGCAAAGTAACTCACGATAAATCAAGTAGATACAATTTCTTCCAAGGAAATGGGTCGGCACGCCTTTGAAACGTAACAATACTGCTTATTATATTTTTACTTGTCAATCATTCCACAAATATGCTAGTATGTGTAATTGCTGGAGCAAAAGCCGTAGAGACAATAGTCGTATCAGAGTCTATGCTCACTGATAGACTGATAAATAATATGGTAAATTGGCAAAATCGATAGCCTCTGTGATGACGTAGCGGTAGTGAACGCGGCCGCTACGCAGGAGGCGCGGGTACGATCCTCGCACAATGCAATTATTTTGTACTAGCTTTTGCCCACGGCTCCGCCCGCGTGGAGGTCGGTTATCGCGACCAAACATAGCCTATGTCCTTTCTCAAGGTCTAGTCTATCCCTATACCAAATTTCATCAAAATCGGTTCAGTGGTTAAGGCGTGAAAGCGTAACATACAGACAGACAGACAGACAGACAGACAGAGTTACTTTCGCATTTATAATATTATAGTATGGATGCATGAATGGGGGTATTTGCATTGGTCTGGTCGTGCCTCGGAGAACACGTTAAGCCGTCGGTCCCGGTTGCCATACGAACATCTATAGCAGTTGTTCGGTAATACTTCGACATCGCCTTTGGGTTGTGGATGGCAGTCGCTTCATAGAAAATATCGAAGTCCAAATCCAGTAGTCATCCATAAGTCTGGAATCCGCTTTGCCAGTCTATGGTAAAGCAGATCCCAGACTCCTAGTTAAAAGTTTCGGATTCGACTAGGATAAACACTAGGATGAAGAAGAAGGAGTGTCTATGCTCACTGATGGACTGACAAATAATATGGTGAATTTTAAAAAATAAATAGCATTCCTCATAAAATAACAGCTAGTAAAGGATCTCTGCATGCAAATGTAAAAATTTGTGAAGATGTTTGGATATTGATTAATCAATCCCCCCAAACGGCTGAACGAATTTAACAGAAATTAAAACCGGGAGAGATATATAGTCTGGAATACATAGGCTATTTTTTATTCCTCGAATGGTTTCCCATGGGCCGTGGGAATGAGATCAAAATTCAACGCGGATAGAGTCGCGGACCATAACCAGTACAATCTAATCAATCAATCATAGGTCTCTCTCAATGTGCGCCATTTCTGTTGTTCCTCCGCCTTGCGGATCGTTTCTTTTTTATTTTTTCGTGCGGAAATCCCCACGGAAACCTCCCCCGCCGGAGCCAGAAGGGGAGGTTATGTCGGACTCGAAACGACTAAAACCGCACGCCGATTGAGAGTCGTGGTGCCAGGCCAGAGGTGAGGTTGTCTTCGACATATCCCTCGGACCCAGGGCTATCCCTTACGGTCTGGCCCTTAGTCTGTCCCAGCTAGCTTTTTTAGGTGTCTGTCCATCTGGCTACGGGGGCATCAATCTAAAGATCATACAAATTAAATATAAATTCGAAACTTTATACATACCTACCTACTACATTTCATTGTAAGTAAGCTTTTATATATTTTCACGTATACGAGTATAATCTACTATATAAAAATAAGTCGGGTTTTCCTTCCTGACGCTATAACTCCAGAACGCACGAACCGATTTGGCTAATTTTGGTCTTGAATTATTTGTGGAAGTCCAGGGAAGGTTTGTACGTTGAGAAAAAAAAATAATTGCCGGGAACCGACATCCACGCGGGCGGAGCCGCGGGCAAAAGCTAGTAAAATATAGCTATCGATAAATGTTATATTATAAGCGGCAGAAAATACAAAAAAGATTGTGTGCCTCCACAATTGTATTATCTATTTTCATATACCTTTGTAATCGTTAGAGCGGATGTTTGGGATCGTGTCACTTTTGAACTACTTGACCGATTGAGTTCATACGTACTTATTTACGCTATATTATATAAGCTCTGTCGAAATGTTGGTTCATTACCGTATGACAGAGGACTGAGCAGTAACTAAAAACATAATATTATACACATGCCTGTGAATCACTGAATGGTAGGCTGAGGTGTATTAACACCCACCTTTCGCCAACTATGATTTTTCGGTCCTACATAATAGGGGGAGAGCATTAACTACTTTGTACCTTTACAATACTATGTCGCTTTGATTCTTTTGATGCCTATGCCTGACTAGTCCTACTAATATTCGCCACGACCCACAGTGGGAGTGCGGTTTTAGTCGGATCGAGTCCGACAAAACCTCCCCTTCCGGCTCCTGCAGGGGAAGTATCCCAGGGGATTTCCGCACGGAAAAAAAAGGCCTACTAATATTATAAACGCGAAAGTTTAAGTATGCAAGAATGGACGGATAGATGGATCTTTTTGTTACTCTTTCACATGAAAACTACTAAATGGATTTTAATGAAATTTGATATGGAGTTAACCCAATACATGAGTAATCAATACAACATGTTCGCAACACCATCTAGCGAGAGTAAGCTGTACTAAGTACTTTGATGCTACTACAAAATTACCAATCAATTCTGCATCGCGAGAGTGAGTTCACTATCTGGTTAGCTTTATACTATTATGCAATACCCCAAGTTAACCGTTGGGCCACAGCCCGCCAGAACTTGCCTGGTCAGAGGAACATCATACCTTATTCCTCCAGGGTAGGACATCAGACACTATGCCGCTATAGAAGAGTAAATGTACTCGTATCATGCCAATCATTCAGAACGAGGTATCAACCATTTACCTAATACGGTAAAGAAGCATTTTACGACATTCGTAAGTCTGAAGCAGTAAACGCAATAAATTATACTCTTTCAGAATAACATGCCGCGTTTTCTTGAGCGCGGCCTTTTTTATTAAAGTGAAATAAGAACCAAAAGGCTTTCGATGCGGCAATACTGAAAGTGGTTTTACTCGAGACGGAATTACATTAATTTTATATTAAGAAATTGCTATGGAACTTATATAATTTTGTTGTTAGAGGACACGTGTTTTTCATTGTGTTTCTGGTTATAATAATAAATAAATATTCTACAACATTCTACACAACGCTATCAGACCCATGGTAAGCTTAACTAGCCTGTGTTATGGAATCTAGAATGCGGATAAACATACTGAGATACTTTTTTTTAAATACATACCTACATATTATCATAGAAACACCCAGACCAATGCAAATAGCCATATTCATGCATACAATTATTTGCACTGAGCGGGGATCGAACCCGCGCCTCCTGCATAGCAGTCGCGTTCACTACCGCCACGCCACAGAGGCTAGTTGTCACTTGAATATTGTATTTGGATGTACAGAGCCCTACTAACACTTTCCGGGCTCAAGTCCTCCTCACCTACTAGTAAGTGCGCCTGCTAAACAACGGACGAGGATCTGGTATAGGATTGGGAGGTATATAAATGGTAGTTGCCTACGAAATGTTACCACACCAATGAAAAACAAACCTTTGCGAATAGGCCTAGTTTAAAATTAGTAATCGCACAGTTAAATTGGTTAAATGCTAATTCGTATTTCAAAACTACATACATATTACAATATACATATTTTTCGTTTTGCCTAACATTATAGTTAAATTCTTAATAAACATCGTATTGCAAATTCCAATCAAGCATTAATTGCTTGTAAATTGACCATCTCACTCAAATAAGTTCCCTAACTAGAACAGGTTTACCTAACATTCAAACAAAAACAATTTTATCTATCAATCAAATTGGCAAAGTATTCGTAATTAACAGTTATCACCTACTAGAAAATTCCAATAGTAGTGACGGCATTTGTTGTGTAAATTAATTTAAACTAGATAAATATATTTATTCAAAATTAAATTACTGTTTCCCTAAAAGTGGAACCCTATTGGTAATTTAATCTTCTTTATGGATGAGCTATGATGTTCACAAAAACAACATTTGAACAAATATTATGAAAACAAATGTGGGAGATTTTTAATTTATTCTATAATATTTAATTATATACCTAGATTTTCTTCAGATCTTACTCGTCCTTGTGATCTCCTCTGTATGTACTGTGTATATTATTTTTTTCGATCACGTTACTCACATGAAAATGAAATCGGAAACTTATGACTTCATACAAAAATACTTGTGGACAAATCCCCCCCCCCCCCCCATAGACGCGGGATATCACCCAAGCCACCCCCTAGGCCAGGCCGCAATTGTAGCCGTAGGTCTGATGGGAGTCCTGGGACATCCTTCCGAGGGCTTACCCGGGGCTCCGGGGGGTTTTTAGTCGGTAGAAGTCCGGCATAACATCCATGAAGGATTTTCCCCCACGGTAAAAAAAAAAAGTTATGAATTCTCAAACGCCAAGGATCAACAATCAATCGCAAGCAAAGAGCTTGTATTTTTCTTGTAGCTTGTAGGAAAAACATGATTCCAATTTACATAGTACCTTCTAAGGATTTTCTTTACCCAAATGGAGTCTCAAAGTTTTACGGGAAGACGATCAACTTATACGTGTTTCCTACGCGTATGTCATTATAATAAGCCGGCGAAGTAATTTAAGAGGATCAATTATGCTATTTTAAATCAAAAGGGAGTCTTAACTATATTTTAAAAAGGTTATTTTCATAAGCATGGCGAGGAAAATGAGGATTCACAATATGTTTTGCTCTTGGACTATACTAAAGCTTGACGTTCTCAAGATATTTTTTTCCGGGATGTAGGAAGGAGGAATGCAATCTATGATGCTGAATGTGTTGCTAAGCTCAAATCTCGAGAACAACTGAACTGATTTCGCTAATTCTTTTTTTAGAATATTCCTTGCAGTGCGAACATTTCTTAGCGAAGAAAAAAATAAAAATGCCAAAGGGGTGCAAGAGGTTCCTCGGGCAAAGCCGGGGTGAGTCGGCAAGTTCATACCTAATAAAACGATCATAATTAAACATATTATCTTCATTAACAACCAGGTCGGTGCAAAAAAATACATAAAGTAATATTTAAGGTAAAAAACTATAATTAAATACTGATAGGTATTTTATGTAACACAAAAAAGGTCAGTTAATATAGGTGCTTGAATTTACACAATTCCCTTTTATATACGAAAGGTAAATATAATAAAATAGGTACTCGTAACAATATGCCAATGCGAAAGACTCCTTTCATTCGCCAATTCATCTAGAGACTACACTTAAATCTGTTGAAACAATTTCATACTGTAATGTCGAACTATTTTAATTAACAATATACCGCATTTATCACTAAGACTGACTTACAGCGGTACTATTTCACGGGCCTTTGTCATCATAATAGTATTTCGTTGCGCCCAGATGTTGAAGCACTTAGCGGCTTGCACCGGTTTTATTATGAATAGCAACGGAACTAGTATTTTGCGGTTTCCCTGTGGAGGCAGACGCAAATTAATGCCCCAGCTTTCAGCTAGAAATTAATGTAATGCACCTAGGTTACGTAGCCAAATTGTTGGCATTCAGTAAATTTTGCAATGCGCAACCGGGATATGGCGTATTTTATAATTGAATTGTGAATACGCTTATTTTGGATATTTTGTAGCAAAGGTTTGAGATTAGACGACTAGAATTTCGATTAAGAGTTTATGACTACTTACTTAATAAACAATAAAAGTTGCATTTCAACCCTAAGTAGGTATAAACCCATAGTTTAACTGAATGGACCAATGTCCTGGATATATTTAGGGATCAAATACATAGGGAAAAAGAATCTTCTCGGGCGGGACTCGAACCCGCAGTCTTTCCCTTACAGGGGGAATGCCTGACCAATTCGGCTACCGAGACACGCCCGATATGATTCAAATTTCCCATCTTATACGTCTTTAAGGCGACGTGGCGTCATCTAACGATTTTCTTTTGAACTATCGGAATCAATGAATGATGTTACAATCATTTTTAAACATTGATTTTTGATAACTGCGCCCAAACAATTGAAGGAATTTTTACAGCATTAAGTATGCTAACTATACAAATCAAATACATAGGGAAAAAGAATCTTCTCGGGCGGGACTCGAACCCGCAGTCTTTCCCTTACAGGGGGAATGCCTGACCAATTCGGCTACCGAGACACGCCCGATATGATTCAAATTTCCCATCTTAAAAAAAACTACAACCTCCATATATTTTTCCCTTCACCTGAACATTAATACCATACATTATCAAAAAAAAAATTTTCCTTCGACAAAGTAATACTTCCAGATGATTTTGCTATCGAAACTGTGCCCAAAGTCTTTTTTTCAGAAACTACTATTAGGTCCGCCTTTTATGTGCATAAAGTTTAAAATAAAAAATATATAAAAAAAAAATACTATAAAATCACCTAGTATATTATTACATTTGTATATTTACTGATTATCAAGAATGAAGTCGCTGTTAAACATTTATATGCTCTGTACAGTCTTGTACTGTGCATATTTGGCTGACGCAGCAACCTGCCTGTGTCATTATAATATTTTCATGTATTAAACATCAGTAGTGCAATTACTGCCACGCGGTAAACACAATCGAGAAAGGAAACGCCAACTCGCCTTTATTTTTGTAACCTTTACATTATTTACTACGTAATTAAAGTGTGTGTGAACCAAGGTATCCTTTCTCTAAGCACTCCTCAACAACAAGCTTAACAAGCAGACAAGTGTAAAAACTCTACATGCTCAATATTTTTTTCTAAAAGTGAGAGACGAAATGAGATTTGATATTTCAACAACGGCAACTCATCTTTGAAGTAAGAAAACGGAAAAAAATGTTTAATCAGTAATCACACACTCGAAGTACCTATATTTTTTAGTTAGGTACTTTTATATTAGGAATTAAAATTTATTGTCATGACTTCATCTTACTGCCTTGTCCACGTCCCTTTGTAGCTTTGCATAGTCATCTAAGTTATGAATTATGAAAGACAGTTTCAGGTCAAACACCTGGTCTTTTACTACCCACAGTAAGTCGTTTATCACGAGGAAGAACTCCAATGGGCCAAGGTTGCTGCCTTGATTTACCCCTGACCTCATGAAATACTGTTTTGACAAGAAACAAACTAATTCTATATATTGTTGAATATCTGCCATAATTATAACATTTGATGGTTTATGTAATATAAAATTTCATGACGATGTTCAATCTATTATTGAGGCTTCATTAGCTCATAACTTTCGTAACTTTGTTCTTTATTTAACTCGTGTTGAAATTTAAAAGAATCATGGAATCAAAACACTCTCTAGTCAAACGAATTAATTATGCAAACGGTTTATTTTAAAATGGGTACCAAAATTGCAAAACTTTGACGTCACGCAAAGTTTTATTTTCGAATTACGAACTTGTTGTTAATATTGTTGGTAGTTAGTAAATATATCGTAAGATCTTTGATAGATAAATTTAACGTCTCATTATTAATGATCCAAATTTAACATCTTAACATTTTTATCTCCACGATATTTATTAGAAGCAATCATAACTGTATTGACAAAAAAATCTCGCATGGCAAACTGAAAGATTGCATAAAACGCTCTAAAGTAAAAGGCTCTAAAATATTTGACCCATATTGTACCTCCATATATATTTCTGTCCCTCTTTTTTCTATGTTGTCTATCCGTCTGTAGTTACACTTAAAGAGATTAAACCGTTTATCGTGTGAGCTTCTCGTTTATCATTCTCGTATTTAAGGGCTTTTACTTTTCCCTGCGTTTATGTGATGTTCTCCACTAAGAGATTAAATTTAAGGCTGTTGGTGTACTTAGAACGCTTTGCTTTTAATCGTATATATTGAAAGTTCATTCTCAACTTAAGTTGAAGGTCTGATAAAGGTTTTTGAATACAAGCACCTAAAGCCATCGACTCTTTAATATCTTGATATTCAATGCCTTCTTTTTTGTACGACCTTAGTACAAAAGTAAAAAGAGAATTCAGCTCTAATTAGGACAATTCTTTTTTTAAATATTATTATTGTTATGACAATGATACTTATACCCCACCACTATTCACCCTCACGGGTTGTGATAGTCATAGTAGTCATAGTCATTTATTTTTTAATATAGAACAATAAAATTGTTTCTTATTGACGTCAATTTTAATTCTACTTAATCTAAGTTTACCACCGTTTCCAAGGCGCTGGTGGAGAAGAAACGGCGCAACAAACTCCACTGCGGCATTTTTTGGACGTCAATTTACAATATTTATTTTCTTAAAGCTAAATGTCAACTAGTATATAAAACTCTTTATAATTAAGAATTAAAACAGAGTTACATAATGTAACAAATAAGTCACGTAACTAATACAGTACCATGCTGTAATTATAGAATTTTACGAGGGGCCTGCACCATGCTCAAGCCAGACTTTTTTATCTTTCAAGTAATCATCTATCCTTATAGTATGCCTTTTTGGATAAGGTGGTCTTTACAAAGGTTTTGAATTTATCGTCAGGCATACCAAGGATCGATTCTGGCAGTTTGTTATAAAAACGTATACCATCCCACTTAAAAGAATCACTAACCCTGCTAAGCCGACAACATGGAAGTAGAAGTCTATGTTTGTTACGCAGATTTCTGTCTGTAATGTCACTTATTTTTGTGTAATGAGATATATTTTTCCTGACATACATTATGTTTTCAAATACATATTGGGAAGCTACAGTTAAAATGTCAATATCCTTAAATCTTTCCCTGAGGTAGTCTCTCTTGCCTAAGCAATAAATGGCACGGACTGCCCTCTGATATTGTTAAGAACAAAGGGTCGGTAGCTTAGTGGCATAGTAGACTCGGCCTTACGATCGAGATGTCACGTGTTCGAATCCTGGCCATCACACTACCGATGTGAATTCACACCTAACACAAGCATTTTTATATTTAGATAAACAAGCAAAAGTAGTTGGAGGGGTTAGAGGGAATATTAGTAAATTCGGATATTCTTTAAAAAAAAGAACCTCCGAACCAGAAGAACCATAGTACATGTAGGTATACGTGTATTTCCTTACATTCATAACTTATCTCATTTTTCGTTTATGGTACTTAAATATCAAGAAGCACCTAGTAATAAACAATAAATATTTAAAAGTTTGTTGGACAAAATGATAAATAGAAACCATAGGAAGTACTTTATTTACTTTGTTCGAGGTAGAAAACTGTTACAACGTTTGCGAATGGCTGAATATAGATCAATGACCCATTTTGCGATGCACTTAAACACTTAGTACAAACAGTTAACTTTATTTAATGGGTTTCTACTGTTAAATATATAAAGAAGGATTTTTATAGGTGCACTGGTACTGGTCCTCACTGACACAGAATTGAAAAAACTATTTATTTTTTATTCACACTAACATTTCAAACTAGTCTATCACCCTATGGACGTGTGTATGTCCTGCACTCCAAGTAAAAAAAAACTATGAGAAAACTAGGTGGTACGTACCATCTTTAGCTTCTCCATAACCATGGCTACTGAAAAGCAACCAAAACTTTGCGATTCGTGTAATTAACAAAAATAACAGAATTCGTTACAAATATATTTATTTCAATGTATAACATTCACGTAAACTTTCGACAGTATAACACAGACAAAGTTTAAATGCAAAATAAAGGTTTGGATTGATCAAAACCTTTTCTAAATTATAAGTGAAATAAAATTTATTAATCCCTTAACATACATCGAGGACTTAGTTGGAATATATTATTCCATCAACAAAAATAACGTATCAATAACTACATTACGTGGTTCAAGATTAGGTGGCTCTGTGGCGTAGCAGTAGTGAATGCGGCCGTAGGGCCGAAGGCAGGAGGCGCAGGTTTGAGCCCTGCATGAATATGGATTTGCACTGGTGTGGTCGCGCCTCGGAGAGCACGTTAAACCGACGGTCCCGGTTGCCATACAAACATCTATAGCAGTCGTTACGGGTAGTTGGACCCCTAAAAATATTCAACAACTGGTATAACTGATCAGGTATAACTAATCAGATGGCTGTCGCTTCACAGAAAATATAAAGCGGACCCCCGACTTCAAGTTGAAAACTTCAGATGCGACTGGGATTTAGGCCAGGATGAAGAAGTCTGGTATAAGTACCCCAGCCAAAGCTGAGTTGATCCGCATTATAAAAAAAGGACGTACACACTAAAGGACGCAACTGCTGTTCTATTAAAATGCTCAGTTACAAATAACTGTAAACAAGGATAAGCTATTGCACCATTACACTGATAAGTACCCATTACTGTCACTGGAGCTTTGTGAGATATAAATATTTATTCAAGACGTGTTCAACTTTCTAGAAGGTTAAGCGTTAATCTTCTGGAAAATTGAACTGAAAAAAAATACAGCAGAAATATTCCTCGCTAGTCATGCAATTCATGCATTCCTGGATGCGGAAAGCGGAGGATCGGGTGAAATGGCGCACATTGGGAGTGGGCCTATCTCCAGCAGTGCAGTGGGCTAATTAATTGATTGGTTCATGCAATAATTATAGCTACAGCTATTATAGCTTGGAACCATTGGAATATATAGCTGATAATAGTAAAACCTACATTCCTACTTAGATTATTGTGTTCACGTAAATGCAGCTGAACGGATTTGATCGCAAACAAGACATCACAATAATGAAAAAGGAGAAATTCGTGAGTTCAAAAATATCAATATAGTGTAATATTATCAAATATACAAGGTGTTAAAAATATTATCAAATACGAGATACTTATGACATCTATCGGTGGAAAGCTGTGACTATATTTTTACCTTCCCGTAGTCGGATTACCGCTTTTAAACTTTAAGTTTTAAACCATAAAAGGTAAAAAACGGAAATAAAATTTTAATCCGTTAAGAGATTTGACTGATTACCTTTTTGGACTGGAGGGTAGAGGGCCCCACCAACATCTATAAGACACAACCTCACTTACAGTGCACCTGCTCAACGACGAAAGAAGCTCTGGTTCAGGCTCTCCTCTCATTATAGATCAGTCGAAGGTAGAGAAGGAAGGGAAGAAAAAAAGCTGACATGCCAATTGAAAACAACGAACGGACGACTCCAGAGACAAACTATGGACGCAACTATAATATATTTTAAAGTAAACCCAAAGTTTGCTGACAATGTTTATCGCTGTCAAACGGAACATTTTCCCTGAACATGTGCAGACTATTATACATACAAAAGTATTTTGCATGAACCAAACCAAATCAATCAATCAATTTGTAAGATCTTAATGAAAATTACGCTGAAATAATATAAATATGACAATTTGGGTTAAAAATGATAAAAGTTATTTCTGTAACCCAAATTGTTATAACTTCGTTGAATCAATGACATGGCGGTTAGAGTGGTCTTCTAGGTAAATGCCAATATGTCGAGTGTAGTGGCCTCAATCCCTATTTAGAATAATTATTTGTGTGATTAATATAATTGTTGTTTTCAGTTTAGAGATAAAATGTGTCAGTTAATTGTATCTGCAAAGTTTTATTTCGAGAAATATTATAAAATAGTATAGTAATTAAGTTGCAGTAAAAATATTAAATTGAAAAAAAACTAAGTAGTATTCATGGCTATTTTCCACCCGACAGTAAATTTACAGCCATGACAAAGTGCCCGCTTAGCGGCAATAGACTTTGCCCTCTATTACGTAGGGCCAAAATTCATGGTTGAAGAAATGTGACTATTGATATACCACTGTCAACCCCTTTGGCAATGGTATATTCTATGGTTATATCATAATCTTTTCAATCTTAGTAGACCAAAAAGAGACACAGATTTAAAAACACATCATGTCACTAATATAGTGAATGTTATTCATGTAACCAATTCACAACCTCAACGTATATTTTTGTTTGCAACATATATTTAAAGCGTATACGTTAAAATTAATGTAGCAATAAGCGTAATACATTATTCAGTGAGGATAATAAAAATCTCCTCCTGAAAAACAGGGACGGTGAATGGTTAGCCTACATTTCATCCGGAGAATTTCACAGTAGCTAATACGATGTGAAACCGTCGCTACTCCCTGCGAGTATGGCAACAATTTTAATAAATAATTAGCCTCTCCGGGTTCGCTGGATAAACAGATAGGAGCTTAATTCCTTACTAATAATATACAGGTTTAATTTTATCGTGCCGTCTGTGTAACTTATTTGAACTATGAAAGTATTAATGATATAAGTTGTGTATATTTATGGTTTTACAATTTTTTTAATATAGGACTCGTCAAAACCACTCGTCATTCATCTCGCCTGAAGGTAAGCTGAAGGCAAAGTCACACGAAGGAGTGTCATGATTACAGACACCAACAATGTTGCTATAGCGGCCAATCTATTAGTTTAGAGGATACACTGATTTTATTGTAGTTAGTAGTTGTAGTAGTTTTATTGTAATTTTAATATTCCAAATGAACAGAAATACTCCACCTCAGTTCTAAAATAAATAATATACCTACGTATCGAATTTAGAATAAGTACCATATTTCTATTGTGAAAAAGGCGATTATGGAGTTCTAAAATGTCTCTAATGCAATTTGTTTCCGAAAGCAAAAACTTTATATTTAATCAAAGTGATAGCCGAAAACTCTACGGTCTAGTTTTCTAATTATTTACATTAATATTAGTTTTTTTCTGCTATGTAAAGCATAAGAAATTATTGTTTAAACTTTCACGTCTCGCTTTCTTGAGTACGGATGAACCGAAATGCTCTGGTTCAACCGTGACTGCGATCGGAGCTATTTCGTCGAAATGAAGAAAACAAAAGGTAATAAGCAGTCATCAGTCGCTGAACTCATTTAAATTTACAAAATGCCCGTGGACACAAATTTTTAAATAATTCATGTTCAACGATTTTGCTAACACTAAATCAGATTGATTTTTTGCTGTCTTGTGGATATCTGACTGTAGGTTTAACACTAAAGTGTATAAATACGTTAGCAAATAAAAAAAGTATAGGTCATCTTCTGCACTATCAGGACCACTTTGATTTAGAAGTACTCGCACAATCAAAAAAACTGTATGTTAGCGAGACAACATTTCTATCAGACAAGTTAGCACTTGCTTGTTTTTGAAACCGCACCAAGATCTTCAGAGCCCAAGCCAACTTTACCTGTAGTCAGGTGTATCAGACCTGTTGATTGAAGGACGATGGTACGGACAATCTTCACGAGGTTCGAGGTAGCCGCAGTGGCTTCCATAAAAGCCGTATAACTCAACTAAAAGTAGGAGTAGGAGTAAGAGATGCAACCAAGGACAAGACCAAGATGTTGAAGTTTGACAGCTTACATATAAAACTATAGAGTTTAGCTTTATTACATATATACAAGAATAGCAAAGAGTGGAATACTGCTTGTAACAGTATTAGTACCAACTAGGTACAAATTTCATAGTATAACCATAATGTTCACTCAAATATTTACCGGTCGTTAAAAACCAGGACGTCATGCATAACAAAGATACGTCCTACATAGGCACGAACAATAGTTTCGAGCGTACATGTACAGTAAAATTGGTACAGCGACCAATTGGGCACTCCTAATATGTTGAAGCTAATTGCACTAAGATACCGTCCTTTTGCTAATTCGATATGTGTTACACGGGGCGAGGCTCCAGACCCCGAGTACTTAGTCCAAATAGCAAACAAAACTCAACTTTACAGTTTAGGATTTAGAGACGAAGTTAAAAAGTAGCCTTTAAAATTTAGGCTGTTCATATTACGGCACGCCTTAATGGAAATTGTGAGCCATGCCCGTGTCGTTACGCGCTGCAAATGTACATAATGTGTCGTCAAAAGGGTGAAATATACTTTAGTAGGCTGTGATTTTGTTCATAGCGAGTGGAGGCTTACAGGCTTTTAAAAGTTTCTTGAATGTGATCCCCGTTAGACGGGTGAGTACGCGCAACGTTCACGCCAGAATAGGGACACAGCTGTTTGTAAATTCAAATTATTTTAGACCGTTATGTGAAATGTTATTGCTCTATTTTGGTAAGTTTTGTATTTGGACTGATTTGTTAAAACCTGTCATGTTGTGGGATATAAAATGACTTCTTCAACTTTTTTAATTAACACCAGTGAAACTTGATTTCATTGAATGAATCACCAATAATTAAAACTACAATGCGATATACTTTTTTTTATCTATTTAATATTTTATTGTTTATTCAGTTTAAATGAATTTCCACTGGTGATATGCAGCCTAAAACTTTGTAAACGGAATACTGCTAAAGAATACGCCCACATAGGCACACAGGCCACACTGATACATACTTAAGTGTTCACTATGCCACAACCATGGAGTCTGGCTGGACGCATATAATTTATGTCGCAGCCAAGCCGTTCAATGAACCGCCTAGGCTGTTTACTAAACGGCTACTTACAAGGAAAATCGCGGATTTTTATACCATATATTTGGTCCGTCAATTGACTCCATCCCGTTAGATGATAATAAAGCTTAGGTGCAGTCCAGAAGATACGGACCACCATTCTCGATGCTATTGAATGTAAAATGGTGGTGCCTAACTTGACGGTTTTGATAGATGCCTTTTCACACCCCGCTAGAAGAACTCGGGACTGTAAGAAGAGGGAAACACGTGTGCAGGCAGAGCATTTAGCTCTTTATCGTGCGGCAGAGGAAGGAGGCCGTTTAGTGTGAGATGATAGGTGAGTTGTTGTGGATAGGAAGGGAGAGGGTGGGATCAGTTGAAATGGAAAACGGCCAGAGATGCAACGTCTCTACGCAACTGCAGAGGTTTCAAGGTGTTGGTGACCTCAGGATCACCTATGATACGAATTGCACGTCGCTGCAATCTGTCGAGAGCATACAGTTAATGTGCGCAACCATCTCTGAGATGAGAACAGTATTCCAGTTTTAAAATTGTTGCACTTTTGAAAATCGCCAAAACATAGAAGACAGAAACAGCTATATGAAATTGACTTCTATCTTTAAAAATGACGACCCTCTCCAAACTCCCATCCCCTTTCACCCACTTGTATCTTTAGATATCTACCTAATCTTCTACTTGGGATTAATCCCCTATAAAACAATTACAAGTTCAGTAACGGATTAGATTTGGTAAGTCTAAGAAAATATTATGATAATAATATTAGGTACAATGTTTATTAAAAATGAAATTATAAACCATGCAAAAACGACCACAAATTTCGCACAGTTTTCGTACAAGTTGTCATGAAAATCTTTTTCGTATTCCGGAATCGCTTCCCAGCGCCAACACAATTAAATTCCCGATTTCACTAGTCCAGCTACGCAATATTCTTATCCCATAAAAACAAAAATGATACTCAAAATATGACGCTTTTATTAAATTCTTCTTGTGTTTATTAAGTTGGGCGAGAAAAAAAATACTCCGACTCGCTAAGAAAAGAATGGAGTAAAAAAAGTTTCACGTTACTTGACTGAAGAATTTTATTAATGTTGGCTACACTGTTTCTCGGAAAAACATTATTTTAACACCCATTAGAGGGGCTTACCCTGTTGTAAGATATTTCTTGTTTTGATATTAAATAAGGAACGTCAGCAAACTTTTAAAAGTTCAATGCGTGTAGGTACTTGTTTTTAAGGTTCAACATATTTAGGTGCACATAATATGTAGTTTTAGTACTTTATAGTTACGGGCGCGTATAGAAAGAAACACGATATACTAATATATTGACATCCAATTTTGCTATTCAGTATCGTGGTCCATTAATATAGACACGATTCGCAATTGAAGTACACGTCAAATTGTGTGAATATTATTTTCAATAAAATCTACAGATATAAGTATTATACATTCTGGCAGAATGTTAATTATAACTTGTACAAATAATCAATTAATAACCATTGTAGCCGTAACGCAAAGAAAAATTGCAAGTAAAACATGTGTGTCATGATTAAGATCGCTCTGGATAAGGTATTATAATACCATACATGACAATAGAAATAAAATATAACCCCCTCATCTTTATTAAGAACAATATTGCGTGGCGAGAATAATTCCAACTCGAAAACAACAGAAACCTGGTAATGTTCCAAAAAACCTATTACGGCACAGTGAACGGGTATTCCGGTGCGCGCGTTATGATAAATGTCAAAAAACGAGCCGCATTGCAGGGTTAAAGGCTACAATTTGCCAACGCAACCACGTTACATAATATTAATGACACCACAAATTACATTAAAATTACCGTTTAACTTGTACATTTTGACAACTTCTGTGTGTAAAAATATTTTAGTGGACGTAAGCAGTACGACTAATGTTACTACTGTGATATGCCAATAATTGCCGCCATAATTTCAACAACACCTAGTGCAGCCACGATTTACCATCTAATTTATTGATATATTTCGGTAAACTGCAATGTAGTCACATCACTTTACGCACTAATTTAGACGATAAATTTAATAAGCAAGCGTCGGTAGCTTAGCGGTTAAGGAGTCGACCTTACGATCGAGAGGTCCCGGGTTCGATCCTGGCCATTACACTACCGACGTGAACCCACTCCTAACACAAGCAATTTAGCTTAGCTGGAGGGGTTAGAGGGAATATTAGTAACTACGGTTCTAATATTCTTTAAAAAAAAAAAAAAAAATGTTTTTATAGCATCTATTATGCAAGTTAAAGTTCGAAAAACATCGGAAAAAATGCTCAAGTGCGACTTGAACTCACGACCTTACCCTTACAGGGGGAAAGCTCTTGCAACTGAGCTATTGAGCCACACTTGAATCACTTTAAATTTTCCTTTTCTTTATATCCGTCTTTATGGGCGACGGTGGAGCCATCTACTTTTTCGAACTTTAATGCCATAATTTTAGCGGTAACAACCCGATAGACGGTTAGGTAGTGTAGCCATAGAATATGAGATAGAGCTATTTCCCATCGGACAGTAAACATACAGCGCATGATAAAGTGCCCGCTTGACGGCAAAAGGCTCGCTTCTTATCACTTGGACCGAAAATCATAGTTGGCGAAATCGAATTGTGGATGTTATTATAACTCTGTCTACCCCTTCAGGAATTTACAGGCGTGTATGTATGTATTGATGTCGCTGCTACAAGTTCATCTGGGTAAGTAAATAGCAACGGTAGAGCATTGCAGAGCATCCCATTGAAAACTATTCAGAAAGAAAGAAAAATATTTTATTTTAGTGCCACACAGCGTGCATTATACAAATAGGTAGTATTATAGTAAGTATTAAAATTATAATTAGTAGGTATATTACATTAATTAATTTACGGGTGCAACACTCCACACTGTGCGAACCCAAATAGGGCCCCATCTCAGCATTGAATGCTGTGCAAACCCTTCGTATGCACAGTGCTGGTTTTCATCATCTAAAACGTTTTATCTCAGGCTTTCACCTCGAAACTGGGGGTCCGATTACTTCATCTCCAGCTTTTGAATTGGCTTATGCACGTTTTATAGAAGTTCTACAATCTGGTCTCCTAACCCCGAGTGGTAAGCATGCGCCAGAGCCTCGTCCGTCAATGAGCAAGTGTATCGGCGTAGGTGGTCATCAAGTTATACGTCAGGTTGACTGGGCCCCGAAGGTTTTGGTGAGACTCGACATACTCTGGGGTAGCTGACAATTTTATTAGTCTTTGACAAGAATCTTTTTCCTTTTTTAAATAAGCAATACCAGATATCAGGTCATGCTCTTTCATTAAAAAAATTTGAAGCACTAAGGGTATAACCCTAGAATGGGACTGATGTTGGGTTTGAGTCCGGTCCTGAATGTTGATCTTTACCAATTTAAATTTATTAATGCTCTTTAATTCTTCATATGCAACTGACTTCAAAAATATTGTGTTTTCATAGGCCGTATGTGTGTGGTTCGGATCCCAGTAGCAAATAAAACTCTTAATTCATGTTTAGTGCTTCGTAGCCATAACTAAAACCCAAGAATTACTTAAGGGTTTAACGAGAAAAACAGACGTAATGTTAACATTTGTTGTTTATATCCTATTACTGACGTATTGCCGGCGTTAAATCGTGGCATAATACAATTACGCTCTTCAGTTATTAGTATTGGGTTTTACCGGTCCCTAATATGATTAAGTAGCTTATCTTCACGTATACACGTGAGCGGCTCTTTTCTTTAGTACAGTAAGTAACTAAAGTGACTCTTCACCAACAACAACTTGATAAACGATCATCATATTGAAATATTTTAAATATAAAATGGTTTTAGGATTTTCAAAGAACATTTTTATACATATGTCATGTTTTGTTCATTATTTCGTGCTAATCCAATTTTATTTATAAACTAGCTTTTGCCCACGGCCCCGCGTGGAAGTCGGTTATCTCGACCAAACATAGCCTATGTCCTTTCTCAAGGTCCAATCTATCCCTATACCAAATTTCATCAAAATTCAGTGGTTTAGGCGTGAAAGCGTAACATACAGACAGACAGACAGACAGAGTTACTTTCGCATTTATAATATTAGTATGGATATAGTATGGATAATTTTATTTATTTCTGTGGACTAACAAGGAATCAATGAAGTGTAAGCATATACAATATAAAACTACATTTAAGATAGACAACTAAACCCATAGTTCAAAGATTGCGGCGGAATCGTAACATCGTTTGATGACTCGCCCACAGACATTAACAAACTCAAATGAGTTAATTTAGCTCTTGGCAGAGATGGAGTTGTTGATACACTTTCTATATATAAGTAGAATAAGAATTCTAGTATACTACAAAGCCGTATAAACTAAGTAGCAGTAGTAGAAGTAGTCAGTCATGATCATAACAGCAAGAGTCCTGATGTAATCGAAGCATTAACCTCTGAGCCCAGCACGTTTTAAGGCTTGACTAATTTGGCCAAATGATAACCACACACAGAACTGTCAATATGTGACACATGAGGTTGACTTGGTCCCTAATGTTCTACCCACTCAATTTAGAAGGTTTTTTTTTTTTTTTGACCTTTGGGGAAATCCTTCATGGATGTTATGCCGGACTCCTACCGACTAAAACCCCCACGGTATCGCCCAGCAGCCTATAGTTGGGAGCCCCGGGTAGGCCCTCGGAAGGATGTCCCAGGGCTCTCAACAGACCCACGGCTTCAATGCGGCCTCGTCTAGGGGGTGGTTCGGGTACTATCCCGCATCTAAGGGAGGTTTTCGGGTATCATCCCGCTTCATAGGAGGGGGGAGGCGTGCGTGAGTCCGTCACGTCACGCTGCCGTCATGGGCCTACTTCTGTAAGGACGATGAGCAGCCTCTCTTTACACCCTGTTCGGATAACCATTATTAGATATAATTAAATATGTAAATAAGCATCAGCAAATTGGTCAACACTTCATAAGTGCCCCTCACTAGGCCCGTATTCTAGAATGACAATAAGCCTGAATCTCTATTTGTATAAGGATAGATTGTATAGGCGATGTGTTACATCTATCAATCTGTATACAATCTGTCATCAAGGCTGGCTGAATGTCATTCTATCCTTAATATAAATACTACCTTCCTAAACTAATTAGGAGTATTTTGACACCAAGACACACAAATACCAGTGAGAAAAAAAATATTAGAAAACCCATATGAAGTTCTCGCTAAAAGTCAATGCCAGCTGCCTGGGGAAGTACCTTTACGCTACAGAAAATCATAACTAAGCAACATCAGAAAGACAGTTTTGTGATATAATTATGTAATAGATAGTTTTTAGACATATGTATGGTTTTGTCAAGCTTTAAAATTTAATGACAGTTTCATTAAACTATACCGTATTACTACACAGAGTAACTTCATACCGATCTATAACCTATCTATAAACTCTGTCACCATAGTTACGGAATATTCAGGCATCATTGATGAGTCCTTCAGTACCGGTATAAAACGGGCAATTAGGTTAAATAAAAAGCTGGACATTTGCAAATTGATGTTCAAACCACAGCATTGGATTACAATAGTGCCTGTACATAATGGAAAATAAAGCGGCATTATCCTTTTGTATATAGAAGTCCTTTGAATAGCCACTATTTTTATGTAGAACGCACCACAACTGCTACGATTGCATTGTAGACGATTGTGGGAAACAAGGTCTTTGTTATTGTTGTCCTGTATTTCAACACTTTTGTTTACTATGCTACAATATTGTGAGGGCTTTTTAAATTGCAGTTCAAAGATGAACTGCAATTTAAACTAAATATGATATTATATCTTGAAAAACGATAAAATATTTGACTATTATACCTTAACAGTCCTACATAGATACAATCACGCCTTTAACCCTGGAGGGTTTGACAGAGGTGACTTAACACCCACATTTCACCAATTGTATTTGGTCTCACGTAACAGGGGGTGAGCCTATTACCGTATTCCGGGCATTATTGTTTACTCGAGCCATGCATCTGAGGCTGAGTCTGGGCTGTATATGTCTGACTGAGGTGAGATGGGGTGGCCCAATTCCTATTCTGCCGGGAACCACGCGGCTTAACAGTCAAAGGTTATAATATAAAGCAAAACGAAAACAAAAGCACTGGATATATTTCTTCTTTAACTGTTATTACCACTTGTTAATTATTAGTAGCTTCTCATGATATTAAAAGATATGTGACGCTTAAAACATTTATAACACATTAGCAAACACCAGTAGGTATTTCAAATGTATTTATTTCCACAGACCTCCCTTGAGTATTTCACGCTCTATTTAAAGGTATACCTATTGGTGCAACGCGTGTACGCCAGTTGCTGAAATAACAACCTGAAGTCTACTATTTCAATAATAATGAATAGATAAAATAAAAATTAAATGTTTTTGGAACCTTTCTAAATGTTGTGATTGCAGTGTAAGAATCTTGACCTTTCTTATTGCCTTACATAAGACTGTCTTGCACCGTTCCACTCATAGTTAACTGTTTTGTTGACTAACTGTTATTGAAACTTATAAACTGGTATCAATGTAAAAGTTACCAAAAAAATGTCATTAAGATCAAATTTTGGCAATCATTTTATGTAATGTGTCCTCTTCCATTAAGTATATAGATCAATTAGCTTTTCACATGCAGCTCCTACTGGAAACTATACAAACTTAATACTTAAGAGACTGAACTTTTCGATCTGCTGATGGTTTGATCGGGTTGGGCTGTAAGCGCGCACACTGGCTCAACTAAACTGTCGATATCGAGTTGATTATGTACTGATTAAAAGTCCAATTAAACTACTGTTTTTCTATATTCGGATAACTGCCAGAGCCGTTGGGGGAGGTTATGTCGGAATCGAATCGACTAGAACGCAAGCTGTCTGTGGGTTGAAGTGCAAAGTCGAAGGTGAGGTTGTATATAGGACATATCCCTCGCACCTCGGCGGACCCTGAGCCATCCCTATTGGCCTGGCCCTCCTCGGGCTATTAAACTATCAGCCGATAAAAATTTTGTAGTTTGCGGGAGCTCTAATACTTAGAGCGTTACTCAGTAGTGGCAAGAATTTAGGCGTTGTAGAAATGTGAAAGTTTTCGCGTTTTGTTATCTTGCGATAATGAATAATTCTCTAAAAAGTTAGAAATTTTAGGTTGCTAGCGATTTTTTTTTCTTATTCAGCTAAAAATGCGATTACAGAATTTTTAAAAACCTTCCTATTGAATACACACACGTTGGTTTCAATTCTATTGATCATTTCACAGAATTGAATATAAATTTTAGTATTATAACTTTCAAAGTAGGTATCAAAAAGTACCTACCTTGTTAAAATCGGATACCATTATCGATCTATTGAAATTGTGGACTGATATAAATAATAGTGTGCAAAGAACTTTTGAGATGTTCATGGGAGGTTTGTTTGTGTCTTGGCATGTCTCAAATTCAATTAATGACCTTAATACCTACATACGTACGATATAGATAGACGTATACTACAGACAGTATCTGTAAGTTTTTTTCTTCTTGTATTTTCCATTGTGGACCTTAAAAATAATTTCTGATTGCTGCTTGGTGCTAAGCAGCCCTGACCAATTCTTCAAGGAAAATTTTGATACATGAGTCGTACGTTTTGGCTTTCTCATTAAACTATACTGGGGGATGTTTTAGCGAATGCATTACCTATTTTATTGCCAAGAGAAATTAAAATGAACATTGCATGAACATCAACAACGACTCAACGTAGAACCTACTATTAGAAACAAAGTATAAGTTCATTACTGTTTGCGCTTTAGGACAGCACTAAATCCAATGATATTACATACAAAAAAGAGGCAGATATGTTATTAGACTGCGCCTGGTGAAGACGCGAAAACGTCCCAATTGGGACGTATCGCATTTAGTATATGTCTGGCAAACGCCGAGTTGTCACGTATGTAAGCGCATAATAAAATGGCAATAAAAATGCCGCCGTGTATTTTTAAAAATGTACAAATTACGACAGTAAAATCAATAAAACACGAAGGACCTTCTATCACATGTAAGTACATACAATATTACCGATTTTTTAGTGTATTTCATTAAAATTAGATTAATAATATTTTTAAAATAATGGCGGCAAAGAAAAAGGACAGAAATACTTTTTGATATGAACACGACAAGGACACAACAACACTGCTTGCATAGATTATCAGTACAGATGCGACATAGGGTAATTTTCAGTTTACTGCCTACTTAAGTAATAATTTTGACCTGCTGTTCAGTTTTATTTGTTATTTAAAATTGAGTAACATAATTTTTGTTTTATTTATTTGTTGTCCTTTAAATAATTGTATTAACCAAAATTATTTTTTCAAGGTTTCCGACTAATGAAGTTCGACTTCAAGAGTGGATTGCAATTGTTAAAGAACAACGAAATGAGTTTGACTGGACACCTTCAAAAAGCAGCAGAATTTGTAGCAATTTTTGAAGCCACTGAGAGATATACTTCGAAAAAAGGAACATTGCTCAGGAAGAATGACATAACTGACAAATATACCACTGTTCGGCTTCATTCTGCTCATAAAAATAATCCCAAAATAAAAAACTTTCTAAGTGGCAAAAAAGAAATAAATTAAATTTATTTGAAGGAGTTTAATTTTTTTTAACGTCAGTACGGCACTATGGTTTTATTTTCGAGAAGTTTCCAAATATTTTTTTTGAATTATTATCATTTTCCGAAATAAAAAATGACGTATTATTTATTCATCGAATTTCATTTCTTGCCTACCAACGAAATACCCCTTCTGTTCAACAAAATCATAATCTATGCTTCGAAACGATCCTACAAGTGCAATCGTCCGAATCATTCCGAATTATAGCTATCTTTTTTACTCACGTGCTTTTCCCATCTTTCGTACTACTTTAACGCTAATTGTCAACTATTGTGCACTGACACATTGCTGGATCAGATTTGAGAAGTCAGTTACTATGAACGTAACATATCTTGTATAAAATATCATTGACTAAATCCTAAAATGTTCCGCACAATGTTGCACGCCCACTGCAGAAAATAAATACTTACCTATAAAAAATTTGTAAATAACCGGACCTGTGCCTGCTTGTACGTTAACTGCAAACCTAAATCCCGTCGCTCTGAGACAAATCTATCCGAATATTTGACCGAATCAGTACACGTCATAAAGCATCGGGCAAATTAATATTTCTGAAATTTTCTACAGATAACAACTAATCTGGATTTCAAAGCGAGTGGATCCTATCGGTGGCAATGGGCCAATTTCAGCCAATCGTTATTTTCAGTAATGAGCACTAATACAATGGACCAGCATTATTGGTTAGAGAGGAGTCAGATTATATTGTAGCAGGATTAAAATACTTTGAATTTATTGGATATCTTGTTAATATTGATCATTTATCACGGAATACAGTAAACTCTAACTATAGAATAATTACTTTATAAGATAATTCCCAATTATAGCCAATGTTACCTATTTATTTCGGAGATATAATCACAATTTGTAGTTCCTACTTCTTTATTCTATCTCCCTTCAGCAAGAAACCCATAAATTGGATAAGAACACCATCGCAGAAACAACATTCGATATTATCTTCGACTCAAGTGAAGAAAAGACGAAGAAGAATTTATTGTATAGAAACATAGTTAGACCCCTCTCAAGCTTATTCTCGACGAACATATCAGCCACCATTAGATCTCTTATTGTAGGTAGGTATGTACTGTATCCCACCACCAATGGGCCTTCCTTGAAAGAGGTAATCTTTCAACATTGGTTTCTATCTCCTCTTACAATCCAATCTACTCACTATTTCTCAGTCTTTCCCTTTCTACATACCTATTTCTGTCAACTAATCTTAGTTCACCCACATTTTGCAGTAATCTCAATTCGCCTGCCTTGATCACTCGTTGATCATTCCACTCTAGTCACAACTGGTTATTCGTACGTTTGTTATACTTTATTAATTATAGGATGATAATTTTAACAGGTCCAACAAGTAGGGTAACCCCATGTTGTGTAATCGTATATGAATCTATTCGATTCTCGTTTCCGTAGAATTTGAAATCGATAGTTACAAAACACAAAATCATTCATTTTTTCATTATTATTTATGTTCGTACTATACTTAGCTAATAATATCTTTTTTTGTAGATATATAATAATTTTACTTGCATTTAAATTAATGTCAATTCGATTTATTTGATTAATTTGTCTATAGTCGATTGTGCGGTATTCTCGGGGCTTGTCTCTGTGTTACGATATTTGTTTAGATGTATTTTATACAGGTACAGAAATATTTAGTTACTTCATAGGCGTCATCTGTCATAATTATCATCCTAAATTAGACAGAGTATAATCTCAGAAACTTAACACATCAAATGTAGTCAACACACTGAACGCTCATTGGTAATCGATCGATCATCTTCAACTAATCATACATTGCTGAGTTGATATTGACACTATTTTGACTAGACGTTTGAGAAACCGGGGTTGAACTTACGAAGTCGTAAACCTTAACTAATATTGAAGAACATATACCTAGGCTTCAACTGTAGCCATTAGTGGCAGAAAACAGAGACAAGTTTTACTCTTTTGCTGATGACGTTTTCAATTTTGTACTTTTTAAAAGTTTTAACTGGGATACTGACTGTTCGGACAGATTTATCCATTCTAGATGTATACGAGATTCTTCATCCATTATACAACATCCATAATAAAGCACTTCATCGGTATTCAATAATATGGATTTTCTAATAATACAGTATCATTGCCACATTTTCCAGTACACAAGAATGCATCAATCTTTAATTTGCAAATTGAATTTCCTACACTTGTTTGACTAGATGGTTTCGGTTAAGTAAGTTCGGTAATTACTGAAATTAAAAAAGATTTTAGTATGTTGTCAAAAATTTAATTATTAAATTTGAACAAATACCAACGAACGTTGGTAGGTAGGTACCGCAGATTGATTTTCCATTAACTGTAAACAATTTTTAAAACCAATTTATTTCTTCAAAGAAGACGAAGTACAAAGCACAAACTGAATTCAATTTATGTATTAACAATTGCTTCGATTAAACGAGCAAGGAGTTTATACACGGAATCAAGTCATTACCGATTCTATCGATCTACTACATAATATATAAGCAGATCTGCTCCAAGACATAGCTACGAGACATTTTAAAATGTAACCTCAAACGAAGATTTTCCTTACTAAGCCGGTAAGCCGTGGATTTTTGGAGCATTACCTTTTATTGGCCCAGAGTGTACGGTGTGCAAGCACCTGAAGCTTGAAGTATTCATAAAGCTGAGGACGTCGAGAACTAGACTAGACTTCGTTCCCTAGTGATGTGGCTAAGAATATCGCTGCGACAACTGGTGTAACTGTCAGATAATTATGTAACGTTATTATTTATGGGTTATCTCAATTTTGCATATTGCACTTTTTTATTTTCTTATATCACGGTGTTATTAACTTTGAATGATCTAAAGTATACTTAAATTTTGCATCCTAGATTGATATGAATAATGTATCTTAGCGTTATTGTTGTTCCCGGTTGCATCCATAATTTTCGCCTCGGATTTCGCCCAGGATTCGTTTACTTCTTCCCGTCCTTTGGTTTGTCTAATCTGGCTTTTATGGAAGTGCTACCATCTGGCCTCCCAGCGCCGAGTCTTTTCTAGATGGGCTTGGCCCCAAAGTCCATTTTAGGGCCTACGGTCCCATAAACCTGATGATTGTATTTAATAAGAAATTCAAAACTGTATATCCTAGTTCCTTATCAACAAAATATAATTATGTACCCTAACAATACTACTTTTACTCATCGCTAGGTATACTCGTATATGTACAATAATGCGTAGCATAGATAGACAGCATATCAATACAAATAGGCCGTCCATTAATGCTACCTACGCCGTATGGCCAGGCAGCCTGATTAACTACATTATTACGAGAAAAAAGATTTTAGAGGAGAAGGTGAAGTTCTTAAAGTATACAGTATCAAATGGTAGGCTGTTGATTTTACCTACCTTAATGGGCGTAAGACACCATATATGCAGATAGCTTAAAAAGAGCAAATATTTCTGGAATATTTTTCTTTTATAAAGACATGTCAATTTGACTTCATCTCGCCTGATGGTAGGCTAAAGGCAAAGTCTCGAAAAGAGAGTCACCATAAGAATAGCTGGAGGACAAGGCCATCTATTTCCAACAACTATTAGTAAATTATAAAGTAGCAATAATAATTTATCATTTTTCGAATACTTAATTACGATACTAAACATAGAGCAAGATACAAAATAACCATTTGCCCAACCCTATAACACTGACAGTGTTACGACTCGTCACTAGAGGTCGGCGGGTCAGCTGAAGCCTGTGGGGGTGTGGGGAAGGGGCGCGCGTCGTCATAGCAACCGCGCCCCAACACGCCGTGGCGGCGCCGACCGCGTTCTATACACAAACCTACCTTATTATGTACGTTTTATGTGTTTGTTGGTTCTAACGTGGATTGCAACACCAAACTCACACACACATACACTATGTAAATAGCTACGAACGAATAAACATACACGCGGGAAATAGAACGCGTATTAATATTTAAAAACGTGTAGTAAGGACACACGTTACTTGGAATATTAGCCGTGTATACATTTACCAAATTATAGGGCTGGCGTAGAATGTTTGAAAAGTAATTTCAGTATGACAGCGACGGTTACGAATGTATTACGTAAAGTAAAAGTTGACTGTATGCTATTCTAGCTTCTACATTGTGAAGTGTGAGAACACTAACACTATTTAATTGAAATAAAAGTAATGTTAACGGTATTTTGTGTATTTTTGTATCTGATATAGGTGCGTTATTTCCCGACGATTCAGTCACTACTTTTCAGCTGCAATGGTAACGGGAGACCAAGATGTCTCGGAGCGTGAAGATATTAACTTTGCGAAAAAATCCGTTAAAATTAGTTTTAGTTTAATAATTATTAAAATAAAACTAATTATATTCGTGTAATGTTTTTCAACAACACTTTTTATTTTATTTAGTGAAAATAGTGAACAGGTCTATTTTTTTTTTCAAACCGACCATAGAAAATTACTAACTGCATCCGCAGTGTACATTGTAGATAATTTTATCGAGATAAATGTGTTAATTTAGACTATCTCATTTCGAATTTAGTTCATTTTGGTTGAGCCGTTATGTGTCTACAAGCGTATCGAAGTAATAAACATACACTCACTGACTTACAAACTCTAGCATTTATAAATCCATTACAAGTATTAGAATTTTTATAAAATAAAACGTTATTCTTAATTATTAAAAGTAACAAGCCCACGACTCATCCTACCCATCTATATAGAAATCTACTCATTTGTATAAATATTTGTTTGGCATAAATCAAAAATGGAATGAATTTGGACTTTTGTATTATAAAATCACATACTACCAATGTAGGACGGACCGGAAACACTTGGTAAACCATATCCATATCCATACTAATATTATAAATGCGAAAGTAACTCTGTCTGTCTGTCTGTATATTACGCTTTCAGGCCCAAACCACTGAACAGATTTTGCTCAAATTTGGTATAGGGGTGAATTATGCCATGAGAAAGGACATAGGCTATGTTTGCTCGCGATAACCGACATCCACGCGGGCGGAGCCGCAGGCAAACGCTAGATAAGTAAATAAATATTTAAGTGACTGCTTCTTTAGGCATGTTGGCCATTTTTCGTGGGACATTTTTTGAAATATTCAAAGCCATGGAACTAGTGACACCTTTACCAGTACCTCTTGTAACAAATTTATCCATTGTGACAGTACAATTCCAGGTGCAACTCTTTTGTAAAGTACATACCTATCTATAGATATTGGCCAAGTTTTCACATCTATCATATCAGCGCTCCTGGAGTATTAACACATTGTTAGGGTTCCGCACCCCAAGAGGGAAAAAAACGGAACTCTTATACACTCACTTCGTTGTCCATCTGTCTGTGTGTCAAGGCCTTTTTCTCTGGAATGAGTGGAGGTATCAAGTTAAAATTCATACCACATACTTAGGTACTACTTCAAAGTCATCGCAATCAAAATATATTACGATTTATGTAGCTTAAGTTACGGAACCCTCGGCCAACGCTCTTGGCTGGTGTATTTTTTTTTTTTTTTTTAATACAGGACATGTCAATTTTACTTCTCCTTTTTTTCTTCTTTCACTTTTGGTATTGTGATACCTATGTATGGCCACGTATAAAAGCTAAAGATGGTGATGAACACACATTTAAGTACTTAATTGAGGGGTTGTTATTTAACTGTCAAATACGTGTTATCAATAAAATAAGCCTCTACGGTGGCGTAGCGGTTGGCAGTCGAAAGTCGGTTCGACATACCCAGTTCATCGTTGGCTCAGGTGATGCGAAGTCGGAGGTTTCCGAACGCAAAAAAATATGTTCATAAATACAGATCGACCAAAAATGTTTTATTAAACAAAAAGCTCTTATCTGCGTATACACCTACTTTATTATTATTAAACCAAACCAAACTGTTCACCGTGTATTATGTTCGTTGTAAAACGAGGAAGCTCAGTTTCGTTTAACGTATTTTTCCTTGTTAAATCCAACCTTTATGTTGACCTGTATTAGTTAATTTCTTTCATTTTGAAAACTTTTAATGCTATTAGCTCCAACATAGTTGATCCACCAGCTTCTTGTGATACCTGAACAAACGCGAACAGATATTTACAGTTTTATACTTAATAGTTAAGCTTTATCATTAGATAACACACGCAGCACAAACTTAAATCTACCGTTATATTAAGTATATCATAATCTTATCTGTAGTTAAAATCTACAACATTCAACTGTATAGTCTGTATACCGTGCTGCTAAATAAATAGACTGCGCTCCGTACTTAGTCGTTTAGTTAATAAACTGGTGAGTGCTACTACCCATCAGCCTGATGTTATCCCTTTGTCACTTTGTATGACACCCAGGGGACAAGAATGAGCGGTATTTTAACCGAAATACACGGCATACTATGTGTCCATGCCTCGCGTGTATATAATCTACCTCTTGCCCGCGGCTTTACTCGAATGGAATTCGGCTTGTCACGCAACGTGGCTCCGGCAGGGACACACATTTTTTTTAGAAAATAAATCATATTCGATAACAGCCAGCCTTGAATTTTTGTAAAAGTATTTACCGACAGTGTGAAGAGTCTATTCGGCTTATCAATTTATACTTTCAAAACGTACCTACATGAGTTGTAATTTTGGTTACTAAATTAGATGGGTTGGGGTCAGTTTGATTAGATATAATGATATTATTACTCAAATTATATTATTATCCATATCACTTATGCTACCTTCATAAAAGAAATACCGTTAATTACCACAAGTGTTGCAATTACATACATTACTTGTACATTCAATTATCCACAAAACCTTCCGACCGACCGCTCTAACTCCTCTGAAGCACACATTCGGTAAAATTACAGAAGCGTTATGTTCGTAATTGACGCCATAAAAGGTAGTTTACCCTAGACGGCCGTTATTATAACAAATTCTATGTCGGTAACTGCCTACACAGACACACACACGCGCAGCAAACACACACAGCGAAGAATGAATTCTTTATAGCGTAGGTGTTTATTTTGGTAATAATTAACAAGATTGCATTTGTGGTACACGTACGCCATTATGCTATGAATTACTTGTTTTAAAGGGTCTTTTGAAATAGGATATCATAGGACGTAATTAAGCACACACCTCTACTTCTCAGATGTAATATATACTTAGATAATTTCTCACAAATCTCTTCTCTCTTCAACACAAAATGATTAATAAGGAGGCTGTAAATATTAATATTTCATAAAATTGCTTTAACATTTCATTCAAACTGACTGTTCGCGTGAGCCCAACACATGACCAACTGCCAACCTAAGTCTATGTTTCTGAAAAGCGATAACCTAAGAATATTCAAGTCACAAGTGAATAGGTTCCTTTTAGGTTTCACGTACTTCTACTATACTTCTAGGCAACATGTAGACGATATCATCACTTATCAATCAGATCAGATAGAGGTTAAATAATAATATGAACCTAAACATGAATTTGTATGTTCTTTTTATCTATCTAAATAAAAATCTATTGCTGTTCGTTAGTCTCGCTAAAACTCGAGAACGGCTGAACGCATTGGTCTTGAAATGTGCGTGGAGGTCTAGGGAAGGTTTAAAAGGTGAGAAAAATTGCCGGGAACCGACACGCGGGCGGAACTGCGGGCAAAAGTTAGTCAATGATAAAAAAAACATACAAATAACACACAAAATATTCAAATGCTGCCGTCTTCTCGGAAGTCTTGCAGTAACACCTGGTGTAGCCATTCCTGGAAACTGCACCAGAGAATGAACTTCCACTACAATATTATGCAAGTAGCAGTTCGTTGCCTGTTACAGTCACCAGGCTTTCTTCCGTCACGTTCACGCTGATTATTTCTGTGAGAACTGATCCATCTTCTAGATGCCATCCAACCGTTCCTGGCTCCTTGCAATCTTTCTCTCTGTTGTCGCTAATTCTTCACAAGTATTAGCTAGGATATTCTTGGATTATTATGAACTGGGTATCTTAGTAAAGTATAAATCTACCTGTATGTTAGAAAATCAAAACCTACTGAGGTGGAATTATGAAATTATGCAAAGATCAAGGTAGCACAAATAAAGGTATATATCTGTAAAACATTAAATATTTTGTTAGGACCA
Organism: Eilema sororculum; assembly: GCA_914829495.1. Lineage (NCBI taxonomy): Eukaryota > Metazoa > Arthropoda > Insecta > Lepidoptera > Erebidae > Eilema > Eilema sororculum. The sequence continues at coordinate 13,100,559 of OU618550.1, forward strand.
AACTATACGGCATTTTCAGTATACCTACACATCCCCGACCCTAGCTTATTCAGGTCATGAATTTACCTCCACTCTAGAACTCGTTTGAGGCCATCGCGCCTTCAACAGCTGATGTGGCCACTGGCCAGCCCATTGTCACTTTAATTTGCTTCGATTAACATTGGTAACTCAAAGCAAGGTTACTTTTGGCACACTTTGGCACTTTTGGTAAGTTCGATTCACACTTGACCGGTTTATTTATTTTTCCATTCGTAGGTGCTCGGCACGACTCGCGACTCATAGCCGATTTTCAAACAGTATTTTATCATAACATGTCAACCCACGACAGTCGGAATAACGCTTCGTGCAACACGCTAAATCTCAAAATCTGTCATACCGTTTCTACACGCAACAAAAATAATAACCAATTTTATTTATGAAATTAACCATTTATTAACCGTAAATAACCGTAATATACGTGAGCCATTAAAACATTACGTGCGTCATGACAAAGGTACACTATGTAAGTATGTGTTGGAAATGTTGTGATAGAAGTTGAGGATACGGTATACCTGCTATTACATGTCGAGAAATATTCTTCGAACAATTTGTCCGTACCATTTACCGACTGTAACGTGCAATTATCGGAATGGTTATTATTCATTTCGTATTTAATAAGTAAATACTTATTCTAGCCGGGAATAGACAGAACTTGTTTGAGAAATCAATGTGTTAGATAAGTATATCTCGCTAAAAAATTGAGTTTCCGGCAAATCAATGTACTAATATCAAGCTTTGTATTTAATTATAGTGTTAACAATTATAACAATCAAAGGTGGCTAGAATTCTTGACAAGTTTAATCTGATTAAAATTAAATAAATTTGTTCCAAGCTACTGTTTACTGAGACGGGAGTGGCCCGTATCTTGGGTTGCTCGGTATCCTTGTGTGTGTTTCTGATTAACAAACGGCACCGTAAATAGATAGCGTGAGGGTGGGTATCCACTGTCTGTCCCTGTCCTGTATTCCTACAGAGTAGTGAACCTTGAACATAGTCTGTTGAAGCCTCCGCCCAACCAAGCCATAACCCTAGCTAGCAACAGTCACGACCAGCACCGAGTAAGAAAACCTCTACAAAAAGTCACGCCAGTTGAGACGAACGTAAGTAAAGGTGGATATTTCCTCATATTGCTATATTATGTGAATAAAATCTTTATAACCTACTAGCTTTTGCCCGCGGCTCCGCCCGCATGAATGTCGGTTCCCGGCAATTATTCGAATTTTTCTCTACGTACAAACCTTCCCAGGACTTCCACGAATAAATCAAGACCAAAATTAGCCAAACCGGTAAAGGCGTTGTTGAGTTATAACATTACAACGAAAAAAAAGAATACGAAGAAAGGAAATTGTATTGTTGACTGTATTGTATTTTTATTAAATTAATAATAATATATTAACAAAAAACTAAAGATGTGTAAGGAAATATCACAACAATCAACAAAAATGGGGGAAAACCAAGGAATTAAGATCATTTTGAGCACTTCGTTCATCAACATTTTTCTAATGCTTACTTACGGGAGCGGTTATTAGCACCCTGTATATTAGCAGAATTAGCTACGTCATTTCTAGGGGCCGAACGATATGACTCGAGCCTAGCATATATAATGTAATAGTCTAACTAAGGTTCTTTGTACTGCAATAGGCTAAGTAATTGATTGACAGATTGATGGAAGGTTCGAAGCGTTAAGTACTATTATCTATTCCGTGGTTAAATACATAGTTAAAGAAGTGTTTAAACCCTTTTATGAATATGATTAAGAAATTAAGAAAAAAAAGGAAAGCCTGAAACATTTATAGTTTCAAATGATTTTAAATTAAAAGTTGAAGTTAAATTAATTAGTTATGTAAGTGAGTCTAAGGTCTTTAATATTGAGCTAATTTATATCTGCCTCTGCCTCAGCTAATGTACAGGGTGTCCCGTTTCAAAGGAAGGTTTGAACTTTGAATACTGCTATGATGATGATTATAAGAGCTAGTAGCCCTTACCCTAAAATGTCCCATAATATTATTTATTTATTGTAAGTTATATTGATCGGCGAGCATGCATAAAAGGTTTACTGACAGTAGAGATGGCGGGGAAGGTGGGCAGTAGACGTGATCATTATGTATTTTAGCTTGTTCCTACAACCAAAGTTGTGGTTGTTCCCTGAAAGATTTTAGTACCTACCTATTATATATAGTTTATATAGCACTCTATGTGAAACGGCCTGAGTATCCAAGGCCTGAGCTATGAATTAGCCCACTCCTTAATACTCATTAATGTAGAGTTAGCTATAAAATCGAAAATTGATTACATTCGGCTCTATTGAAATGCATCAATCAGTGCGTACCGTAAGTACAGTATTGTCGCCGGAAATGGGTCCACGGATCGGCGCGCGCGCAGGCAGGAAATGAAATCGCGTCCGACATGCCCGCTGATCTATTGTGCGATGCGTTCGCACTCGTTGTTATTATAGTCGTTTCAACATTTTGTTATGGGTATTTGGACATAACATAATGGATATAACCTAGGAAACAAATTGATATCACCTGAAATTGTATTGTGAAGAAATTATGTTGAAGGTGAATTAAAGATGAGTCGTCATGATCTTAGCGTACTACTTCTTACTTTACTTTTTCTTTTTCTCTGTCTTTTGGTTTGACTTAGGAATTTATACCTTTAATTTTTCATGTAAATATGTAGGCAGTTATCTACATGTTCTACACATAATCATCTGACCTAGACCAATGCAAATTACATAATAGCACAGAGCGAGAATTGAACCTGCGACCCCTGACTTAGCAGTCGAACGCTCTGCCGCTACGCCACTTAAAAGATGGTTGCGATATTTCTCTTTCTACCTGTTAATTTAAATATCCTGTCTTTCATTATAGTTACATCTAAGTATTTACTACAATACTATTAAACTATGGAAACTGCATCGATTATGTTTACTAATTTGTAGAACTGTTGGCCGGCCTGGTCACGGAGCTGCGCCCGCGCCGGATTCGAAATCGCAACTGAACAATTAAGGTGCTCTGTGAGCCGTTGCGAACGATCACGTCTCCTGCTGTTGTTCAATTTTGGTTCTAATTACTCATGAATTGGGCAATGCACTTAACTGTATACTAGGTTATCCGTTTAGAACGTTTATAAGGAGCTCATTTCGCAAAAAACACGTAGCTATAATATTTAAGGAGAGGTCACACCGAAAGCTAGTGAACGAGCGAGCGACATATCGTTTCACCTATTTTAATCCTTTGGCTCACACCGCGAGTGGTGCAAACTAAGAGAATAACTATATTAGTGATACTTTTAGTGCGAATGAAATATGTCCGGCAATACCAGCTAGTGAGCTCGCTGGCGGGTGATGGAAACTACATAAACTATACGTACCAGCTAATGCTGACTGCTGGCTGCTTTGAGCGACTTACCGAGCCTATGCAGCGACTGTCAAAATGCGCGGGCGGGCAGGGGTAAAAAACCAGTTCGGTCTTGTCGCAGTTTTCACTCGGTTTATACGGTACGGTACATATCTACTTATACTTACTGTTAATTTTTGGTATTATATACTAAATTATACCCGCGGTTTTACCCGCCTGTGTTGCCTGTGTTACATGTCTGTTATCACATCTTTTGTACCTGGCGTATACGTGTCACTATAATATTTTCGTTGTAAAATGACGGTGGGTATCAATCTCAATATAGGACTGTCATGTTAAATACCACATTCCAAATGTTCAAGGTACGACTAAAGTTTTTAGGGTTCGCGATTCCGTAAGTGAAAGTTATGGTATTTATGTTTGGTTTGGTTATAAGTATTTATGTTGAATATTGAATTAAAATTATTGATGTTAATGTGAATGCTGAGTGCACCCGGTCGTGATGACCACTGTTAGCATACCTACTAATTATTTCTAGTTGTTAATAAAGAGTCGTAAGTCGCGGGATCACGTCACGTGATCGATGTCAGCATTTACACCGAACACTTTAGCCACAGTTTAGAACACCTGATGTAGACCAAATCGTTAGTCGCTTGTTGCGCGTTCCCAACTGGTACCCAAGGCCGCTTCCGCGCCCGCGCCCGCCTCCGCTTTTGATCTGGTCAAGCACTATCGCTCACTAGCTGGTGGTGTGGCCTCTTCTTTATATAATTCAAGAACGTCGTTCGAAATCGTCGCTTTGAAATCCAATATGAGGACTATACAAAAAGCTACTAGTATATAAGTAGGTAGGTACATACACATAAACGTCTATCCTCAAGTTAGTGATGAACTATATTGCATCCTTGGTATGAAAGACCTTGGAACGGACTTTCATGCCAAGTCGGTGACCAAATCCGGTTTAAATTTTATGTTCGACTTATTGTTAGGGCTGTTCACCATCCGATAAGTAAACATACAGGCCCTGGGCTCTATGTTGACGACAATAGGCTCGCCCCCTATTACGAGGTACCGAAAATCATAGTTGGCGAAATCTGGGTGTCAATACACCTCTGCCTACCCCTTCGGGGATTTACAGGCGTGAGTGTATGAGCGATTGCATCAAAAAGTTAGAATAGACAAAACAACTCTAAACTTCTGGTAATATCGTAGAAATTTAGGTAGGTCATGAGACGGTAACGCCTAAAAGCTCTACCAAGGCATAATAAGATTTTAGATGAGGTGAGGTACATAAAAATTTGTTAATGTCTAGATCAAACTGCAGAAAAAGACCTAGTAGACCTAGGGTCAGCGTAACTTCCAGAAAGAATCGGAACGTTTTATTTAAGTCCGAGTTATTACCTTCAAAATAATCCTGAAGTTGAATAATATTGCAGTGTCCCACATTCTGTACGTGAACTTTCAGAAATGTGAGAAGTTACAAAAGGTCAACATTATAGGTCATCGTTGAAACCCACATGTCTTTGAAATGTTTCAACGAAATTTGGGCCTCTATCAAAATATCTTCATTAAACGTAAAACCATAATTCAATTAATAATATCAATTTTGTGTTCACTAATTTAATTTGCTGTGTAAGTAATGGAAATAATTGGGTTACATACACCAAAGTTACATAGAACTGAAGTTCTTCTTTGGAAGCCTAAATATAGGGAAGCACGAACGTCAATATCCATAATTGCTTAGCCGTGTACTAAAATGTGGAAAAATGTAGGCAGCTCTATAGAGGTTAGGTACCGTCAGCATGCGAGGGAACGCAAGCGCTCGTGAACACGCGAACCGCACCCCAGTGTTCCATTCCAGTCGACATTTTATAGAGGAAATAGCTAATGTTTTCTGCTATTGACATAACGTTCATGTATGCTCATAAAAGTTCCTTCAGTACAAGTGTTTCCTTAGCTCGTTATCAATTCAAAGAGTTAAGGAAACAGTGAGTCCAGGACCGGGAGGGGCAAGAAATTCTTTTTTAAATAAATCTATTTATGGTTATTCTTTACTCTTAAATCTTCCAGTTTCATAAATGTCATGTGTCAACATAAAATGTAGATGACATATTTACATGTCTACAGGTAGAATGTGGCTTCTCATAACAGCTCATAATTATACCCACATCCATATTCATACATAAACAAATTAGGTAAACTGGTCAACCACGAGTCGGAAACCAGCACGAAGGGTGCGAATGTGCGGTACAAATCTATATCGATGGCTATATTGTTTTAGAGATAGCAGGCTGTACAGCCGAAGTACCTAGACTTCGGCTCTACTAATCCTAAATCGCAAAAGCAAATAACCTACTGTCGCTGATCAACAAACAACCTCCGTTGATCAGGCATTGGCAGTGCGCTAGACGTGACCAGCTTGCCTGGCTGAAGGATCCTCCCATTATATCAGGGGAACATATCATCCCGTTACTCCACAAAGAACAAACTTAAAGTTACTGTAGAAGATCGGTTGTATAACATTATAGACCTTAAAGACGGATATAAAGGGAAGGAAAATTTGAAATGATTCAGGTGTTGCTCAATAGCTCAGCTCAGTTGGAAGAGCACTCTCACCTGTAAGGGGGTCGTGAGTTCAAGTCTCACTTGAGCATTTCATTTTTTCCGATGTTTTTCGAACTTAAAAGTTAGCATAATAAATGCTATAAAAAAATCATCCAAATATTTGGGCGGAGTCATCAAAATTCAATGTTTAAAAATGGTTGAAAAATCATTCATTGTTTCCAACAGTTCGTAAAAATGTTGGTAGATGGCTCCGCACCGTCGCCTTTATAGACGGATATAAAGAGAAGGAAATTTTGAAATGATTCAGGTGTAGCTCAATAGCTCAGTTGGAAGAGCATTCCCCCTGTAAAGGAAAGGTCGTGAGTTCAAGTCTCACTTAAGCATTTCATTTTTTCCGATGTTTTTCGAACTTAAAATTTAGCATAATAAATGCTATAAAAAAATCATCCAAATTATACTTCGATCTATGTCGTAGCCAGTTTCATCATCCTTACGTTAGTCCGGTGGCATCTGAACTCTTCACATCTGAGTCCAAGTCGGCTGAAATATGACCTGGATAAACATGATGTCACGACCATTATGGAACACAGATGAGAGGGCTATTCTACATAATATTTAAAGTCACGCAAGGACTAAAGGAATATCAATGCTTGCCATCCACCTAGTAGATCCTGGATGTCTTTCTATAGCAATTCATCAACTTATCCCTAAATGTTGCATTCTTTGGAACTGGCAAACCGAAAGCGTTTGGTGAGGGTGAACCACTATGCAGTCTTCTATCCTCAATTATTTTAATGTTATGTTCCTAATCTTAGAAATTTCTTATTTCTTTTTTTGCATACTTATATCTAATACAAGATACGTTACGTAACCATTAATAGAACAATGTCTTTTAAAAAATTGTGCTAACAAAACTAACATAGCGTAGTGCCCATTTCCAAACGTTAGCGGACACGGAAAAGCGTAATTTGAATTTGCTCGTGTTTTCTTACCGCACCTTTGTTTGGTTTCCCGCCACTACCCCGAATTTTCACTCCATCAAGGAAACGACTTCGTAAATACGCGTAATGTATCAAACAATATTGTAACAATCTGGGGTTATTTTAGAAGTTTTGCGTTTCAAACAGACTATTCTTAACCGATTTTTGGGAAAAGGAGTTTTTAATGGTTATTTAAACTACGATTTTTTATGGTTGTTACGTAGAAATTATCATTTATGAAACTGTTTGAATAAATGAACAATAACCATTGAACTAATATTTACTATAGAACCGACGGCGCGAACTAGATGTTTGCGCCTTGCACTGTTGCCGGTCGGCAACAATGCGTTGAAGGAATACGTTGAAGGAAACGCGTAAGCGCCGTGAAATTCTTGGCGCTTTTGACCTTTTGGTCGTGAAAAAAATATAACTAAGAAGCGATCTTGCGCTTGAATATTTATATTACGATTAGACGACTAAGTTTTTGTTTCATTGCTGCAGCGAACTTTAGTTGTAACTCATGGCAAAAGGCGTTCGTTTTTTGTTCAGGATAGCTTCTCTATACGTAGTAGTAATAACTCAATGACAATAACTCAATTTGCAGATGTAACATTAGATAAAAGTACATGAGAGTTTTAAACGGGTAAGTTCGAAATGCGATGTTGAACAGCTATGATACAATCAATTAATGTCAAATATGGCAGAAGTGAACCTGGAGAGTAGAACTTCTCCGTAGTTCATCGAACAAAAGCCGAGTCGTACGTGCGTCGAGCTGATGTTCTGTCGCATCATTGATGATCGATATGAGTCATTCCTCGTGTATTTGTTTATCGCAACTATGATGGAAGTCGTTTATTTATGTACTTACTAGCTTTTGCCCGCGGCTCCGCCCGCGTGTATGTTGGCTATCGCGACCAGACATAGCCTATGTCCTTTCTCATGGTCTAATCTACCCCTATACCAAATTTCATTAAAATCGGTTCAGTGGTTCGGCGTGAAAGCGTAACATACAGACAGACAGACAGACAGACAGAGTTACTTTCGCATTTATAATATTAGTATGGAAGTATGGATACAGCAGGTATATTATCTTCTTCTCGTTTATTAAATTATGATTTGTTACAAGATATATTTGCTGTTAGTGGGAAGATCAAAGACTTGTCCTTTGTCTTCTAGACAGGCGACACAGAAACTCTCTGTTCTTCAGGGTCGGCAGCACGAGTGTGCCTCCCCTGGTGCTCAATACGTCCATAGACCACGGTGGTATAAAAAATGGGGCAACATAAATATACTGAAATTCACACATACTAAGCTGGATAAAAATGAAAGCACACGTATATTGAACTCGAGATCTGCGTGTCCAAGTTAAGCTCAACTGCAACCAGTTGATTGACGAGACGAAGTTCTGGCGCAGACTCTCCTCTCGGTGAGGGAGAGTTAAACATCAGTCGCTTTCATAGAAGTTAAGAAAATCCAACTATAGGAAGTAGGAGACAGTATCGGACAGTGAGCCCTGAGCTTCAAAGAGCGTCGTAACAGATGATATGCAGATACCATGGTCTCACTGCCAACGATGCGGAAAACCGCGTGGAGTAGAGGGTGAAAACCAGAAATCGATATCGGATGTAACCAAGACAATACTGAGATAATGACGATAACGTACTGGTGAATATTGGCTTGGCTTGTACTTATCCAATCCTACTCCAAATAGCACTAAAACATGTTAATAGTCTCGTGGTACAAGTATAACTTAATTTGATCCGGCCAATGACGATAATGAGAATTTCTATAGATGTTGAACCGAAGGAACTTTTAATGGATTGAAACTTTTTAACTGAATATGGTTTATGGCAGAAATTAACCTTTAATTTATGGCAAACCACATAAATGTCAGCATCACACAGTAAACACGTTACGTCAGTAATATTGCTTCACAAATATCAAAATAAAAAAAGACTCACCAAATGATTCCTCCGATGTTGTTCATAGATATAAACTTTATTATTACAGCAATTCGATTTCAGTATAGTTGATAATGTAGGTATTTAAATCCAATATATTATAAAAATGTTCATAAATAGTAACCATTCATTAATTTAGGTAAATATAGGGCATATGTTAATTTACAGGCACAAATATGATATGTATTCGTTTGATAATGTTATTTATATATTAAGTCATTAAGTTTTTATCACCGCAGTTGTTTTTTACAGATTTGTTGTACAGTGCACAGGGTGCTTCAATATTATGTTCATTTCTCAAGTCCTAGTAAACACTGGATTGTTTTTTCATAATTTTCTCACGTGTTTAAGTCTAAGTTCACTTCCATCAACATTATAATAAAGCACAGCCTGAATGCGATGTTATTATCACTAATTCATAATTATTCGGCCACGCTATGGCGACCAACTGTTTAGATAAGTTATGGTGGAAAACCGTGTATAAACAAACACAAAATTTGATAATGCACTACGGGGAAAACAATTACACCGCATGCGATACTTTCGTGACACTACTTTTAAGTTTGATTACGGTATATTTAATATTTTGATCTGTATTTAGGGTGTATAACTTTGCAGTGAATTTTACGCGTGCCTGAGAATGTCACAGTTGTCAGATGGAATGAACATGCGCAGTAAGCCCCCTTTTGACAACCGCGTTTTTGACGTCGATAAAACAGGCCTAGCGGGTAGGGTGCTTCATGACTCATGAGGCTAGAAAATACCTAGCTTAGAAACTACCATGCAATACTACAATCACATGAGTAGATACTATAGAAATGAATGCTATAGAAATGCATTCATAGGGTGGCAAACCGTAAAGATATACCTATTAACTCTTTAGCAAAGTTATGTAATACTTTGATGAAATAAGCTCATCGAGAGGAAGTACCTATTAATGCAAAAGTTTCATAATAATTTGGAGTCCGGAACAAGGTTTTTCAGACAACCGTACCACCACCACGTCTGGCCAGCGTGGAAACAGTAGGTAGGCCAAAGCCTCCCAACATTGGGAGAGGCCTATGTCCAGTAGTGGACTGCGATCAGCTAATTGATTGATTGAGGTCCCCGAATATCTATGTATTAAGTAGTAAGACCCAAGACACATCCTCTGTGCGAACAATGTTAATGCATGTAAATAAATGATTGGGGCTTTTAAATATGTTTTACAAATTAAACACCATTCTGCGATATTTTATTTTTATCAGAATACACATTTGAAAATAGAACATACAGAACGCAGCTCTATTGCTTCATATTTTTCTGTCTTGTTAGTGATGGTGTTGATTAATAATAATGTTTGGTGCATAATATTCCAAAAGTTTTGCCACGTAGTTCGTCAGTATTATTCACTAAGGTCGTCAGTTCTGAACGAGTAGGAACATTTCTGCCGTAAATCCAGATAGAGGTTGGTTTTTTTCCAGCAAGTATATAATCTATTCCATACAGTAGCAAATAATTTGTATTTATTGATTTTACAGCTACCAAGCGGTTGAAATTTTTACCTTCATAAGTACAAGTGACATTGTATGTAGGGGTCAGTATACTCACATCTTCAACAAATAATATTCCAGCTGTGGACATCCTGTTCTTATTAAATGGACGACTGTCAATAAGCTCAAATTTCGTGTCGTCCGTACATTGTAGGTTTCCGGAGTTTCTAGTGAATATAAGTTTCACGCAGTTTTCGGGACCGATATCTATATCTGGATACAGGGCAATAGGGACCCATTCGCCTAAATAATCTTCAATACTTGTATTTACAGCGGTTGCAGTAACGAGACAAACAATAGAGATTATTTTCCACATAATTATATGCACTAAAACTATCTTTTAATTGAATAATATTTATTTCTTAGTAAGTACAATATTGTATTCAAAGCAGATGTTCGAAGGGACGTCCTTGTTGTGCGATACAATGACAAGCTCTACTTGCAGTTTCTAAATTAACTTTTCTTAACATTTGCGGAGTAATTAAAGCAATTGTACGACGTACACGAATCTGTAATTCTTCTACGCTGTGCATTCTCTCAGCGTACACTTTGTCTTTGATAAATCCCCATAGGAAGAAATCACAAGGCGTGAGATCCGGGGATCTGGCAGGCCAAGGGGTTGCACTGTTATTGGCTATTAAACCATCAAAATTTTCGTCACTTTGAACATCTGCTTTGAATACAAAATTTTGTATTTACTAAGAAATAAATATTATTCAATTAAAAGATTTATTACTCTGTTAGGTTAATTAACAGTTTTCTTTAATATCAGTACTAAGCTAAAATATTCTTTTAAAATAAGGACACTTAAACCTTTCTGCTAAACTCATACTAAATGTATGGGAGTGTTTAATGTCAAAATTTTAGATGACTTTCATTTGATTTTTAAAAAGTTATTGATGTCATTTTACTCATTAGGTAACGTACTTTCGATATCAGTTTAAAGTTTTTTGATATCTGTAATAGTTTTTTTTTTTTTTTTTTTTTTTTGACCGTGGGGGAAATCCTTCATGGATGTTATGCCGGACTCCTACCGACTAAAACCCCCACGGTATCGCCCAGCAGCCTATAGTTGGGAGCCCCGGGTAAGCCCTCGGAAGGATGTCCCAGGGCTCTCAACAGACCCACGGCTTTAATGCGGCCTCGTCTAGGGGGTGGTTCGGGTGCTATCCCGCGTCTATGGGGGGTTTTCGGGTATCATCCCGCTTCATAGGAGGGGGGAGGCGTGCGTGAGTCCGTCACGTCACGCTGCCGTCATGGGCCTGCTTCTGTAAGGACGATGAGCAGCCAACTGATCGTCCTCAGGCCCCCGGTCATGGAGGCCGATGGTCTTCGGCGAAGACACGCCGGCGGCGCCCAAGCCGCCGACTGCGGAACTCGGGTGGGAGAGTTCTCTCCCGCTCCCGCCCCGCCGCCTCCTTCACGAGCATGACCTGCTCGCAGAAAGAGGCGGCGCTGTCCCACTTACTCCCGCTGGAGACCATGGCTCCCACCATGGTCTCGAGCGAGAGAGTGTCCACGCCCAAGCCCACTACGAGGACCTGGCGCTGTTGCGCCCACGCCGTGCACTCCACCAGCGTGTGGAGCGCTGTGTCATCGCTGCGGTCCCCGCAGTGCTGACAATCGGCCGTGGTTTCCCGGTGTCTTCGCCACAGGTACCTACCGAAGCTACCGTGCCCGGTAAGCATCTGTGACAACCGGTAGGAGAGAGCACCATGTCTCCTCTCCAGCCACTCGTCCATGACCGGTCTGACGGCCGCGATTGTGGCGAATCCCCCCTTTGGTTGCTCAAGTCGCACCTTCCATGTCTCCACGGTTTCCTGGTGGAGCTGGGACCGCTGGGCCTCGATTTCTCGAGACGCAGGCCATTGGCCCCGCTCCAGCGCCTCCTTGCGACATTTAAACAGAGACGCAAGGGCTCTCGCTTCCAAGTCCCATGGAGGGGTCCCGGCTAGGAGACATGCCGCCTCACCTGAGATCGTGCGGTATCCCCTTATCATCCTGACGGCCATCGCCCTCTGTGGGCTCAGCAATCTAGCCACATTACTGGCCGTCAGGGTCTCCGCCCATACGGGGGCCCCGTATAGGGCCATACTTCGCACGATCCCCAGGTACAGTCTCCTGCAGGGAGCGTTGGGTCCCCTGATGTTGGGCATCAGCCGTGCGAGTGCAGCTGACACCCCCTTCAGTTTTGGGACCAAACTTCGGAAGTGATGTCCGAAGTTCCACCGGCCATCGAGTACCAGCCCCAGATACTTCATCGAGGGCTCGATGCCGATGCTGACGCCCCCTACCTGTAGGCTGGATCCCGCAGGTGGCCCCATCCGAGGTCCGTGGAAGCACAGAGCCTCGGACTTGTGAAGGGCGACCTCGAGACCCAGCCGCCGTATCCGACCCACGACTTGAGCAACCCCTGCCGTGGCCTTTAGTGCTGCGTCTCGGTGCGTTGCTCCCCGCGCCGTAACGAGGGTGTCGTCGGCGTAACATGTTACGTCCACCCCCCTGAGCAACGGAATCTGTAATAGTTACAAAATAATGGCCTGGACACACTTAACGATTACATCCTGTATATATATGTATGGTATGCAGAGGTGAGATTTGCCGTTTTTTTGTCATCCTAGAAGAAAAAAGATGTAACCATGCCGAAATAATTATTTGCCTAGCTGATTGATTAAATGTAAGTAATTAAACGACCAAAGCCATATGCAGGCCGTTAAATAAACGGCGCAGTTTAATAAAGAGCGTAGGCAGTTAATTGAACGGCTGATTAAGCTAGTAGGCTGTGACACATATTATATACACAGTGTTAAATTATTCTGCTATGATTCCCAATGTTGTACTTATCTAAACTACGAAAACTCACAAGAAACAAAGTCAATTGTGTTTTTTACTTTTAGTACATAATTTATTATAAATCTTGGATTATTATCATAAAGTACCTACTTACAAATAATTTTTGAAGAACACAGTACCGATATGGACTGAAATTGTTCCTGTTTTACAGAACTGTTTTATGCCATTTGAAATTATAAAATAAAATAGAGAACGCATTTCCTGCTTTATATTTTTCTACCTCTATAGTTATGGTATTGATTAATCATCTCTGGTGCAAAATATTCCAAAGTGTTTGCCACGTAGTTCATCAGTATCATTCACTAAGGTCGTTAGTTCTGAACGAGTAGGAACATTTCTGCCGTAAATCCAGATAAAAGTTGGTTTTTTGCCATCACGTAAAGAATCTATCCTATAGATTAGCAAATAGTTTCTGTTTACTACTTTTGCAACTAATAAGCGGTCGAAATTTTTACCTTCATGGGAACAAGTGACATTGTATTTAGGTCTCATATCTTCAACAAATAGTTTTCCAGTTATAGTCGCCTTGGTCTCAGTTGATGGACGAATGTCAATCAGCTCAAATTTCGTGTCATCGGTGCATTGCAGATTTCCGGAGTTTCTAGTCAATGCCATTTTCACGCAGATTCCGGGACCGATATTTACATCTGGATATAGGGCAATATGAACCCATTCGCCCAAATAATCTTCAACATTTGCATTTAAGGCGGTTGCAGTAACGAGAGAAACAATAGAAATTATTTTCCACATAATTATATACACAACATGAATACTACTATCAAACGTCTTCGTTTAATTTATACTTCTTCATAATCCTTGTAACCTAACCTTTGACAGAATTAATTGCATAAACAGATAAATAGTACAAAATAATAAACAACAACAATAAGAAACAATTTTAAACAACAACGGTTTGGTATCAGTTAAGTTCGCGATATATAGCCCAGCATAGGTCGAACCATATATCTTGATTGTTTGTAAACATCTATAATTCGAAAAACATTGGAAGAAATGAAATGCTCAAGTGAGGCTCGAACTCACGACCTTTCCCTTACAGGGGGACTGCTCTAATCTATAATTCTATAATGTAATTATATAAGGAAATCTATAATTGGTGAATTTGAGATCATCCACCGCAGTAGAACTCCGTGCTATCTTCAAAATACATTCAAGAAACGTGTAGGTACTGCGCGTATAGAGCTCATTTTGAGCACATTTTAGGTCCAAGATATACGAATCGAACAATATACGATTAATTTGCTTAAAATTCCGTTACGATTAGCATCAAACTACAAGAAACAAAGTTGGTGCTGTATAGTTTCTTCACAATCTTTTATTTTTTTAATTTTAGTATATATAACCATATCATAAAGTACGAATAACTTTTGGTGCACTTTTCACTATCGATATTGATTGAAATGTAGTACGAGTATAGGCATTAACCTAAGTCTTAGTCACCTTCTGCGAAATCTACGGGCACTTCGGGTGCAATCCCATCTCAGTACAAATAATTATCATATACTACTCTGTCAAGAAAGTACCGGGAAAAAATCAATAATACACAAAAAATTTGTTATTCATTCAAATTTATTTTATCACCTTCAAAGTATGCTCCTCCAGAAACGATACACAATAACGAATAATCCAATCATCAAAACATTTTTTAAACGCTGTTTCCGGAATTGAGTTCAGTTCTCGCCGCGAATTTTCCTTTATGTCTTCTACTGATTGAAAACGGGTGCCACGAAGTGGTAATTTGAGTGTGGGCGGCCAGCGTCTCCTTCAGCGAGCAGGTAATGGTCGTGAAGGAGACGGCGGAACGGGAGAGGCAGCGCGAGCGAGCGAGACTCACGTCCCCCATGAGCGCGGGCCTGGGGGTGACGGGTGAAGCCGGCTGTCACCCCAGCAGAAGCAGGCCACGGCGACGGCGCGCTGAGAAGCGCGCCTCCCCATTCCGGGGGCGAGTCGGGGACACCATTGTCCCCCCTCCCGAGGAGGGCTAGACCGTAAGGGACGGCCCTGGGTCAGCCGGGGTGCGAGGGATATGTCGATGACAATCTCACCTCCGGCCTAGCACCACGACCCAAAGTCGGCGTGCTGTTTTAGTCGGTTCGAGTCCGACATAACCTCCCCTTCCGGCTCCGGCGGGGGGGTATCCGAGGGGATTTCCGCAGGGAAAAAAAAAAGGTAATTTGAGTGTAGGAAAAAGAAAGAAGTCGGCTGGAGCCATATCTGGTGAATATGGTGGTTGCTCGATGGTATTTGTTGACTGGTTGGACAAAAATTCGTTCACAATGATGGCCTTGTGCTAAGGCGCATTATCGTGGTGCAAAATCCAAGAATTTTCTTTACACAAATCTGGCCTTTTTTGTCGAATTTGTTCTCTTAAACGTCGCATAACGCTCAAATAATATTCTTTATTTATCTTTTGACCTTCCGGCAAAAATTCCGAGTGCACAACACCGCGATAGTCAAAGAAACGTGACTTCGACTTTTGATCGACTTTGACGTGGTTTTTTCGATTTTGGTTCAGTTGGAAGGCGCCATTCCGAAGCTTGTTGACTAGTATGCATGTCAAACTCGTAAACCCACGTCTCGTCACCAGTAACAAGCGTTTCATGAATGTTGGGTCGGTATTGACCCGTTCTAGCATGTCCTCAGCGACTCTCATGCGATTTAGTTTTTGAAGAAAATTCAGGTCTTTTGGGACTAGCCGGGCAGCAACACGTTTCATACCCAAATTATTAGTTAAAATGGTACGGATCGACTCGTGAGATATAGAAAGTTCGGCGGCCATCTCTCTCAAACTTGAATGAGGATTTTCAGTCACTATTTCCTTCACTTTTGCGATGTTAACTTCAGTTGCAGACGTTGATGGCTACCAGAACGAGGCAAATCTTCTATCACATTTCGACCGCTTTTGAACGCTTTGTACCACTCATAAGCACGTGTTTTTGATAAACTCGATTCACCGTAAGTCTTCTGTAACATTTTCAGTGTCTCCGAACATGAAATTCCATTGGCGATGCAAAATTTAAGACAAACTCTTTGTTCGATGTTTTTGTCCATTATGAAATTCGCAATACACACTAGATATTATAAAACTAAAAACAGCACTGTTTTTAACATAAATGACAGATGCAACTCAAACTCCGCGCCGAAATGGAAAGCAGTTGTGCCAATCAAACAACAACAAGAAAAACAAAAATTTGAATTTGAAACCATAAACAAAACAAGAATTCCCAATACTTTGTTGACTGAATGTAAGTAAGTTCCATTAATCTTATATTTATCCTCATGCAAGATTTCTTTACATGAACTAGTTAAGCTATATATTTACTTTGGGTAGTGTTTAGTAGAATGTCGTTCAATATTTATTTATTATACTCCACCAAGAACCAACACGGCATGATATTAATTTAATTCCTTTGGTGCATTCATAATATTGTATTTCAGGACTGATTGGTAATCTGATTATGAGTATTTATGTCAATATAATCGCTACAAAAACATTAGCTGTTATCAGCGCAGGTATGTTTATAATACACTAGATGATGCCCGAGGATGATGAGACCCTGAGATTTTTAGTAGGAAGGTTGAATGGATTCATAGGTAATTTCTGATACTAATAGCTAGTTTAGGTTACTTAGTTAAACGGAATACAGACTAGTTGAACAACTTAACCAGCCTCATAATAAAAGTGTTAGGTACAAAATTCGTTAACGTAATAAAAGCTTCAAATATAAAAAAATAATTATATTAGATAACATAATCTTGATTTTTACTGAACACGCATTTGCTCTACAATAGCAGTTTATATATTTATTATTTCGCTTTTCTTTTATACAGGATTAAAAATGAAAGAAATGTTACTGATTGTCACGCCATGCGTACAGAAATAGCAGCTATAAAAGTAAGCTGGTCAGGTGAGCCAGCGTTTATTCTGATCATTATCAGCTCGCAACTGGTTTTCTTCAAGAATAAAGCAGGTATTTTACCTTTAATCAACTTTCATAAATTATACTTCATAATGTTGCCATTATTTTGTTTTTATTATGTACTACTAGTTCACACGTCTCTAGTTTAGACGAGTTCTTTACCCCGATTGCAGTATCGAGTCCTAATTGCCATTAACCTTTGCGCAAGAGTAAGCTATAAGCAAGCTGGTCGATGTTTTATTACAATGGGATGAATATGAATATATAATATGATGAATATGGTACAGCAGCGTATGAAATTTGAACGAAGAAACAGAACATATTTTTTAACGTTCGGTACCTCATAAAGGACCCTTACCTTGCGCCTCGTCATCCAGACCCGATATATTCCTATTTTCAAAACAGCAAAAGCGTGCAGTACTAGTAGAACTCACAGTGCCGTGGGAAACTAACATACCTAAGGACCACGCTATAAAAATAAACAAATACTTTGACTTGACCAACGAGTTAACCAAAAATGGCTATGTTGTTAAACTCTACGCCGTAGAAGTAGGAGCAAGGGGAATTCCAGCTAAATCCCTGTATAACTTATTTAAAGACCTCGGATTGCCAAGAGCTTCAGTAAGCTCTTTACTCAAACGAATATCTAAAACGGCGTTGATAGGATCTTACCAAATTTGGATAGGTAGAGGGGGGAACACGACTGACGGTGGAGGTGAGCGCTGATGCATCACAAGGTGGCCACCCTAAACCTACACCTGGGTCGCAAGTCCCAGGCGCCGTCACAGTGTTCCTCTCTGTACCACGCCATGGACACGGCGACCGCACGGTGAATCCATGGAATGCTAAGAACCGGATCTCTGACGACTTCGTTGTCCGTCTGTCTATAACATTTTATTCAAAGAACATCAATAACAATCCAAAAAATTGAGATCAACAGATTTTTTTTTGGATATCGTATGAAGCGATAAATTTCTAAGCGCAAAAATATAAATAAATAAAGTGTAATGTTATGAAACATACCAAGCGATAAAAAATCAATTTTTAACACTACCAGTGCCATCTATCGGTGGAAAGCTATGACTATTTTTTATCCTTTACTTACCTTTATCAGTGCGCTGTCAACTAGCACTTGACTGGTTTTTTTAATAAGTAAGCTATTATGACAGGCATGACTTCTCGACTACAGATAAACATGCTTCTTAGGTAATTTTTTTATGTTGGCCATAAACATATTGCATATGCATACACATATTGCATACAAATAGGTATGTGCATATTGTGCACTCAACTGTGATCTAATCAAAATTCACGACCCTTGACTAGAGGCACAACACACTTGCGACTACTCCGCATATACCTATTACTAAAATATGCATTAAAGTCCACCTTTGTACATTTTGTGCGTACTGTAAACTTACCAAACCAGCTTCTCGTAAGTTCTTTCAGTAGCTTGCAACCTCGTACTATAGGTACCTACTGAATAAACATATTCTAGATCTAGTTGTGAGCAAAAAACAACTGCATGACCTGCCTTAACTTCATCCTATTTATCCTTCAATATCAATACGATCCTATCAATACGAATAGGTAGTCAATACGATCATTTCGTTTTCAATACGATAGGTTATGCCCGTAGACGAAGGGGTTCAAGTCCTCCCTCCAAAATCCAAAATATTGGTTACAAACTGTTCAACATACCGTTAGTTTTCAGATGAAATCCTTTTGGCGTTTTTTTGGTCTAAAAAGGAAGCTTTCGAGAAATCGTATTAGAATAATGATATGAATTATATTGAAAATCGTAAAATGGTCACACACATTCTTATGGAATAAGCTTGATTGAGCATAAATGATGAATTGTTTAGCTGTCACATTAATTGAATTAAAAACTAGTAACTCGTCTTTGGCAGAATCGCTCAAAGTGGCCATTTTAGACCCGCTGCTCGCTCTTATGCTAGGTCATTGTCATATCAAAATATTTGTTAGTACCGACGAAAGAGTTTTAGATTTTGATCTCCAACTGCTACTGTATTATCAGCTTTACAGTATTGTTTATGAGTAGAGCAGCAGAATGGTACTGCAGTATACAACACGCAACAGAACAATAACATTAGGGTATTATTATACTACGCACAGTAGTCAGCACTCGCAATACATTGTTTCAATGGACGCAATAAACTGTCTTCAAATTAATGGTTTATTGTTCTTTGTAAGCGACCAATGGATCGGAACTTACTGTGCTTTGTTACGATACAGTTATGATAATGTCTATGAATTGGAATACGATTAATGTTAACTATGTAGGTAGGTACCTACTATGTTCTGATGGATTCATTTTAGGTAGATAGGTAGGGATACCTTTTTATACCTACATACAGATGTTTAGACTTACACTAGATAGAATACTAAATAAAAACGAAACTAAGTACCTATAAAAATTAAGTCAACGCAACTAGTGGTTCCCCACGGCGTTGGTTATTTTAAAAAAATCTAAGCATATAAGGTTATAACTTATAACATACGCCGATAACGACCCTGAACAATTTACATTTTATATAAATATCAAAAAGTAAACATTTTGGAAATCCTAAAAACAAAATAGATAGAAATTATAAATGTTTGTGAATGAAGTGAAGCGATATGGGTAAGGTTTTAAAAATAAAATAACTACTTAGTGTGGAAACGTACAAGTGATAATATATTCTACAATTATATGGAGCAAAGACCACCGAGTGCCATCAATCTCAATCTTCATCAATTATCAAACAATTTCAACAAGAACTAAACAGTTTAGCCTGTTCAGCGCCTCTTTTCTTTGTCATACAGTACCTAAGTAATTTTCATTTCCCAGATTTCCTTTCTAACACACCTATTTATATTTACTTCTTACATCTATCAATTCCAGAAGAAAAAATATTGTCATTGCTGATATCTAAAATTATGGGCTTCCATCTTTTTTTTTTTCATTAAAATTATCATGGTCACTTACATACTAAACGTTAACTGGAGGTAATTATATTTTGAGTTTTAAGTATGTTTATTTCAGAACTGTTGCAATTGCCGTAATCAAGGAAAAACTGAAGTCCTGGCAGTTAACAGTAAACGGGTTTAAATAATAATAAAAAAACTCTTAGGGTCCTTTTTTGACCTGCGGCTACCACCTCCGCCGGAGCCAGTGAGGGAGGTTATGTCGGACTAGAACCGACTAAAACGCATTCTCTCTGTGGTTCGTAGTGCAAAGCCAAATAATAGATTATCTGGCATTTGCCTCGCACATCGGCCAACCCAGGGCCATCACTTTAGATCTGGTGTGGGGACCACGGATTCCCCAAGTACTATTAGAGTTCTGTCAGACAAAGAGCGGTCAGGCGTTCCAGTCCAGCGTTCCGCCTTCGAATGATTACTTATCTCATAATAATTAATTACTAATGCTTCACGGCATGAACGCTTTCTGTCTGAAAGATTCCTAATACTAATTTTATTGATGTCTTATAAAGGTACTATCAATTATTGTGTTCCATTGTTTATCGTAAATTACAAGAGCCTTGAGATCGTAAGGCCGCTAAGAAGAACAAATTAGAAATCTGACTCAAATGTTTGCGTGTTACCGAAACAATTAGAACAGCGAAGATGTCGGTTGGTGGGCCGGGAGTCAATTAGCAAGATTATCGTTCCTTCGTAAAACTTACATCAACTAGGTCATGATATCGTGATATAATGGACCTACATAGTTTAATGTTAGTACTTTTAATGGATGATCTTTCATCTAAGTATAATAAGTAGGTAGGTATCTAGTAGGTAGGTAGGTCTGAATCAGAATCTGAATCGATAGTTAGGTATATACACAATCACATCGGGCGTGTCTCGGTAGCCGACTTCTTCAAGGTAAGGCATTCCCCTTGTAAGAGAAAGATTGCGGGTTCGAGTTCAAATTCATTCTGAAAGTAATTTTATTAAGAAACTGCAACTTTCATGGACATAGTCAAACCTAAGAGGGTTCCCCATCTCCTCGAATATACAAATATACGAAATATTATCTATATCTACTACATGTGGTTTCCTATAAACCTGTTAGGTATGTGCTATAAGCATAAAAGTTAAGTATGTAGTACATCATAGGGTTGAACTTATATAAGTAATAACTAACCGAGAAGCAGACACAGTCAGTTTCTAGAATCTTCTCTATAATGAAAGTTGTGCACGATTCACGAATGAAATGTAGGTATCAGAGCAAGCGCCAGTAGCTAAAAGTCTTGGCCAAACTTACTATGTAGTATAGAAAATGCAACTATTTTTGTATGTAATTTTTAAATGGCCATGCCTTTTTTCCAAAGTTCCAAATTGAGCGACTTTTACAACTGACTGTACTAAAATCCATTTAATTATACTTGAAATCTCTAAAAATATGAAAATATTCTCGGCTCTTCTTGCTCAAGTGCTTGGTATTTCTCACAAACGATAAGCTCGGTTAAGGCAAACCAAGCAATGAAACTCCCAAGTGTTCGTGGCATGTGCGAGCGCAACTCAATCCGCGCATCCAAGATGGCGCATAGAGCACTGCGCACACGCCGTGTCCGCTACGGTTGACCGCTAAAGCGTGAACAGTTTTTTTCTACATAAACATTGTTCGCAGTAGAGAAATCGACGGGCGTGACTGCGGCCATTGTTGTACGCTGACTAAATGCTGAGAATATTAGAGCGTGATACGGTAAAATAACGTATAAATATACTTACAAACCTAAATGACTATAATGTGTGTGTGCTCAGGATGATGCGACACTGTACAAATGTTTACATGTCTCACAATAGACAACTAAATTCGACTACTAGGTATATTTACACACAGTTATTAAAATGAGGAGTGCGTGGTCCGGAACCTCCAAGCAGTGCACCTTAACAGACGGCTGCGCTTCTACTACTCCCAGGAGAGACGCTGCCGCCTACGGCAAATACTTAGTGGCCGCGCCCAGAGTAGCCCTGTAGAAGGCTGCTCGGAGGCTTTCCACGTGTCCCTCTGGCTAGCAGACACGGAACCCCACGCCGTTTCTAAGTTGGGTTTTCCACACCCGAGAAGGCAGTTCGAGGAATATGTAAGTGAGACCCGGCGTGCGGTTTATGTCGGAGTTTTGAGTGTCTTTTGAGGATAGTACGGAGTGTCATTACAGAATAAATCAAACCAATCCGAGCACGTCAAGGACTTGTCTCTCGAAACTTGGGCTCAATATAAATGCCGGTAACTATAGGTACCTACAGCCTCCGTGGCGTGGTGGTAGTTAACGCGACTGCTACGCAGGAGGCGCGGGTTCGATTCCCGCTCAGTGCAAATATTTGTATGCATGAATATGGCTATTTGCATTGGTCTGGGTGTTTCTATGTATAATATGTATATATTTACAAAAAAAAAATAGTATCTATGTATGTTTATCCGCATTCTAGATTCCATAACACAAGCTAGTTAAGCTATGCTTACCATGGTTCTAGATAGCATTGTGTAGAATGTTGTGGAATATTTATTAGGTATTATTATTTATTATTCTTAATTTTTTTTTTAAAAAGGAAGGAACTAGGTATGCTTTCACGCGAGAAGTATAAAAGGAAAGTATACAAGGTGATTGTATAGTCGTTTCGAAAAAAAAGAATTTGGCCACAGTTTCGATAGCAAAATCATCTGAAAGTATTAATTTGGTGAAATTAAAAAAAAACATTACAACACCTCATAAATTTTTCCTTTCAACTGAACATTATTCCCATACATTATCAAAAAAAAAAAATTTCATTCGCCAAAGTTATACTTCCAGGGCCTCGATTCTACTAAAGCAAAACTATTGTCAAACCACAGAGATTGCAAAAAGCGGCATTAAAGTTTAGACTTTATTTCTATACACTAAGGTCCAAAATTAAATGACAAAAGGTTAATTACACGATTTTATTCACGCTGCTAACAGTTATTTAATATTGAACTTTAAACGCATCGCGTTAAAGTTATAATGTATTGCCGCTTTTTGCAATCTCTGTGGTTTGACAATAGTTTTGCTTTAGTAGAATCGTGGCCCAGATGATTTTGCTATCGAACTGTGTCCCAAATTCTTTTTTGCCGAAAGGACTATAAAATAATTAAAATAAAACGAGTTTTCGATGCAGGCTCATTGGTCTGATCATGGCTGGCATATCAAATGATAGCTTTAAGTACATGCGGTATTGTGAGCTACATATAAAGTTAATGTGAAAACTAGTGTTTTCACAAAGGGTATTTTTAATCTGACTGTACTGATATTGTAAACTCGACATAAAGGTACCTAATAGAAGCGTGGTACAGAAGCTCGACATGAAGGGAATAGAAATGGGACAGAAAACGTAGACTCGACATAGAGGTAATAGGTAGAAGCGAGATAAGGTTTTTGGCTCGACATAACGGGAATCGACATAAAGGGAATATATCAACAAGCTTACGAATGAGCTGATGCCTACTGTCACAAAACATTATAGTTAACTATTTAGACTAAGTAAACATGTTCGTAAAACTGAATCCCAATATTAATTGACTGCCTATTCACACCCTGAATCTCTTTCACATCGGAGGCTTTCTCGGAGCCCAGGTTCCACTCTCCAGCTATTATTCCTCCACTTCAAACCACACTGGTAGACAAACCATGGGCCCGTATATCGTCTACGACGACGAAAAAATAAAGAAATAGTTGTACAGTAACTTCAAACGTGTTTTATTTCTTACTGTCACGTAAGTATTTAGTGCGAGACCCGTTTGTTTATCACTTCCGGCTGATATATCCTTTGTTCAAGCTTGTTCAGGCGCATCTATTCAAATTACGTGTTACCAATGCGCATACGCAATGAACCCGCATGTTCCATACCGCTCGCCAGTCATTATCGATTCAAATTACTAAGGTACCTACTAACTCACAAATATTTCGATGTAAAAATATAGTTAAGTAGGTACCTACAGATTTTAATAGTATGTAAATAAGATTTTTTGTCTAGGCGGGATTAAAAATCCAACTTATTATTTCATAAATTGAATGAAAAGCTATGGATCGAACGTTTCCGTGTTTTCTTACTCAAGATACAGTAGATGTGCCTATGATACGCTGCCTACCTGATCCTGTACGTTACAGGTACCTACATATCTCTTTAAAATGCCAGGAAAGGTCTGTCAGTACCAACATGTTACAGTTCTTAATACGTAAAGTAAAATAAACCGTGATATAGAATGGGCAAAAGAAGATAGAAAAGTGATTTCACTTCTGAGAATGAATTCAATATGTAACGGCAATTAATAGCCTAAGAAATTTTCTCGAAGAGAAACTCGAGATTTTTAAAGCTTCTAATGTTTATGTTCGAGAACAGAGCGACAGAGCGCAGGCTCGTAAGTACTGTCTCGGTGAATGCTCTAATCGGCTACTTCTTGTCGACACTGTGAAAACAGTTTCAGCCCGTAAGGGTTCACACTAAAAGTGGAATTCTAGCATAACTGAACGACCGTACGTTGGTACGTAGGTAGGACCGTACGTAACCTTCATATCAATGCACTGTAGACTCTTTCAGTTATAACTAACTTAGTTTCTAGTTTCTACTATTGCGAATTTATAAGCAGTTTGAACAGCGACCATTCAACAAATTGTTTGAACTATTCTCCAATAGTTTCTAATATTAATACTATTCTGATCTTATCCTAATTTTTAGGGGACATGGGCTATTTATAATAACAAACAGTCAATTGACTCAACGGCAAACCAAAGTTACAAAAAAGCTTGTAAAGGAACTAATATTTTAGCAAATGGTCCACTAATAAGTACAATGTAGTTTGACAGCCTTAATGAAGGTTCATGTGTTCAGCCTTCTTCAACACGTGAACTTTTACAAGTATCTGTAATATCTATAATAAGTAGGTAGAGATCCGGTACTTAGCATTCCATGGATTCACCGTGCGGTCGCCGGGTCCATGGCGTGGTACAGAGAGGAACACTGTGACGGCGCCTGGGACTTGCGACCCAGGTGTAGGTTTAGGGTGGCCACCTTATGATGCATCAGCGCTCACCTCCACCGTCAGTCGTGTTCCCCCCTCTACCTATCCAAATTTGATAAGATCCTATCAACGCCGTTTTAGATATTCGTTTGAGTAAAGAGCTTACTGAAGCTCTTGGCAATCCGAGGTCTTTAAATAAGTTATACAGGGATTTAGCTGGAATTCCCCTTGCTCCTACTTCCACGGCGTAGAGTTTAACCACATAGCCATTTTTGGTTAACTCGTTGGTCAGGTTTTTTTTTTTTTTTATACGGGACACGTCAATTTGACTTCACCTCGCCTGATGTTAAGCTAAAGGCAAAGTCTCGGAAAGAGGGTCACCATCGTAAACATTTACCATGTCAACAGTGGTGGCACTCAGCTTGACGGCCTCATTAGATGCCTTTCTGAGAGAGAAGGTCAAAGTATTTGTTTATTTTTATAGCGTGGTCTTTAGGTATGTTAGTTTCCCACGGTACTGTGAGTTCTACTAGTACTGCACGCTTTTGCTGTTTTGAAAATAGGAATATATCTACATATCTTCTAAAAGTCAGTAAGTATCTAAGTAACCGAATTTGGATTGCAGATGGTTTGGTTTTTATAGGCAAATATATAGTTATTTAAACAAGTCGATTACCACAGCTCGTGCCTACCATATGGTACGTAAGTAATTAACTTTTTTTTATAATTGTTGGTTGCTTGAACTTGTGAATAGAATACTAATTAGATACCTCACAACGGTACAAGAGATAAAACTAGGTAGGTACCTACATACATAGAAAAATTACGCTCTATTAATTAAATAGTTATAGTTAGTACCTCCTTTAGAATATTCTCAACTCGGCTGTATCAAGAAGAATGTTTGTTACAATCGATAAAGTAGATACAGTTGCACCTTTACATACAACTATATAAGAAAAAGTGCGACCATATCTCCTTTGTCTACTATAAGTACCTGAAAACTTGTTTACACCAGATACCTGCCTATCATTTATGTGTCACAAGTGTCACAATATAAGAAGTAAGGGAAAAAGACAATAGAAAAGTAGGTAAGATCTCCGGCACACTCACACTCATATGCTGTTCACCTTCTGTCTGATGGGAGTCCTGGGACATCCTTACGAGGGCTTACCCGGGGCTCCCATCCATAGGCTTCTGGGCGTTACCGTGGGGGTTTTTAGTCGGTAGGAGTCCGGCATAACACCATGAAGGATTTTCCCCCATGGTTAAAAAAAAGAAAAGAAAAAGAAAATAGAAAAGTAGGTAAGATCTCCGGCACACTCACACTCATATGCTGTTCACCTTATGCCTCGGCCATCCATACTAATACTAATATTGAAAATGCGAAAGTGTCTGTATGGTACGCTTTCACGCCTAAACAACTGAACCGATATTGATGAAATTTGGTAGGTAGTTACAGAGATAGACTAGAATTTATTAAAGGACATATAGGCTGTTGATTACCGACATATACGCTGGCGGGCCCGTGGGAAACAGTTAGTTGTAGATAGGTATATTTTGAATAAGTATTAAAAACGATAGCAAAACTATGAAACTATTATAATATTCTTGTTCCATTTCCACTAACTAGCTAAGTAGTTGGTCTGAATTACTTAATAACAATGCGGTCCACTTTCAACCAATCATTGGCATCTACATACCACTTATAAAAAGATCGATAGTAGTAAAACAGAAGTTTGATTGGGACACGTGGTTTCCTTCCCACCAAAGCTACTACTTATTCATAGACTCTATTATCGATTTCGCCTACGGTATCCTCAGTTTTATACGACGTTAACACTGTTTGTATCTCTGTTAGCAATAACGTGGTAATACTTATTATCTTACTAGCTAAAACTTAAACTTAGGTTTCACATTATACAGAATTATTTAATAGTCGTTTCGGAAAAAATAATTTGGGTACAGTTTTGGTAGCAAAATCATCATCAGAAAAAAATCCTTTTACCTGCTGTGCAATTCACTAAGCAAGCACAACGATGCGACTCTCAACGTTGTGCTCGATAGAGATTGTCATTGGTCGATCTCCAGTGAGGTGATACAATCCGACCAATGACAATCTCTATCGAGCACAACGTTGCGACTCACATCGTTGTGCTCGCTTAGTGAATTGCAGTGCTGAACATTACTCTCATACAATCTTCTTTCATCTTTGATTTTGCTATCGAAACTGAGAATTGAAACTGAAAATTCTTTTTATCCCGGAGCGTTCCTGGTGCAAAGGCTGGCCATTGCAATCCAGCGTCGGCGAGTGTGATGGGCACTTTTGCGCCGGGAGCGGTCAGGGGCGGGTTATTTGATTAATTTATTTATTGACATAATGTATATATTGTATGTTTGAAATAATAAAATGCATAATTTTTATCCGAAACGACTATAAAATCTCCCACTTTATTTTTTAGCTGATTTAGGTATTCAGATTATATAGGCTGGTTTCCTATTACGAACATTCCAATTAGTGGATAGATATATACCTAAATGTTTCACTATCTTTGCCAATCATGAGGTAAGTTCGAAGGTTGGAATCCTACTCTGTGCAAATATTTGTAACTAGCAAAAGCTAGTTACAAATGTGGATGTCGGTTATCGCGACCAAACATAGCCTATGTCCTTTCTCATGGTCTAATCTACCCCTATACCAAATTTCATCAAAATCGGTCCAGTGGTTGAGGCGTGAAAGCGTAACATACAGACAGACAGACAGACAGACAGACAGACAGACAGACAGAGTTACTTTCGCATTTATAATATTAGTATGGAAGTATGGATTATGCATGAATATGTGTATTTGCATAGGTCTGGTCGTGCCTCAGAGAGCATGTTAAGCTGTCATAGGAACATCTATGGCAGTCGTTACGAATAGTTGGAGCCCTAAAAAGTCCAACAACTAGACTAACTGGAATCCTACGATGACGCCTTTGGATTGTGGAGGTCAGAGGGCAGTCGCTTTATGCAAAATATCGAAGTTCATTATTCAGCCTAATCCTCAATTAGACTGGTAAAGTGGACCCCAGACCAACTATTAGGTAATCTTTGCCCAGACCACGTACGAAAAATATTCGTCTTCGTGGCTTTTCAGTCTTAGTATCTACTAGTATGGTCGGAGCCTTTAAGTCAATAATAAAATAGAAAAGTTATTCAGTTAACGTACTACCGCAGTAGGTATGTACCTATTGTGAGACAGGTTTATTTGACATAGTACCAACATTGCCCAATTCGAATCCTTTAGCGTTTATAATATCGCTTGCTTGTCAATGGAGGCCCCATTGACAATTTATGGCTTATGAACATGTCTGGGTTAATAGTTCTAACATCTAACATACTTTTTGAATGAATTTTTACAGCATTATGTATGCTAACTATGTATTCGATCTAACATACCTATCTACGCTTGCCAACGAATAATCACTTGTATAGCAGGGCTGGTTTCGAAGAGCTTAAAAATGTAAGTGTTTCGTAGGTACCTCCCTAATACTTAGGTATATTCTGCGTAAATTATTGACTATCAAAATTATTGTATACTTTTATATTGAAATTTAATACCGTACCGATGAAAACTGTGCCTATCACAAACTGGTTCATACCGATATTGCTTAGGAGCACAGGACAGATATTAGTAGATAAGTATGTACTAGGTAATAATATTGTATACTATTACCTAGCTAGTACATACTTATATTTTAACATAACATGAACTCACGCCTGTATTCCCCGAAAGGGTAGGCAGAGGTGCTAGCAACCACATTTCGCCAGTTTATGTTTAGGTCCCAATGTAAAAGGTGGCGGCGAGCCTATTGCCATTAACCGGGCACTTATAAACCTGCGAGAAATACACACATAACTTCGAAAAGTATCGAAAAGTCATTGGTGTGTGCCATGGTAAACCTGGGATCGAACCCGAGACCTCGTCTCAGCAGTCCATTACCCATACCTCTAGGCTACCGCAGATTATATCTAATGGAAATTATATCTAATGGAAAAGTAAAATGAGACTGGTGTCGCCATCTATGAATCATGGATGTCAATTAAATAATAAGTTATCCAAGTAACATTCCGAATTTACTCACTTTAGCTATGAAAATTGTTGTAGGTATTTTATGAACTCAATAAGTACTGTAGCCACCAGTCATTCTACAATTTTGCCAGCTATAGGCAGAAAGTTCATTTCGAGCCGTAGGTTTTAAGGTATGAGGAAACAGTACAGTCAGTATTAGAAAGATGTTGACGAACAAAGTACCTACTCAAAATGGTCTTAATTTCGTTCCCGTAATTAACTACCAGACAGACAAATACCAGAACAATCAGTCGATTGCTCTGGTATTCGGAACACACCTTTAGTTCGGACAATAATAGGTTATATTTAAATCAATAAAACAGTTTGATTTGCTCTTATTACGAGAGTTTTAAGATCATTTTGATACTCCGCCGTCAAGATATTTCTGACGGTGACTTTACCTACGGAAAATGAATGAAACTGTTACGAGTGAAGTGTATGTTCTTTAGAATTAAGCCACTAGGTTCATCTCGATATTTGCTCTAAAAACAAACTACACAGCAGAACAGGCCCTCGATTCTACTAAAGCTTAGCCACTGTGGTGCCACAATAACCGCAAAAAGTGACATTAAATTTTAAACTTAATTTCTATACGTCTAAAATCCAAAATGAAATGAAAACAGTTTCATTACACTTTTTCAATTACTCTGCAAAAAGTAATTTAATATTGAACTTTAATGCCGTTTTTTGCAGTGGCCGCGGCACCACTGTTTTGGCTTTAGCAGAATGGAGGCCCAGGTAAGGAATGTCAGCCAATTATGTAGCCTGAAACTACCTGAAATGTACCTACCGTAGTAGTTTCAGGTACTTTTAGGTCGTTTTTTACCCAACGCTCAATTACTAAGCTCAACTTTCGATTCCCTTCTACTCAACTGATAGGTCTGTTGGGAAATAAAAGGTAACTGTGGCCCAACTCACGACAACTCGAATCCGTGCAAACCGTGGGTGCTTTGGAGACACAACTGATTGATCTGTTGCAAAAAATAATGTACCTATGGCCCAACTGTTGAAAATTAGAATCACTAATTTAGATTCCCCTACAAGTTAAACTTTTTCCGGTGGCAGTGTACGGTCATTTGCCAGTCTAAACTTAAAACTAATAAACTTGGGGAAGAAAGGAAAGAATTAAACATTGTAATATTTTAATATTATCTTAATTTATCTAAAGCATGGCCGAGAGTAATTTCACCTGTGAGAAGTTGCATCTGGACAGTTCTAATAACATCATCTCATCATTGATTTGCGCTTACTTGCGTTTTGCAGAAATGCCTTTTGCTTTTTAGAATTAGAGGTATAGAGGTGTACTATCAGTACTTGATAAATAAGAGGAAAGTAGTTGTGCTATGGGGAATTAGAGGTTTTTCGATTATTATCGCGGTAACCTAGTGGTATGGGTAATGGACTGCTGAGACGAGATCTCGGGTTCGATCCCAGGTTTACCTTGGCACACACCAATGACTTTTCGATGCTTTTCGAAGTTATGTGTGTATTTATCGCAGGTTTATAAGTGCCCGGTTAATGGCAATAGGCTCGCACATTGGGACCTAGACATAAACTGGCGAAATGTGGGTGCTAGCACCTCTGCCTACCCCTTCAGGGAATACAGGCGTGAGTTTATGTTATGTTATGTTATGTCGATTTCCCTACCACTCAATCAGTTGGGCATAGTAGTTGTGCCGTGGGTCCTGGTTGGGTTGTCGGTATCTTAGTCGAGTAGAAGTGAATCGAAAGTACCCACGGCACAACCAGTTGAGCATTGTAATTGAGCTTTGGATAAAGAAGGAAACCTCGTTTGAATTACCTTGTCTTGTTTTCCTAATGACCCGCATATAAAATCGTACGGCACTAGGCAGGCGCGGATCCAGGGGGGGGGTCATGGGGGTCATGACCCCCCCCCCTGGGCGGATCGTCTTCTGATTATTTTCTTAATCCCATATAGGTAAGTCATGCATATACCTACCTACTTATGACTATCTCACTCCCCACATATCCAGCCCGCGCCACTCGCGCGAACTGGCCGCTCACTCTGTTCAAAAAATGAACGAAATACCTACCCGCGCAACTCCAGAGGAGTCACAAGTGCGTTGCCTTCCTTTCAAAAGAGAGTGCGCTCTTTTCTTGAAGGTTTGAGGGTCGTATTGGTTCGGAAATACCGTTGGCGACAGTTCACTCCACAGTTTAGTTGTGCGAGTCAGAAAGTTTCTCGAGAAACGCACAGATGTGGACTGCCAACCGTCCAGATGGTGAGTGTGGTACTGCTGTCGCGTGGAACGATGGTGGAAAGAGGCGGTGGGGATTAATCTGAACAATTCCTCGGAGCACTTCCCATAGTATAGGCGATAGAAGATGCAGAGCGAAGCCACATCTCTACGCAGTGCCAAAGAGTCTAACCGATTTGAAAAATCCTGGCAGTTGACGATTCGAGTCGCTCTTCATTGGATGCGGTCCAGAGGGAGAAGCTGGCACTGAGGTGCTCCTGCCCAGAGATGAGAACAGTATTCCATATGTGGCCACTTGCGCCTTATAAAGTTCAGGCGGTGAGCCGGAGTGAAATACTGTCTCGATCTATTGAGCACGCCAAGCTCCTTAGAGGCTAATTTAGCTTTACCCTCTAAATGACCATGCATCTCCCGTGTCCAGTTCTGAACCGGTTGACTCTTGACCACACCGTGCGATAACTGTTAAAACCGGGCGGCTTAGTGGTGGGGTCAAGTACCAGGTCCTTCCAGGGATAGTGCTGAAACGCCTCCCACGACGCCCGCCACTGCTCTCCAAGGTCGAATTACTCCATAAGGACCCTATCGCACCAGATTAGGGACCCTGTGATCAGGCGGTCGCGTAGCAGGTTGTCAATTGACCTTTGTGCTGGCATCGGCTCTCCGTTGGTCACCTGCCAGCATTTTTTCCAATCGTTGGCCGCAGCTTTATACCTTCGTAGTTCTGGAGGCTGGATGTGCGCCAGAACAGGAAGCCATGGTAGTGGAGTAGATTTAATTATCCCTGTTATGGTGCGCATGGCTTCATGTAATTGGTTGTCAATTTTGTGGGTGTGCATTACACTGGCGCGCAGTATAATGCCACAGAGTACATGAGAGTTATTGCTGATGTTCGAAGGACGGAAACTTTGGCCCCCCAACTCGTGCAGAGCAAGCTCGTATACAATACAGGGCATTGCTCGTACTGTCATCCGCATAACAATGAATGCTGCTAATTTGCAGCATGTCATTGACATGCAGGAGAAACAGAGAAGGCGATAGCACACGACCTTGAAGGAACACCAGCATAAACAGATATGGAGCCAGAGCATTCACCGACGACTTTTATGCTTCTGTCTGTTAAAAAGCTAGCAATCCATTCGCACAACTTATGGGGAAGCCCATAGCCCATAGGAAAGAAGCTTTGATAAAAGTGCGTTGTGCCAGACCCGATCATAGGCCTTCGCTATGTCCAAACTAACCGCCATGGCTTCTGCCTTGGTCTCGATCGCCCTGTGCCCAATGATGTGTCAGGTATACTAGAAGATCACCAGCTGACCGACCCCTACGGAACACGTACTGCTGGTCACTGTGCAGCTGATAACCCTCAAAATACCGAAGGAGCTGGCAGGTGATAATGGACTCCATTATCTTCGAGAAAAGGGAGGTAATGGCTAATATAGTAGTTTTTTTTTATTAGAAAGACCTTAAAATCTGCCGCATGTTTGATGAGATCCGGTTCTTAGCATTCCATGGAATCACCGTGCGATCGCCGGGTCCATGGCGTGGTACAGAGAGGAACACTGTTACGGCGCCTGGGACTTGCGACCCAGGTGTAGGTTTAGGGTGGCCACCTTGTGATGCATCAGCGCTCACCCCCACCGTCAGTCGTGTTCCCCCCTCTACCTATCCAAATTTGGTAAGATCCTATCAACGCCGTTTTAGATATTCGTTTGAGTAAAGAGGTTACTGAAGCTCTTGGCAATCCGAGGTCTTTAAATACAGGGATTTAGCTGGAATTTCCCTTGCTCCTACTTCCACGGCGTAGAGTTTAACCACATAGCCATTTTTGTTTTCTTTTTTTGTTTTTGTGGTTTTAATTGTGCCCAAATCATGAAACAACCTAGTTGAGAGGTGCAATGTGGTTCAGCGTCGGTAGATGGCGCTGTTATAAAAAATCCTATAGTCCCTTTACGAATGTATTCCGGGCGAAGTCGAGTCCCAGGCCGCATGTTGCTTGTACATAGGTATAACTAATAAATACGTATTTTATTTCAATAAGTATCGTTTCAGAATATTAATTAAAACTTTACCTATTTATTATTTTTTTTTTAAATTTAAGTAGGTACAGTCAACTACAAAAGTAGCTTAACAAATTCTAATTTATTGAACACTGTGGCCCCTAAACCTTACATAAAATTGTGAAAAAAAAAGTTGAATATGTAAATTAAGTTTGTCTTCTGGGAATCATAACACTACATTAACTATAGACAGATGCATTCCAATATAAAAAAGATTTGTAAAATATTTTAGTGTTAATCAACTTATGGCGTTGACTGTACATATTGTACCTAAATGAATTCGAGTTTTGACCTGGACTATGACCCCCCCCCCCCCTGGCTGGAAA
Source organism: Eilema sororculum (assembly GCA_914829495.1). Classification (NCBI taxonomy): domain Eukaryota; kingdom Metazoa; phylum Arthropoda; class Insecta; order Lepidoptera; family Erebidae; genus Eilema; species Eilema sororculum. The sequence continues at coordinate 13,134,483 of OU618550.1, forward strand.
GCTGGATCCGCCCCTGGCACTAGGTTTGGTTTCATAGCGTGTAAATAAACATAATGATTACAAAAGGTTTTAATGTGAAAAAACATCTGATGAGGCTGTCAAACTTAGGGCCACCATTGCAACATTTATGGGTGTTAAATGAAATTTTAAAGCAGTTAGTAGGTATGTTAACAATTCAAATCGATTGAGAATGGAAAAAATTAAACGCTCAGGGGACGCTTTCCGATAATTCATACGAATATCGGTTAAATTTGGAACGCTTTGGCCGAGCATTCCCCCTGTAAGGGATTGCGAGGGTTCAACTACCTACCACCTTTTACTCACCATTTTACCTTTTCCCTTTTAATTGATGTTGTAATGATTATCAACTTTCCTGAGACTTCATTATAAAAAAACCGCTGATAATGGTCATTACCTATACTAGCTTTTTACTTTTTAGACATGATTTTTTCTTTCCTATCTTAACGTCAAAATACCCATTGCGCCATCTTGTTAACCAAATCGCTAGTCAACTATTAATTTATATCTTTTCTCATTCTTAAGGGGCCAGATCGTGAAAATCACCGAAAAGAGTGTTACAATTTTTCATATTTAACCTATTTAGATATGATTGATATCAATGATACTTTGTATATATTACAATCAAAGACCAAAAATTATGGTATGCTTATATTAAACTCTTAAAACCTAATAGTTGTTATATAATAAACGTCAACAAACGCACAAAATTGAGAAAAAATGCAAAAACATGCCTTCGTATTTTTCAGATTTAACCCAATAAATCAACACAAATTGATAAAAAGAAACACTTTTTGAACACTGAAGAAACCAATAAAATATAGCGTGTACGTTTTTTGTACCTTTACAAACAAGGACTTCCTCTTTTAAAGCCCTAAAATCTAGATATGTTTTACGTAAATTCTCCATACAGGCTAAGTGAAATAGGCTCCAGTTTTTGAGTAAATTCATATTGAAAATGAGTGATTTTAGCAATGAACCGGTATACATTTGAAAGTCAAAGACTTCTTGATAGGGAAGACAAAACTTATTTGATGATACATTTAGTAATCAATCTAAAAAATCAATTCAAAGTTACTGAAAAACGCGTAAAATAGTGTCTTTTTTCTGCCATATTTATTCTCATCGCCCGTCAGTCGCCCACGGGCCTTCGAAGCAGGAGCACGTCTCTTTGGCGCGTGATGACAGTTCATGCATACACATATAGGCCTACCAAGAAATATATGAAATGAAAAATGGCGCCACCGTCTTCATAATCATTTGGACGGCAATAAAATAGTATGCATTTTACAGTGACAACCATAGTTCCGATTTTAGCCATTTCACACTTTCGTTGGTACATTTATAGCATAATGTATCAGATTTTGACATACTTGCTTTAAGGTTTGAACTGTAAAGTTGGGGATATACCTAGTTAAAATATTTTTTGTAGAAACAATATTTTTAGGTTCTGTTGTAATGAAATTATAATTAGATAGGTACTAACTTCATGGTCTATTTTATATGATTGTATAGGTAAGTAGGTATATACATATGTATATTGTAAAGTAGCTGTTTCCGTACATATTAGTAATAAAAAAAGTTTCGTTGGCTTATGTTATATTAAAGATACTGATTCATATTTAGCAGCATCACTAGAGTCGCAGGAGTCGCGGGTATCAGTTAGTGCGACCACCAGTAGACCTGGTGCACTGGATTAGAAGCCTTATGTATCGCAATGTCGCAGATACGCAAGAGAGCCGCCTTCGTTGGTACGATCACGTCAATCTGCGTCTGATCGATAAGGAGCGAACGTCCGAGTGCCATCATTGCGACGCGAGCGACGTCACGGGACTGCACACGCTCACCGAGTGGCCGGCAAGGTGGGAGCTCGTGGCGGCCCTGGGAGTGAGAGTTCTCATCCTCGCCACCTCGCTCACGACGATGGTCCGCTGTGCGGACGCGTGGGTGGCCAGCGTCTCCTTCTGCGTCCTCCTTTTTTTTCTTTCTAATGGTCGTGAAGGAGACGGCGGAACGGGAGTGGCGGCGTGAGAGAGAGAGACTTACAGATCACACCACCCGCGTGCGAAGGCAACTCTGACGGATAGAGCCGCCTGTCACCCCAGCAGAAGCAGGCCACGGCGGCGGCGTGCTAAGAATCGCGCCTCCCCACTCTAGGGCGAGTCCTGGTTTTCCTCCTCCCGAAGAGGGCCAGACCGCAAGGGATGGCCCTGATGGTTAGCCGGGGTGCGAGGGATATGCCAAAGACAACCTCACCTCCGGCCTAGCACCACGACCCTCAGTCGGCGTGCGGTTTTAGTCGGTTCAAGTCCGACATAACCTCCCCACCCGGCTCCAGCCGGGGAGGAAATGTAGGAAGAAGAGCTGCAAGACGGACCCTGAAACTGTGCAATTGGGTTGCTAGGTGCCTGCAGGATCGCCGTATTCGTGTCCTCTCTCCCCATCACTCTCTTTCTTCAGCTTTGACTGCTATGCAGACGACAGCACCTTACACGGGAGTTATTACGCACATCCTGCGGCCAAGCAGTCTGATATCGCGGAAAAAAGGCAGCTTCTTGTCACTGAGCTGGACCGGATCCTGGACCACATTTCTCAATGGGGCGCTAGGAACCTGGTCGAGTTCAATGCCAAGATGACCCAGGCATGTGCGTTTACAGCAAAGGTATCTCCTTTCCTTTCCCTTCCCACTCTTCAGAGCACACCACTGCCACTGCAGGATCACCTCACTATCCTCGGTATGGATGTTCGCTGCAAACTGAATAACAAAAACTATATCGAGAGTATCATCAAATCAGCCTCGCGTAAACTCGGAGTCCTGAACAGAGTGAGACGTTTTTTCACGCCGGAGCAGCGGTGTCTTCTATACAAGACCCAAATTCGTTCCTGCGTGGAATACTGCTCACATCTCTGGGACGGCTCCGCAAAGTACTTATAAGATGCTCTCGACAGGTTGCAGCGACGTGCGGTCCGCATTATTGGGAATCCTGAGGTCACGAACACCCTCGAGCCTTTGCAGATGCGTAGAGATGTTGCGTCTTTGGCAGTTTTCTACCGTCTCTACCATGTTCTGACGAGCTCTTCCAATTAGTCCCACCCTCCCCTTTCCTTCACAGGACGACACGTGCAGGGCTAAGATGCCATCCATTTACGGTGCAGAGTATACCTGCTAGAACCAAGCGTTTCAGTGATTCATTCCTCTGCCGCACCACTAAGACCTGGAATTCCCTGCCAGCTTACGTGTTTCCTTCTTCCTACAGTCCCGGGTCCTTTAAGCGGGGCGTGAAAAGGCATCTAATGAGGCCGTCAAGCTGAGTGCCACCACTGTTAACATTGTAAATGTTTACGATGGTGACCCTCTTTCCAAGACTTTGCCTTTAGCTTAACATCAGGCGAGGTGAAGTCAAATTGACGTGTCCTGTATAAAAAAAAAGCTATTTTCTTTTCTTACACCATTCCACTCTTCAGAGCACGCCACTACCACTAAACGACAATCGGATCGGCATCTAGTAAGGTCGTCAAGCTGAGTGCCACCATTGTTAACTAAGTACGTGTTTGTAATGGTGGCCCTTTCTTAACACTTTACCTTTATCTTACCGTCAGGCGACGAGAAGTCAAATTGTCGTGCTCGGCTCCTATACATTTAGATTAATATGCGCGCTCTAAACATAAAATATAAACTAATGTGATCTTCGGTATCTCGTAGTTTGATATTTCGTACAGGTTTGAACTTCGGAATTTTGTAATTCGGGCTTTTAAATATCGTTTCTTTTGTACGTAACTGGCAGGTATGGTCTGTCTACGCGGTGGGCATTTTAATTTTATGAGTATTTTCAGTATCCTCAGATATCAACAATTAGGTGTAGGTATGTCCCCAGCCTTATTTTGTTCGAAATCTCATAATCTCTGTGAAAAGTTGAACATGCTATGTATGACACTGAAACAAAAGACATGCCAATGACGTCACGTAACATAATATGACAGGGATGAATGTATAAGAAGAAAAGAGATACGAAATGTAATTGACAGACGTAATACGTCACAATAAATCATATTACTCAAAAATGCACTCTAACCACAAGGCTTAAAATAGTTTTTTCATCATTGGTAAGACAATTTTCACCATTATTTTGACTGGTAAAGAGCGTCTTGCAGCCCACTGTGCATCTCGGTGATGTGTGCGTGCACGGCTGCGTCTGTATTTTGACAGATTTTGAGTCGTGCGCTCCGCGGACCTGGTCCTTAAAGAAGATGCTCTTTTTTCAAACGCCGCGCGCCGGTTTGCGGGTATCCATTTTTTAGACTAAGCAGCAAAAAGGTAAGTTAAAATAAATAACTCGATATTTTCACATGAGCATTGGTAGCTTTATTACGTTACACAATAAATTACATCACACAATTGAATTACATAACATATTATGTAGTTTGGTACTTAAACAATGAGATCCTCAACACTTAGTCCCTGCCCGTTGCTTCGATAGATTACACGAAGCAAAATCATTTCCCGCCATCACAGCGTGGCAGTTTATCAACACTATTTATTTACAAAGTCCTGAAGCAAAAAGTCTTTATTAATTATTACACTTCCAAAACATCGGCAGCTTAATGGTTAAGGAGTCCACCTTACGATCGCAAGGTCCCAGGTTTGAATTCTGACCATTAGACTGCCGACGTGAACCTAATCCTAATACAAGCTATTCATATGGTGGGGTTAGGTGGAATGTCAGTAATTTCGGTTACAAAAAATGTAGGAAGGTACAAAATAATATACCTGGGGTAAGGGGAACGCTAAAAAAAAAACAATTTAGACATAAATATTCTTTCTTTTTTTGCTTTAATTACTCTCTGTCGTGTTAGTAATGCTAAATGAAACAGTTATTTCATTTTAAAAAAAACACCACTACAAAAAAGCACACGCTTGGCGCTAGTTGCTTTTTACTACTAGGGGTTTTCGGCTTCGGGAGCGTTCCCCTTACACCCGATATCTATGTATTATTATGATCACGGAAAATAAAACCAAGAGTAAATGCCCGCAGCTATGGCTGGTGTTCTAAAATGATGATGTTCACCGTAACTAGCCATATGATTGTCTAATAATTGACGTTCCACGTTCAAAAAATTTGTTGATGGTATAAATTTATGTGCTAATGCTGTTAAAGGGTTCTTCCTCCTGGTTTTATATTCCAAGACTATGACTACAAAGAACTTTTAAAAAAGACTTCTGCTTCTAGACCAGTGGTGGGCAAACTTTTTTCAAAGGAGGGCCAGAATTATCACGAATTACACCTCCCCCATAGTATTATCGGACTGGAACCGACTGAAACGCACGCCGACTGTTGGTTATACGCGTTCTGGAGCAGTGCGAGGTAGAGGCGGCTCTGAAGTAGCTATACTGTGACACCGGAATTTATACTTTATACATCTGGCCCATGAATATACATTATTATCTAGGGCCATATACTTTACATGTCGAAGGACCGTCGGCGGGCCGGAATAGATGCTTTCGCAGTCCGGAATTGGCCCGCGGACCGTAGTTTGTCCATCCCTGCTCTAGACTATTTACAAAGTCCTGGTGCGAAGACATATGTTATTACTTAATACTATATGCAATACAACGTAATACTCGCAATTTCGGCATAAACAGGTAACAATATAACAATACATTTTCAATAAAATGAAACATAATTATTATTATTAATCAACATTCTTATATTAACAATGGGTAGATAGGTACTGCACAAACTGCTCTGGCGTTTAAAAACTTAGTAACTTACACCCAAAACGAAAAATATACGAATACGTATGTATTCTTATATCTATCGAGACAACGGAGCATTGCGATTGGCAGGCTTCAAACGCACACACACATTCACAGTAGTCAGGCGGCAAAGCTGATTCGCCTCACTCAGCGCATGGACGAGCGCAACAGAACATGCACTAATCAAAATGTGAAAACTTGTCAAACACTGTGGTGCACTCTTTACATCGCGATAGTATTGAGATATCTTACCTACCTTATTTTAATACAAGAACATTGTGTTTAGTAGTACAAATCAATCAATAACATTGTTCATGTACCTAGTGACACTGTAATGAGAACAAAAATCAAATAATAAATACACAAAAGAGGTGGCGGGAAGGGTACGGAAGAGAACTAGTACTCTCTCGTCCCACAGAGGGCGCAGTAGTCGCGTCGGAGAGCGTTAAACGATTTCCGTACACAATGAGAGCGGTACTGGGGGCGAATAGGGGAGGGCCACCTTTAACCTTTCCTTATTTCCGTGAAGAGACTCCCATCAGCCTCCCAGACAACTGGAATGGTGAATACATGGGATTGACATACTTTGACGACCGATAAACGTCAAATTTCGTATCTTTCCCTTATATTCATTGTTATATTCTACAATAAGCCGGCCATATAATTCCGAATTAGTCTCTCTCAAACTCTGCTGCATTTTAAAATAGTAGTTATTATAATAATAAACCTAATCTGTCATTTATCTGTAATGCACAATTCCAATGTTCATGGCTCAACTGGGTTGATTAAAACTATGTTATTTCAACTGAGCTTTTTTTGCTGTACAAAAGTACTTACTCTAATGACTAAATAACAACTTGATAAAAAAAACATTTTGTACTTATTTTTGGTTAGAAGACTGGTTTGGTTAATAATATTACAAATTTCACAAGACTGGAATGGTATTAGAATGTATGCTTTTATTTTAATAAGGCAATGTTTTTTTTATGATACCTGAATATTTTAATGAATGAATCTTCATTACATAAATCTTATTTCTTTTTCAATACATGCACATAAATGAAGTACAGAATGATACAGAAAAGACATAGAAATAAGGCATACGCAACACAATCTCACGTCTGCACCTTATCTATGCTACACACATTCTTAACTTTATGCCATTCTGTATAATTCATGCCTCAGTGAGTTAAGTAATGTAGTCATTTCAATTTAGATTGGCTAAAGCGAACACTCAAGACGTGATTGAAACCTGTGGTCCCTTACAGAGGGAATGCTCTGACCAGGTAAGATAAGTGAGCATGGATCATGTGAACAGTGTTCATTTTTAATTTTTTACCAATCTGAATTGATTGAGTTAGCATACTATTGTTTTAAAACTTTCCTAAAATGTGATCATTTGGTTTAAACTGACTATTACTTTACTAACATTGATGTCAAGATGTATAGTGATCAAGTACATATTTTTAATTATTAATCTATACCATTTACCACGCAATCCACGGAGGTTGATTCATTTTACTAATTGGCACATGTGTCATATTGATAGGCAGGTTAACTACCGCATAGCTTTTTCTTAATTTTCTTAATGTGCGTAATATTGTTGCACCACTTCGGCCTAGAAGAAACGCAGCAGGTATATTGACGTCAACCTCCATTCTGAAAATATAGTATTTTATATTTATCAGACAAGTGCATAATATTAAGTACTACTATATGAACGTGCGCTAAAAAAATTATTAAGCTCGTAACATTCTCATCTTCTTCATCCCCATGCAATCCCTGAGGCATTGGTTGCATAGTGGTTAAGGAGTCCTAGGTGCAAATTTTGGCTATTACACTCAGATGTGTATCCACTCCTATCACAAGCAATTTAGCTTAGCAGACCAGTTTAGAGAGTATAGTAGTGATTTCAGTAGCAAATAATCTTATAAAATAAAAGTTATGTTCAAAGTTGGCACTTTGAAGCCTGGAATCTGGTATTGCTTAGTTTTTTATAAAAGCAACTGCTGTCTGAAGTCCCAAACTGGTCAAGAAAGCTCACACCAGAGCTTCATCTGTCCGTCCAAGTATTTAATTCAGGAGAGTTTCTATAAAGGAAGATGTGTTATAGAAAGATTTCTTATTGGTATTATTTATGCCCATATAATTGCTCAAGTTCTGGCTTCATGGAGCAGATACAAATTGACTTTATTATTTTATTTATTTTTAAACTTTATGCACAGTTGTACAAAGGCGGACTATTAGATACTATGTTATTATAATGGAACATCATATTTGCTAACTTACTTGTCATCAACCATTTCTATTAGATGGTCAAGGTTATCATCCCACTTGTCTACCGACTCTGTAATAATCACAGCCCTTGCACCAGCCTGCTGAGCCTTAGCAGTTTTATATACAAATGAACATTCCCTGAAATATTGAAAATAGGTAATTAAATTTCTTTGCATCAAGTATTGACAGTGACGATAGAAAATAAAAAAGACTTACCCTCTTTCTGATAAAGCAATTTGCCCAACTATATCTTCATGATTGACAATATCTGAACAGCTGTGCAGAGGAATTGTGGGCACAAGTCTGGCATTTTCAAAGCGTATACTCTCATTCTGAAAATAATTAATGAACATGATAAAAGTAGTTTACAGTTTTGAAATTTTCTGCCCTTACACTTGTAAACATCCTAGGGTAGGAAATACATTCAAACATAGTTATTATTATGTTGTCATAGTAGATTAATGGTTATCTTATCTAAGTATTTCATAATTATCTTTAGTGACTATAAATGTAGGTATTTTAAAATTTATTATACAAAAACTTGTTAAAAGTAGTTAATATCACTTATCTTCTATCTGTACATGGTAACTAGTAGAATACTTACAAAGGGGGCCCCAAAATCTTTGGCAGGTCTGAGTCTATATGAGTACCTAAGTTCAGGCGGATCTAGGATTTCGAAAAACACATCACCAAATATAACGTCCGCCGTGGAAACACCATCATGGAAGTGTAGGTCATTTGCTGTAAGCAAAGAAGTGAATTTTAAGTACAATAAATTCCGTATTCATAGAACATCTTCTGCATAACCTATATCAGTTCAAAAATTAACTTACCACCCGGTGAAACTACATTAGTGAATATAACAAGTAATAAAGTAGAATATAGAGGCACAAGCCTACTTGTGAAGCTAATGTTTATATTAAACATAATTCAAATTTTTAAAAGGAAAGTGTGAAGAACGTTCTAATTTCCAACTTATTTGACACTTGACACTCTTGACAATCAGTTTTCGATTTTGACAGTTGAGACAAGAATTTTGGTTTGATACTTCTTCATAACGTTCGGAAACATTTGTCGAGATTAAGTTTTTCTTATTGATTAGGGCTTGCTTAGCAGCAACCCAGGTTAACAATGTTGGAATGAACATTGTTATTGTTATTAACTAACATGGTTATATAAGCACAGTAAAATTGTGCTTGAGGAACATCCACGTACCTCTACACGTTGGGTTATGACGGGGTTTTACCCGGAACGTAAAAAACAGTCGTGGCCACAGAAAAAAAAACACGTGGTCGTATTCCACTCATTACCGAGTTATTTATAGACCATTATAACGATCCTTAGGAAAAATTAAAAATATGATAACTGACTTGTTTAGTAATATTATTTTATTTAGCAACTGGATCGATTTCGCAGGGGCCCTAAACGCGGACCCATTTTGAGAATATTGAATACGGAAGAAACAATGGTTGTTTTTCCATCTAAAATCAGTGTATTTATGTATCAATCAAAATACATAAATACACTGATTTGCTTTGTAGTGACATCCATGCTTTCATACTTAATAATATTATAGATGTAAAAGTAACTCCATATTATATAATTTTTTGTAATAAAGAAATAGATTAGACCTCGAGAAAAGATATAGGCTATGCTCGGTCGTGATAACCGACATCCACGTGGGCGGAGCCGCGGTCAACCTCTAGTAATACATATTTGGTTGAGCAATCAGTCGGCAGTCCATTAATGCATCTCCTCGTAATGGTTCCAACCCAATAGATCATATTTGGCTCAAATAAAAATCAATCTCTGCATAACACACTGGATATACCTACCTGACCTTCGTAGACATCGATACGCAGATATGGAGCAGTATGGGATCGACTACGTGACGTGAACATTACCCAAGCCATACGAACATCATGACAGTCGTTACGGGTAGTTGTAGCCCGAAGAAGTCCAACAACTGCAATGTTTCGATATCGCCTTTGGGTTGTAGATTGTAGAGGTCATATGGGAGTCGCTTCTCAGAAAACTTACAGCGGGTTCGCTCTGACTAGGCATTCTCTGACTGGTGTGACCTTACTGGAGGCGTCCCTTAAGGTGCCGTCTCCTCTTTTTTTCTCATTAATGGGTACCGCCTGCTATTATAATTTTTTTGTATTCTTAATAATTTAGTTTGAAACCAACTTTTTAGATATATCATAATACTGCGAAGCAACATATACTAAACTTTCATTAAATTTCATGTATTATATTTTTGCTCATCTCTCCGGTTCTACTTGACCGATTGCAATGAAACAAACGTCAGATTTTAAGTTTGACTAAGACCTGCTAAACAAATAAAACCACATGGACACCCATTCTGTAGTTTTTGCGTCCATTGCGATGAAACGTTTTTGGCGCAAATAATCCGCCATTTAGATTTTCTAGATAGTTTAATATACCCAATGTAACTCAAGAAACTCAAGCAATCACGACAAATCAAATGACACCTCGTATGTTAAAATCCGTCAAACCGTTCAGGCTGTAGAATAGAATAGAATAGAATAGAATACTCTTTATTGCACACCAAACATAGAACATATACAGAGGAAACATGCATGATAGAAAGTTGTACAATGGGCGGCCTTATCGCGATCTGCGATTTCTTCCAGACAACCAGTTTGGATGGACTGAACTGCAAGAACAGGTAGTTTGTGGTGTACACTAAAATTATTACTTATTTAAATACTTAAGTATTTAAATACCAGAAAGAAGGAAGAAAGTATATATTTCATTACATAATTTCCTACATACAAATACATACATACATACATATATACATACAAACATACATACACATATACATACATACATACATACATACATGCATACATACATACATACATAGATACATACATGAATACATACCTACATACATACATAAAACATACTTTATATACATACTTTGCTTATCATATAATATTGGTCCCAGAAACAATACAGAGTTCTGTTGTCATAAAAAGTTATAACGTTAGGTAGTGCTCCCTTACCTGTCTTTGAAATGTAGACAGCGACTGTGCTCGTCTTATCTTTACAGGCAACGCGTTCCAAAGTCGTGCAGCTTGTACTGTAAAGGACTTGTCGTAGAAGCTGGTAGAATGCGTCACCATTGCCAGGGTCAAGTTTTCCGTGGATCTTAGATGTCTTGTATTTTTCTCGTGCATGTGTGTATAGCGTGCAATATTTTTTTTGGGTTTTAATTTAGCGCCAGAGATCCGGCATTTTAATTTTCTAGAAATTTTAACATACCTAGAGTCACTCACATTACGACGACTCAAATGAAACCTTGCATGTCAAAATCGGTCAAGCCGTTCAGGCTGTGAGGCGCGCCAAATAAATGGACATATATAAATACATAGTCTCGAAAAACATTACCCTCCTTTCCTTTGGCAGTCGGGAAAAAATAGCATTTGACAGGAAAAAATATTGCCATATAAAAGCCTGGAAAAATCTATTTGTTCATCTTTCGTTGGCCAGAGTCGTCACTTTGTATTTTTATACGTCCATAGACGTCTTTAGACTTATAATTTGTATTTGTATAATATATTTAATTATTTAATGTGTAGTGTTCGTTAAAGACAATGCTCAAGGAACTGTAAAGAGTGATACATGTACGAAAGCTTGTATTCACTATGGTTGAAAAATTTTAAGATGTGCAAAAAGATATCAAACGCATTATGAACATTCAATACGAAAATTGGATTCCATAAAGTTACTTCTAGGTATATTTCATAGTTTTGGGAATATAATATATATATATATATATATATATATATATATATATATAAATCGCGAAGGACTTCTTGCGTCTTTACAAACTACCACCCTGCGGCGTCCACTGAATGTAGTGAGATTTTTAATGTTTTCAATGCGTATGTAAGATGTTTTCATCAGTATCATATCAGTAGTCGACGTCAAATTTAATTTAAACATTAAAATGGTGATATTCAAATTAAATATTTCTAACTGAATTTGTGCGTCCGTTCACTCTTAAATTTTTCTTGCACACTGAATACCTGCGTATACCTACTAAACACTGCATGCACATTCCCGCCTCCATCCAAATGTATGTTTAAATCAATTCCGTATAATGCTCTGCATATATCATAATGATTATAATAACTAAATGACATCCATCTACTATTGAATACAGATTGGTTCCGAATACTGTTTTTGAATAATTGTATCCAGCTTATCAGCCAAGAGGCTTCCACCTATATAAGGGTTTATAATGACTCCAGGCATAGATAATAAATATAATTAATAGTTAGCATACAAAAGTGACAATGTATAGCGTAGGTATTTTCACTTTGGTGGTCAACAAAATCTTAAAAAGCAATATAATCATTTTTGACGAGTTTTTGTTTTATGAAGGCACTGTCTACGTCGGCTGAGTTACCCCACAGTAATATGCCATAATTTAAGATTGAGCCAACATGACTGTGGTACGCCATAAGAGCTGTTTTGTATTTCTAAGCTGGCGTAGAGCAAACACGAATCTATTTACTCTCTTGCATACTGTATCTACATGCAGATTCCAGTTACAGTGTTCATCTAATATGAGACCCAGGAAGCGAATATGACTGTCCCTGCTTATTGCAACACCATTCAACTCTAGCTCGAAGTTTTGTAGGTTCTGCTTATGCGTAGAGCAGATCGCAGCTGCCGGTGAGGGTCTGGCCACCCAGATGGCAAAACAGGCGAGGAGGGAGGCTGAGGCACAGCGGCGGGAGGCCGAGTCCCGACGCCAACTCCAAAAAGTTACGGCGGAGCTGGAGGCCCTCAAGAGAAGGGACCGAGTTGCTGGGAGTGGCGACTCGGTCAATGCGGAAGGCGCAGCCGGAGCGGTCGGCGCACCCTGCTCTGGCGGGGCGGCCGGTGCAGCCGGAGCGGCCAGCGCAAACAGCGCAACCGGTGAAGCCGCCAATTCGACCAGCAGAGCCAGAATCGTGGGTCGCGCTCAGGGCAAGGATAAGGGGAAGGGCAACCCCGGACCCCGGCCCGGCTCTGGGTGAATCCCCGAGCCCCCGTAAGGGGGCTGGGAGGTAGCTGGAGCCGCCAAGCAGAGACGGAACGCCGCCAAAAAGGCAGCCAAAATGGCCAGAAGGGCCAAGGCTGCCGCGATGGCAACAGCGCCGAGGAAGCTCCGCGCCCCACGATTGACGGCCGTCGTCATTACGTTGACGGCGGAGGCGTCGGAGAGCCCCATCGCGGCAGCCCCAAAGGTTGCCGATGGGCGGGGCCTGCTTATTGGTGGCTTCCAGATGGTGCAGGTACGGCTCCTGCAGGCCCGACCAGCACGGTGCTTCCGGTGCCTGTCGGTGAGCCACGTGGGGGTGCAGTGCACGGTGGAGGCCAGTTTCCGAAGGTAACGGTCGGTGACCGTTGCTTCCGCTGTAGCCAACCCGATCATAAGGCCGGTAGTTGCGAAGCTCCGTTGCACTGCTTCAGGTGTGCAGCAGAGGGCAAGCCGGCCGACCATAGGGCTGGTGCCAATGCCTGCACCGCGGGGAGGCCGAAGCCGGTTGGCAGTTCCATAATGGATCCTCAGCTCCGCGTCCTGCAGACGAATGCGAACCACTGTGTTGATGCTCAGGCACTTTTGCTCCAGAGCATGGCACAGTGAGGCATTAATGTCGCCGCTGTCGCCAAGCCGTACAACGCATTATGAACATTCAATACGAAAATTGGATTCCATAAAGTTACTTCTAGGTATATTTCATAGTTTTGGGAATATAATATATATATATATATATATATATATATATATATATATATATATATATATATATATATATATACTAGCTTTTGCCCGCGGCTCCGCCCGCGTGGATGTCGGTTATCGCGATCAAACATAGCCTATGTCCATTCACAAGATCTAATCTACCCATATACCAAATTTCATCAAAATCGGTTCAGTGGTTTATGCGTGAAAGCGCAACATACAGACAGACACAGAGTTATTTTCGCATTTATAATATTAGTATGGATATTAGGTATGGACTCTTAATAATAAACTTAAAAGATTTTTCGTTATTTCTCAAAATGGATTAATTATGTTCGTTATTCCTTTTCAGAAAGTATTGATTGAAAAGAGAAAAAAAAACATAATATTATCAACTCCGTTATTTCAGCGTATAGCCAGTGTTGCAACCCCTATTTTTCGCGCCATATTTCGCTGTCCAGACTCTATAATTGCATCTAGACTTAGAAATACACCATGAAGTTATAGATATAAATTTCCAGTTCTTGATTTTAAGGCTTGGCCTTCTAATTCAGTGTCTATGGTACGGAATTTACCGTTTTCTGTTTTCTCGCTTTTTTGCAGTACTTTACACGCATAATCCACCAAATTGTATATACTTTCAATTTTGTATAAATTAACTCTGTTGTAATTTCACCTGTAGTTCTTATTTTTATATATGTAGCAAGACTTCTATATCTTGATTAATATTTCATAATCATTACTATGTGAAACGAAGTTAAACGATAGAACAAGTAAAAAATCTAACCATTTTGTAGGGAAAATTCTTTTGCGTAGTACAAAAATTAGTTACGAGTTACGACCTACGATTCAATTCTTATTTTAAGGTAAAAACTTACATTATAAATGATGACTCAAAACACACGGCATACGAAATGTACCTCGCTCGGTATAAGCAATGAGATGAGATTATCTAATGATATTCTATGAGAGCGCATTATCCACCTTGCTTGGCAATGCAAATTATCTGTGCTAAAAATAAGCATCGTAATAAAAATCATAATTTCTAATAATTTACGCCGTTTAAGAGTCTCTGCAGACGCGCAGCACCGGCACAGTCAGCTGTGCTTGCTACGTGGGTAAGGGCAATGGCGTCCATACATGTAACATGCCATGCACCAACCTGTAAGATTCAAGTACCTACAGATGGTACCTGACACTAACCGCGGTGACAAGATCACGACGGATTAGTCATTGAGTGTGGCGGGCCATGGTTTTCATCCGGTACTCCTGCAGCACGACAAGAGTGGCAACGGCAATAAGAAGTTTAAGCGCAGCAACGGCATCTCCAAGACGACATTGATGCGGAGAAAGAAACACAATGTCATGTGGCACCTTTTTTTATCGTGCGAAAAATCCCCACGGAGCCGGTGGAGGTGGTTATGTCGGACTCGAACAGACTTAAACGCACGCCGTCTTAGGTCTCTGGTTGCCGGAGGTGAGATTGCTAAAAGTACCTATATCTCTCGAACCCCGGCAGACCCAGGACCATCTTTTTCGAGATGGCCTCCTTCGGGTTGTGGGGATCATACTTTAGTGTCCCCATCGGGGCTAGATACGGGTACGAGGGTACGGGGAGGTGCACTGCGCCGCGGCCTGCTTCTGCTAGGGTGACAGGCGGCTTCACCGATCACCTCCAGGCCAGTGCTCATGTCATGGGGCACCTGGACGAAGACATGTTGCATTGCAATACGGAAGCTAGTGACCTCTAACACTAACATAGTCCTACGTTAGACGACGGAAGAACAGAAAATACAGTTGTTAGAGATCGGGGAATTTCTGTGTCAGGATGTGGCACCCCACTGTGTTCTGTCAAGAATGTCAAAATTCAAAAAATGTTGATGAAGGTCATGAACTCATGAACAGTCATGAAGGGATGCATCTTCTTTACTCTGATGAATATTTTAAAGAAATATACGTGATTTGTTTCTGGTAGAGTGAACACGTCAAGACAGAATACCAGATTAAGTCGAAACTTTGAGGATATAGTCATTGATAGATATTGTGCACAGTTCGTCTTCACAAAGCAGGTAAAATCATTACATGTATTTTATTAAAGTGTACGTATATCGGCGAATGTAATTTATTGGTAATGGACGAAATATTTCTTATTTTTAAACTTACCTATGTACTTTTCATTTTTTATACGAGTAGAGTGAAGTTTTATTAATGCTTGACAAGTGGATAATAAATAATTTAGTTAATAATAATTTGTAAAAATTATGAAACAAGAAGGTATACATACATTCTTGCTAATACACCATCACAAACGATAGCAGTACCTAAAACTTAGTTACAGGTACTGCTATAGTTATTGTAATAAATAAAAAAACAGTACATTTGTGCATTTAGTCTCACTAACAGTATTGCATCATCTGAATGGAATGACCAAAGATATATAATATGTATATAATACTTTATGGTTTCACAAAAAAATCATTATATATAATTGTTTTGCTTATATTTAAAATTAAAAGCTAGCAAGGTTACATAAATACCTATAGCTACATTAAAAAAACCATATGGCATATTATTGTAGGGCAATTCGGTACATAGCAACAAAGTCTTCTTGTCACAAAAGAAATGTTTAAGAGCAATATGTGGTGTGAAACCTCTAGATTCTTGCAGACCTCTTTTTAAAAGAACTAAAATACTTACACTGACCTGTCTGTATATTCTAGAAATTGGGCTCTTTGTAAGGAAGCACCCAAATATTTGAGAAGATTGATGATAAGAGTTGTTATTGCCAAAGAAACGCCAGAGAGAGATCCGGTTCTTAGCATTCCATGGATTCACCGTGCGGTCGCCGGGTCCATGGCGTGGTACAGAGAGGAACACTGTGACGGCGCCTGGGACTTGCGACCCAGGTGTAGGTTTAGGGTGGCCACCTTGTGATGCATCAGCGCTCACCTCCACCGTCAGTCGTGTTCCCCCCTCTACCTATCCAAATTTGGTAAGATCCTATCAAGGCCGTTTTAGATATTCGTTTGAGTAAAGAGCTTACAGAAGCTCTTGGCAATCCGAGGTCTTTAAATAAGTTATACAGGGATTTAGCTGGAATTCCCCTTGCTCCTACTTCCACGGCGTAGAGTTTAACCACATAGCCATTTTTGGTTAACTCGTTGGTCAGGTCAAAGTATTTGTTTATTTTTATAGCGTGGTCTTTAGGTATGTTAGTTTCCCACGGTACTGTGAGTTCTACTAGTACTGCACGCTTTTGCTGTTTTGAAAATAGGAATATATCGGGTCTGGATGACGAGGCACAAACATCCTCCGGTATTTTATAGTGTTTCTCATACGAATCTGCGAGTAATGTCCAGTCAGCGGCTGCTATCAAAATTGAGTACGGCTTTTGATTTGTCTTTTTTGAGCAGCCTTCCTTTACAAACGCGACGTCATTTCTTTGGTTTGTGGTTAAACCCTTTTTCGCTCTAGCTACCGCCAAACTTACCGCCTCACGTACGATTTCTAATACCTTATCATGTCGGCGCGAGTAATGACCCCGGTCTAATAGCGTCCTACAACCCACCAGTAGGTGCCTAGCAGTACCAATTGCTTCACCACATGAGTTACATGTTTTATCTGTGGCTTTTCCCCATCTGACAAGATTGCTTTGGTCGGGGAGGGTCAACTGGAATGCATTGAGATAGAATTTAAGGAGAGCCGGTGACCAGTCGTATATTAAGGTACGCCATTTTAAGGCTATGGGAATACAAAATTCACCTAGTGTTAACCATTCGTTTTGTACTTCTAGGTTCATTGCGTGCACTTTGTAGGTATTATTTTCATCTACTTGAAGAAAAGATTTTGGCATGTCTTTGTCTGACTGCCTCCTAGTATTACCCAAACCTACCCTACCAGTCTGCGAGCCTATCATGAATTTTTTATGGAATTGGAGGCGCGACTCGAGCTCTTTAGTACTTTGGTCTTTTGGAAGAGCTTGCACGATTTCATCTTTTGATTTCGCTAGCCAGCTCGTAGTCCAGAAGTGTCGAACTACACTACACCACAAAAATTGCCTGTTGGTATGTACAAAGGTTTATAATAAAATATCACAAGTACTCTGAGAGCTCCCTCCTGAAGCTTTTGGGTCAAAGCTCAAGGAATGGTTGCAGGAGAGGTGCTTCTACACCATGCAAGAGTACTTTTCCTATAGAGAGAATGTAAATTTGTAATTATTCTGCTGATAATTTGTTACTTTTATTTTTTGTTTCTCACCATGAAACATAATCTTGACATTCTCTTGCCATTCCTTATAATGAGTAATTCCAAAATATTGTTTTATTATTTTAACAAAATCAATAAATGACATAGTTTTATTTTTGTGAAATACGCTGAGCTACCTTTTGTAAACCAAATACCATTGCAACTATAATATACCATATTTTGTGCGGATAAATTATCATTTCATCATTCAACAATATGTGTCCAGTTATGAAATTTCTCATTGTAATTTTTTAGATATTGTAATGAAATAGCAAATGGGGAAATCCCCTTTAACATTAGAATAGCCCTTAGGCGATTGGCACACTGCAACGCACGACGCGCGCGTCAAGCGTTGATGCGTCGCTAACGTTGCCTCTACGGATTTCTTTTTATATAGAAAAACGCGGGGTCCCACACTGAAAACGCAATCACGCGCGTTGCAGCAGAATACGCCCGTACAAGCAGAAAACGGGTGTGATGGTGCGGGCGTAAAACGCGAGATATTGCACACTGAAATCTGCTATCACGCGCTTGATTTTAGAAGGATTTTAGTCCGAGAGCTGTAAGAAATTTCTGTGTAGGTGTTCGAGACGAATTTAAAATTAATATTATTGCAATGCAACATGTTGTATTCAACGTCAAATTTAGAGTGCTTTCACATCAACCGACGTGCGACGTCCGATATTCAATATCCGACATCCGAGATAGGAGGAAGTCAAATATCGATGCCCAATATCGGGTATCGGAGCCGATACCACTGTTTTGACTCGATATCGGAACACGCAGAGACTGCAAGCGACTTTTAACCTAAATAGCATTTTCTTGGCTACGTCTCTTTCCGCGTTAATAGATGACGCTCGTCAAGAATATAAGATAAAAAATTTGTTACTATGTCATGTCAATAAGGTTGAAAATAGCTTGCACTACAAATCATTTTCCTTTCATGTCTAGCGCCCTTGACATAGTCTGGGCTATCGAGCTAATGGTCGGATGGCTTTATTATTCAATATTTTAGATTACTTCACGCACCTAGCTATCCAAAAATTTCTAATATCTCTCGGACTATACTAGAGACGCCGCTCCACGCTGACAGTAGACAAATCTCCGCGCGGATGCAGATCTGCTCTCCCGCGACCTCGCGCGTCGACCGCGTTTTACGCAGGATGCGGCGTCAACCGTTGCAGTGTGCCAATCGCCTTACGGCCTGGCCACGACCTTGCCGCTATGAGCGATAGTTAAGCGCAGGGCGGCGAGCGGTTATATCAAAGTATAAAAATGTATGAAGCATGCCACGAGACGCTGCTCATAGCGAAAACGCGCGCGGTTTTATCCGAGCGAATCGCGGTGCGGGGAGCGGTGTAGGAGTGACATATTACTGCATTGGTGACTACCCTTTTGGATCTGATGTGCTGTTTTAAATATACTTCTACCACCGTGCACAAGTGCGAAAAACCCTCCATAGTAATCCAATCTCGGTTGGATTGCGTTCAGGGATCAGCAAGTGCATAGCCGGGCCGAGGTGATGGTAGTTGCAGCACTAGTGAGACCGGTGGGTTTTGGCGTAGTCTAGTGGGGTGTGACGCGGGGCGCCGCGCCGAGCAGGGAGACCAGTAGAAACGGTGGTGCCGCTGGCCGCCCGCGGCATAGTACAGGGGCCCAACTGGGACTAACCACCCTGGGAGGCTGCCCCACCAGGTCGCGCATAATCCCGATATGGCTCGTCGTGCCGGTTGGCGACCGGACGGGAGCCCGGCGACCATATTCGGGAGGGTACGGGGGCCCTTCCATTCGGAGCGTCGGCTCTCGTCACGCCTCATATTCATAGATAAAACCAATCTCCCATGTTTTGTCACGCGGTGCTGCGGCGACAATCACCTCTTTTTCACGCCTTCCCTTACCCTTCACCTCACGGCAGCGCACAAAACAAAAACTGTTGAAACAGCGGCTAGGGACTCTCCCACAAAAACTCTATTTGAGGTGGAGCCCACGAACATCTGTGGGCTCCATATAAACCTCAACGCCGTCCACCAACACCTGGAGACGGCGAAACCAGCTATGCTGTTTCTAACGGAGACACAAATACGCCGCCCTGACGACACGACCTACCTGCTTGACCCCGGCTATGTTATCGAGGAAAATTTCCGAGCAAAAGCCGGGGTGTGCGTGTTTGTTAGGGCGGATATTTGCTGTCGCCGTTTGCTCTGTCTAGAGGATCCTTTTCCATCCTGTGGGTACACGTAGACCATGGCTCCACGAGTCAGATCTATGTGTGCCTTTACCGTTCCCATACAGGAGATGCAGAGATAACTCGACTATTCGAATACCTGAGTCAGGCGGCAGATGATGCGCAGGAGCGGTTTCCGAACGCCGAATTGGTGTTTTTGGGGGACTTTAACGCCCACCACAAGATCTGGTTGGGCTACGCCAAAACAGACCATGCGGGAAGAGCCACTCACGCATTTGCCCTGGCGCATGACTTGACTCAATTGGTGCACAAGGTCACAAGGATACCAAGAGAGTCCGGCCTAGAGCCCTCTCTGCTAGACCTTCTGTTGACGAGTCGCCCGGACCAGTACAGTGTCTCGGTGAGTGCTGCTTTAGGTAACTCCGACCACTGTCTGGTCCGCTCCACCGTGCCCATTGTAGCGCCCCTACGACCCGTGCAGGGAATGAGGCGTCTTTGGCACTACTCGTCAGCGGACTGGGATGGATTGCGCGACTATTATGCGTCCATCCCGTGGGTTGAACGCTGCTTTGAGGGTAAGAACCCATCTGAGAGCGCTACTGCCGTCGCCGGTGAGATCGGTCTACACTCCATTTGTTTAGGTACTTAAAAAAAGGTAAACAAATCGTAAAAAGGGTTCTTTTATAGGGGCATTTTTCGTTCCGAAATAAAAAGAAACCAATATAAAATCATTTTAGAACTTAAAAACCATTTCTTCTCTTATATTTTTCTATATTTAACTACTTTGTTTAATATTTAGTTGCAATTATTATTCCCTAAGCTAAAAAACTATAATAATTATATTATTTAGAATGAGTTTTAAAACTATTACACTGTGCCTACCATAAAGAAACTAAAAATACAGATATTCAAAACAGTTTTCTCCAGATCGCGCCATACGTGCGTGACTGTCAAAGTCTATTCGCAGTTTGTATTTTGTTATTGTGCGGTACCATATAGAGCTGCGAAGAGCATGTACTGAAAGAAGTGGAGCCCTAGATAAGATTATTAACGAAACCTATGATCACTTTGTAATTAGTGTTGGTGGTAGTACTTCGGACTCATACTAAAATTTTATTCAGTGAAATTGAATTTGAAATCACTTTGATTGTTATCATAATTTTGTGAATGTGTTGAACGTGTCAGTTTAATATTATAAACTTTAAAATGATTTATTAAGGTAAATGTAGTCTTTATGTTGCCCATAATTATGCACATAAATACTATTGTCATTGAAGGTTGACAATCTCTGAAATCCACCATTTTTCTTGTTTACCTTTTTTTAAGTACCTAAACAAATGGAGTATAGGTATGGAATGGAATACTATATCCCATACACCGATGTCACCGGAGTCCGCGGAGCGCGTCCGTGGTTCGGGCGCGAGTGCGCGGAGGCTGTTGAGCATAAACAGTCTGCGTACCGCGCCTGGGTGCGGGCGCGCGCCACACGCGATCCTAACGTGAGTCACTTCAAGGCGGCGTACAACAGAGCCACAAAGGTCTGCAAGAGGGCATGCGTCAGGGCGGATGCCCAGCGCATAGCACGACTGGGCCTGATATACGTATCAGGCAACGCGATGTCCGTGCAGTACTGCAATCACTCGGTGTCCGGAAAGCCAGTGGTCCTAATGGCATTCCAGCGGTTGTACTTAAAAAATGTGCAGCGGAGTTATCTCCTATGCTAACGCGGCTGTACCGACTGTCCTACAGTTCGGGTACAGTGCCTTCGGCTTGGAAGGAGGCGAATGTCCAGCCGATCCCCAAGAAGGGGGATCGCTCGGACCCAGCCAACTATCGACCCATAGCCGTCACCTCAGTGCTGTGCAAGGTGTTCGAGCACATAATTAACACACAGCTCATGCGCCACCTAGAGGATCACTCCTTGCTTAGTGACCGGCAATACGGTTTCAGAACGAAACGGTCAACGGGTGATCTTCTGGCGTACATGACCCACCTTTGGGGTGAGGCTATGGAGAAGCACGGTGAGTCACTGGCAATTAGTCTTGACATCGCCAAAGCTTTCGATAGGGTATGGCACAAATCGCTTCTTTCCAAGCTACCAGCCTTCGGCCTGCCTCCTAGACTGTGTAACTGGGTTGCAAGCTTCCTGCAGGGGCGCCGTATTCGCGTCCTTTGTGATGGACGAGCTTCGGAGTTCTTGCAGGTAAATGCTGGCGTGCCGCAGGGTTCCGTTTTATCTCCCACTCTCTTCCTTCTGCATATCAATGACATGCTCTGTAACGGAAACATTCACTGCTATGCAGACGACAGCACCTTACAGGCATGTGCGTTTACAGCAAAGGTATCTCCTTTCCTTCCCCTTCCCACTCTTCAGAGCACACCACTGCCACTGCAGGATCACCTCACTATCCTCGGTATGGATGTTCGCTGCAAACTGAATAACAAAAACTATATCGAGAGTATCATCAAATCAGCCTCGCGTAAACTCGGAGTCCTGAACAGAGTAAGACGTTTTTTCACGCCGGAGCAGCGGTATCTTCTATACAAGACCCAAATTCGTTCCTTCGTGGAATACTGCTCACATCTCTGGGACGGCTCCGCAAAGTACTTATTAGATGCTCTCGACAGGTTGCAGCGACGTGCGGTCCGCATTATTGAGGATCCTGAGGTCACGAACACCCTCGAGCCTTTGCAGATGCGAAGAGATGTTGCGTCTTTGGCAGTTTTCTACCGTCTCTACCATGGTGAATGTTCTGACGAGCTCTTCCAATTAGTCCCACCCTTCCCTTTCCTTCACAGGACGACACGTGCAGGGCTAGCGTTTCAGTGATTCATTCCTATGCCGCACCACTAAGACCTGGAATTCCCTGCCAGCTCACGTGTTTCCTTCTTCCTACAGTCCCGGGTCCTTTAAGCGGGGCGTGAAAAGGCATCTAATGAGGCCGTCAAGCTGAGTGCCACCACTGTTAACATGGTAAATGTTTACGATGGTGACCCTCTTTCCGAGACTTTGCCTTTAGCTTAACATCAGGCGAGGTGACGTCAAATTGACGTGTCCTGTATAAAAAAAAAACAAAAACCAACAAAGTCTCACCAAATAATATAGGTATCACAAACTATTGTATAAATTAAAGGCAATATTTATCTTTGTTACATCTTAAAAATTTAGGAATAATAAATTTCACTATAACAGTTGACTATATTGTCATTGGCATTCCCCCTGTAAGGGAAAGACTGCGGGTTCGAGTCCCGCCCGAGAAGATTCTTTTTCCCTATGTATTTTTTTATTTTTTTAAAGTATAAAAAATAGTAAAATAGGCTATTCAATCTGTACTGAGTGTAGCTACCCTAGGCATTATAGTTTGTAAATAGTAACAAGAAGATTTATTGATAGTGTGCTTGTACCTATTGGACTAAATATTAAAAAAATATTCAACCATATATCATTTGCTCAATCGATGAAAAAACTATTACATGTACTCACGCCTGTAATCCCCGAAGGGGTAGGCAGAGGCGTATTAACACCCCATTTTGCCAGCTATGATTTTCAGACCCACATAATAGGGGCGAGCCTATTGCCGTCTAGCGGGACTTTGTCTTGGGCTGTATGTTTACCGTTGGATGGTGAACAGCCCTATCCCTAAGTCGCCTTTTACGACACCCACGGGAAGAGCTGCGATGGTCCTATTGTACTCCACCGGGGTTTAGCTCATGAGAAAAAAAAAGAATAAATCTCTATTAAGATTATAACTTAGTCATGTATTTTTATCAGACGCCAACATGGAAGCGGATGTGGCCTCAAACAGTGCAGAACAACTAATAGCGAGACCGTATCAGGCGGAACTTGAAGAAATAGCAATGAATAGCAACACCATTATATATTTACCTACAGGTATTTAAACATTCTCACTTAGTAAAGTCTACAGAGTGTCTTGATTTGTACTTGATCTGAGTGCCCTGAGATGTATTATGGGCAAAAATGTTATATCATTAATTGTTTACTTACCTACTAGTATATGTGAGAAAAATCCCCTTGATTGTGATTTGAAACAACTTTATTTTAAAGTAAGAATTTATAAAATTAGAATGGTCATGTTTTGATTTTATTATAGGGTCAGGAAAAACTTTTATCGCCATCTGTTTGATCAAGAGATTCAGAAAAGCACTGCAAAAGCCATGGGGTGAAGGTGGTAAACGAACATTCTTCCTGGTCAATAACATTCCTTTAGTAAATCAACAGGTATGTAAAAAATAATTATGTTATGATATTGTTGATGTCAAATGAAATAATTATAGAAGTTGATTGGGTATGTACGGAAGCTTTTTTAAAATTCTATGTAGCGCATATGTATATAATATATACATTATATTTTTTTGTTACTAGTTATGAAAAAGGAGTAAATATAAAAATTACAATAATATTACAGCCTCTTTGGCGTAGCGTGTTCGAAACCCGCTCAATGCAAATATTTGCATTGGTCTGGTCGTACCTCGCAGAGCGCGTTAAGCCGTTGGGACCAACGGCTTAAGGCGCAAGTCGCCATACGAACATCTATGGATCTACGGCAGTCTTGACTTATAAACTTATATCTAACTACATGAAGGATAGGTCTCAATGTATTAAGATTGGCCCGTATATTAGCAAATATCTCCCTGTTACCTATGGTGTACCACAGGGAAGCATTCTTGGCCCTTCTTATTTATATAGGTAAATGATTTGCTATATCTGAATTCCTCTCAAGGCAAACTAATACCTTACGCAAATGATACGGCTCTCGTCTTCACGGGAAAATTCTGGAGTGATACCAACAATGCAACGCAACAAGGACTAAATTCCGTGTCCGGAACAAACCGAATCCGGACTGAATCCGGACAAAACAAAATATGTGGCCTTTACTATTCGTGGATCTGCAAAAACTGATACAGTACTAACTGCGCATTGTTGTGATTGTGATCCTTCTTCCTTAACTAACGTGACCTGCGACTGCAAAACTTTGCAATGTCGATAGCATAAAATATTTGGGTGTGGTAGTTGATGGGCATTGCAGTTTTAAATTGCATATTCAATTGCTGAGTCAGAGAATACGTAAGCTTGTTTATAATGTTCAGGACCTTGAGATCCATTGTTACACCGGCAACTCTTAAATAGGTTTACTACGCTTTGTGCCAGTTTTTGATATTATACTGCATTATTTCCTGGAGCGGTGCAAAGGAGAACATTCACTCGTCATACTTATTTGGGCTAATTTTGAAAGTGCCGGCCAACGGAAAAAAAGTTAGTATTGTTATTGAATATAACAAAATAAACATTTTTTATTACTAGACCAAAACTCTGCGTCAGCTCTGAGAGATAATATGTAACTTCAAAAGTTTGTGAAAAAATCGTAATTACTGCAATATTTTGTCGTAATAGCGAGCCAGAATGTAAAAAAAAGGTCTCAGGTACCTCACGGGCGGTCAGCGGGTGCGCCTGCGCCACATGCCATCTCGCTCGCACTTACGGTGTAGCGTACTCCGCCTGGCGGATGGGGCCAGGCGGGGGGCGGGCGCCGCTGTACCGGCCGGCATTGTTTTGTTTAGTCACGAACTTAGTTATCCATGCAACTTCTGTTACATCGGACGGCTACCAATCGAGTTTTCTCACTTGTTTCTTTTGAGTTATCGTGTTTTGACATAATGTCACAAATGTTGTGTATACAATGTCGTCAACCGTGTGAGGGTCGAAGGACATATACGTGGACTTCACGAGAGGAGCAACATAGTGACATGGCGCAGATAGTTATTGAAGGACTGATTGAGAGACAGGTAATTATGTTATTCATTTTTTAATAGATCTTATCCTAAATAATGGGCAGCTTCACCTAAACGATTAACAACGCATAATTAAAGCATATTGTTAGATTCGTCTTGGCAACACAATGGTTCTCATGGCGGCTATACACACTCGTCGACACAGGCCGAGTGTGTACAGGGAGCACTCGTCTCATCTCGGTCGCTCTCGGTAGCGTGTCGGTATTTTTATTTAGTCGCCCACAGAAAGTTTTTAATAAACAGACGTTTCACTATGGGGGGTCTGTCTAATGAACGCGAATTACAGTTTTTGGGGTGCTATCAGACAGCAGCCGTTTTTTGGAATTCTAAGAATGTGAAACACGAAGATAAGCAATGTATTCATGATGCTTGGGCGCGAATAAGTTTTCTTTGTATATTAAATGTTTAAAAGGTTATAATGAAAGCTTATGGCGCAAAGATAAACAGCAGCAACAATTCTACGTCCATTGTCAAGGGAGTTATACGAGACTCTGTGCTAACGAGTGTGTACAGGCATGTTCTCGAAGAGCCTTCTCGGTCGAGGCTCTCGATGAGTGTGTAGAGGTCGCTCGCATCATAACTTTGCGTCAGCGAAGTTACCAACAAATCTTATTGGAGGATCGCTAATCATTTTATTTTTTATTGTTTTCAGGAAGAACCGACAGATCACATTTGTCGACCATGTTGGCAAAGAGTTGAAAGGGCTTATGAACGAAGAATTAGTGACGCAAATCAAGTTGTCAATGCTCCTGCACCAGATGAACCTGCTGCGCAGGTAAATCGTCTCCATCCAACACTAACATTAACTGGATATCTTCGTACTCCAAACACAACTGCGAATTGTGTTTTTCAACATTGTCAGAATGGGACTCGCCTTAGAGTTCCGAATAATGTTGTAATTCGTCAGATCGTACGCTATAACCTCATTGTACCAGAAAATGCTCGAGTATGTCAAGAACATTTGGAGGGAAACCTCTGGCATACACTTCCTCTTCAAGATAATCTCAGAGAAGATTTTACGGCCTCGGAGATAGTTAATGCTCTTAATATTATGCGTAATCATATTACAGAAGATATTCTCGACTTTGAGCAATATGAGCTAATAAATCCTAACGAATTCCATACTTGGATTGGGCTTACACATGAACAATTTTTGAATTTAATTAATCATACGCCCAGCCTAAATGATAACAGGTTTAAAAAAACTATACTGGCTGCAACTTTAGCAAAACTGCGTACAGGGGATTCCAACGCTAGGCTGGCATTAATTTTCAGAACAAGCGAATCTCGTTTTCGAAGATTATTAATTTTAGGTCGAGAAGCCCTATTGCAAGACTTTGTTCCTACCCATTTAGGGTTTGATCACATGAATCGACAAGATGTGGCACAAAGGAACTTGTTAATACCCGAATCATTATTTGGAAATCCTGAGAGCTCTATCGAGCATAGAAATGCTATCGTCATTTGTGATGGTACATATATATATAATCAAAAAAGTTCAAACTATCTTTTTCAAAGACTCACGTACAGTCACCATAAATATCGGAACCTAACGAAACCTTTTTTATTTGTGTGCTGCGATGGTCATATTATTGAGGTATCTGGTCCACATGCTGCGACGACTTCCGATGCTCACATAATGAACTCAATTCTTCAGGATGAAGAAAGCGTATTTCACTGGTTCCATAGACCAGGGGACGTGTTTATTTTGGATCGTGGTTTTAGAGATGCAGAGTTGACTCTACGGTCACATGGATACTCAGTGCATATGCCCCAGACAAAGGATGCTAACGAAACACAACTGTCTACAGTACAAGCCAACAAGACCCGCCTTGTCACCTTATGCCGCTGGGTGGTAGAAATAGTTAACGGACGATTTAAAAGAGATTTTAGACTGCTAAGAATAGTCCATAGCAATCTTGCCTTACCGGATATGATCGACTATTTTAGGATTGCTGCAGCATTATTAAATGCATATCATCGGCTGATTACGGACAATGTCAGAGCCCCAGCGTTTTTAGAAATAGTAAGAGAAAGGATGGGTATTCCAAATATACTAGGCGATATAGTAAATACTTACAATTATAACCGAAGACGGGCACAGTTTGTGCGAATCGACACGCCGTCTGAAATTCCATTCCCTATGTTAACGGAGGAAGACCTTATTTTATTCGCAGTCGGTATTTACCAAATAAAACAGGCCCGAAGTTATTATGCAGAGCACATCCAGGGCACTGGTAGATTTACCATTGAACTTGGGGGAGAAATACCCGCTGAACATCTACGTGAGGTGGAAGAAAGAGAATTTTGCCTACTTCGAGCCCGAATTCAATCACGGCATGTTCGTTTAAGAACATATAATGTATATATATGTGTTGATACAACTCTCACGGGCAGGCAAGCCATAGCGCATTATTATTGCACCTGCCTTAATGGCAAAAGAACTGTCGGTTGCTGCTCCCATGTGATGTGTATTGTGTGGTACTTGGGGTATGCAAGGCACCTTCCTGTGATAAACATTCCTGCTGAAGGCTTAGAGGATATGTTTGTAAGAGCTGGCGAACTTTAAATAATAAATACAAAATTGCATTTTAACAGTTAGTGTTTTTGTTTTCACCTATTTTTTTTTTTCGGATTAATCGCATTTCGTCAGAACCAGAACTGCGGGACAGACACAGTTTCCATACGAGACCATAAAGCCATTTTAGACTACCATAACAGAAGCAATATAGTAGTTATTAGACAATACTTAGACAATACTAGCTTGTTTTATGTACACTTTACACTAAATATTTAACCCTAAATAAAATCTCAAGGAATCTATTTAGAACTTTGGTGTAGTAATAAAAAATGCTTACAATGTTGTGTTCTATCAAAGTCAAGCATTTTTTTTTAGTGGCCGCATAAATAAAAATTAGCCCTATCTGAATGATCGCCTTTACCGATCAAGTAAACGAGTACCTTAACCAGAAAATGACGGTATTTTCAGTATTTATTGATTTTTCGCGTGCGTTTCATACATTAGACCATAAGCAAATAATCCACAACCTAAACCTTTGTGGAATACGTGGACCGTTATTAGAGTGGTGCACAAGCTATCTTCATAGCAGAAAATTTACCTTAAAGGTTGGCAATTCACAAAGCGAATCTATCGAAGTTACAAAGGGCACGGCACAGGGATCAGTCCTGGGACCTCAGTACTTCCTAGCATATGTAAATGACATGAGCAATAGTATCAAATACTGTACTTGCTACCAGTTTGCAGATGATACAATATGTCTCGTAATAGCTGATAGGGACCCACAAAAAGCACGTAAACTGTTGCAGACTGATTAAAATAAAACCACGTTTTACGGATTCTATCGTGATATATATTTGTTATTATTTAAACTTTTTAAGCCGACTTTTTAAACCGAATCCGTAAAAAATGGTTTTATTTCAATGAGTGACATTCGCGTAAACTTTAGAAAATATTATATTGCAGACTGATTTCAACTCCTTGCAAAAATGGTGCCATGACGCGGGCCTTGTACTCAATGCGGATAAAACTAAACTACTAATAATTAAATCACTATAGAATAAGAGAATGCTATTAATAACATGCTTGTGTTGTTGGTTATATTGGTTTTAATATTAAAATCTTTTATGTCAGTCAAGCCCATATTTGTTACTAACATTGCTCTTATGACCTAGTGTTAGCAAACATAATATTTATATTTATATAACTCCATAAACCATAACCATATGTCAGATATACCTAAATATTTTTTTCTGATCCCACAGTCAAACCGTTTGTACGGTTTTGTTGGACAATTTATTAGTTCATAAGATGTATATGTACTTACTGTAAATAAAAAAAATAAAAAAATACAGTTTCGCAGCATTGTTGACTCCCATATATCTGCGAATACAGATAGGACACTGTTAGTGCTTCCGCGCCGCCTGCGCGCAGCGAGCAGCGAGGCACTCCTTTTACGCATGATGGCCATCTATGAGTCTTTCACCGACTTTTTTATATATTTTGGAATGAAATAAGAGCAAACACGTCTTATCTTGCACGGAATCTTATTAGCAAGCAATCACAGACTATAAAATTATCTTATGTTTACTAGAGTCAATATGTAGATGCAACAGCATTAACCAGTGATAAGGAAAAAATACGTTTCTAAAAACCGACTTCAAAAACTACAAAGTTTAAAATAACTCTATGAAGATAAGAGAAAAATACCTGAATTTATAGATTTACTGGTTTCTTAGAAATATGTATTTCATCACATTCCAATTATTTCAATTTTATCATTGTATCATAGTTGTCTTTTCAGTGTGCCTGAACTACTATGCTGCAATCAATTGAAATAATACAAACAAAGTTGCCACCTGACTACCTAGTAGGTACTTTTAGTAAAGGGGTAATAAAGTTCGCGCGTAACCTAATCCTAGAAAAATGGTTTCTAGGATTAGGTTAAAATGATCAGGATCACAACTAAATATGGTAAGCTAAACTGGCAACCTATCGTTGTCAAAACCTTGATATTACAAGAGACTCCTTACAACTGTGCTCTGAGTCACAACTCACTACTCACAACAAAGTTCTTTTGTTACGCAAAACAAAGTCGTTTTTTTATTCAAGATTAGTTCTGTATATGGGGCAGCCACATTGTTACCTTATCAATAATATTGACTTACCTGCTCTTACAGTTCACCTGTACTTACATATCGGCTAGTGTTATTGCTAACTAAAACCATACCATAGGAACTAATATGTCGATTGTTAATTTAAATATCAGTGAGAATTTCCGCACTTGAAATAATCGAATCAGGCCGTTATTTGAACTGCGCCGCGCCGCTACGTTTAGTAAAGAGCCCAGGCGGTTTATTGAACGGCTGATTAAGATAGTCGGCTACGACATACATAAATAAGTACGTAGACAGCTTTATGTGGTGGTCTGAATTTATATTCAGGCATAACAGGTTATGGTTTTAAACTGGCTATGTATGTTCATCTGTTCCCTCCATAGCTCCTCGAATACTTATCAGTACTGAACAATGAGGTATTGTTAGAAGCATCATAATCGTCCGCTGTTTATAAGCTAAATGACGTGTCACGGAATCTATGGCACCCTGTAACGGCCATTATGTAATAAAAAAACATGTACTTTTTTTTTTTTTTTGTACGGCAATAAAATAGTATGCATTTTACAGTGACAACCATAGTTCCGATTTTAGCCATTTCACACTTTCGTTGGTACATTTACTTTTTTATTTATTTATTACACAAGGCAAAACATCATAGGTACAATAGTAGAATTCAGAATACAATGTTAGGTGCATTCGCAAATGCTATTGAGAACATCTGCAGCCGAACTAGGTGGGAACCTGTATCTCGGCATTAGATAGATAGATGGGGATTGCAGCAACATATTTATGTGGTACACGAGGAATAATACTATTGAAATGTTAATTGCAAGTGGCATAATACTTCACATGTCAATATTTCACTATAAGTTTAAACTTAACCTAAATGTGTGTGTGTGTGTTCAACTTGGTATATTTAGAAGGTCTTCAGTCTGTTCGTAAGTTAAACTTTGGAGGTACATATTTATCTGTTTTTTACACTGGGTGGAGTTTAAGGGATATAGGTTTAAGATTTTATTAATTTTGTCATAAATATATGGGCCCATGAATCTGAAAAATCTCCAGATGAATGACGTTTTTGGGCTATAGGTGGGACAGACTGCATGTTTTCTACGTCTAGCAAGCAAGCTCTGATCGTATATCAGTTCGCTATGTTGTTTCATGACTATGCTACGAAGGAAAAGCTGACGGGCTGTTAGCACCTGGCATGACTGATAAAGAAGGGTAGTGGGGAAAAGGAAAGGTTTAAAGCTGTATACTTTCAGATAGTAGTGTTCGGAACGGCTACATTTTGATAACATGTTAAAACGATACGTTAAAAAGAAATAACGTTATTTTTATACGCTCCGTTAAAAAATATAACAGTAGCAGAACGTCTCGTTAAGTTAAAGAACGGAACAAAAGAACGGAACGAAAGAACATAGCAGAAAAATAATTAACTTAACTTCGATTCTAAACTATTGTTGGAATTGGAAATGTAGCTCTTATTTGCTTACAGTAAAGCATAATTTGGCAGAAACGTTTCGTGCATCGAAAACATACGAGATATTTATTGCAATATAAATCCTAAACGCTCACATATAGAGAATAATTTCGCACAAACTACACTCACGCCATATTTGTATAAATTTACACTGTACCTTCTTTTTTTTCGTGCGGAAATCCTCTCCAATACCTCCCCTGCCGGAGCCGGAATGGAAGGTTATGTCGGACTCGAACCGACTTAAAGTCGGTTCGAGTCCGACTGTGGTCACGCCGACTGTGGATCTTGGTGCTAGTTTTTATGAAGTATTTATATAAATTTACACTGTACCTTCTTTTTTTTCGTGCGGCAATCCCCTCGAATACCTCCCCTGCCGGAGCCGGAAGGGGAGGTTATGTCGGACTCGAACCGACTTAAAGTCGGTTCGAGTCCGACTGTGGGCACGCCGACTGTGGGTCGTGGTGCTGGTTTTTATGAAGTATTTATATAAATTTACACTGTACCTTCTTTTTTTTTGTGCGCCAATCCCCTCGAATACCTCCCCTGCCGAAGCCGGAAGGGAGGTTATGTCGGACTCGAACCGACTAAAAAGTCGGTTCGAGTCCGACTATGGGCACGCCGACTGTGGGTCGTGGTGCTAGTTTTTATGAAGTATTTACATAAATTTACACTGTACCTTCTGTTTTTCGTGCGGAAATCCCCTCGAATACCTCCCCTGCCGGAGCCGGAAGGGGAGGTTATGTCGGACTCCATAGATTATTTCAAAACAATATTTAACTTTAAATTTTCAATATTATAACAGAACAAAAGAACATATTAGAAAAATAACATTTTAAATTTAACTTTTCAATATTATAACAGAACAAAAGAACATATTAGAAAAATAGCATTTTAAATTTAACTTTTCAATATTATAACAGAACAAAAGAACATATTAGAAAAATAGCATTAACTTCGATTTGGAAATGGGCGTTTTTCAAATCTTTTGACCGTTACCGAACCGGAATATTATTTTTTTTTATATAATTTTATTTTATTTTATTCAATTGTTAGATAGCCTATTAAATGAGGATTCTGAAAATACCAATTGTTTTATAATTGAACATGCAGTTAAGCCAAAAAACGGGTTTGTATAGAGCACTTAGGGCACAGGAGTTTCCAATTAGTAACACTTTTAATATATCATTTTAAATTAAAAGCCAGGGTATTCTGCATTTTTTTATTATTTTTCGTTATTCAAATCAATTATATTCATTATATAAGCAAACAAAAAACTATTTTTATCATATTTTCACAAATTATTAACGAAAATACTTCCAATTAATAACATTAGTTTCATAATGTACTCAAATTATACTCTGTTATAAAAAATACACAAGGTATTAAACTCAGTATCTTACACATTAAGGTAAAACATAACAAAATAAACAAAATTTACTAGTTGCGTTAATCATCTTTTTATCAATTAACAAAGAAAATAACATATTGTAAACTAAGTTTCACTTCAACAAATTACTAATTGGAATTCTTAGTTACTAACAGGAAAATAAAGGTGAGATCACAATACTATCTTTTTATATTAAATTTACTATATAATTTCATTACTAAAATTACCTTATTTGCTCCTAAGTTTCGACATACGGGGAGCATTTGCTGTAATGTAGGAGCAAATAAGTTAATTTTCGTAATAAAATTATACTAATGCCCTTGCAACGAGAAAGTTGTACGAATGGTTGTACGAATAATACAACCAGGGTTTCTCTGAAATCTCATTATTAGAATTCAAACAAGAAACAAATTTTGAAAATCGGTCCACAACTGGCAGAGAAATCGGTGAACATATACAAAAAATATATATTGTATACCCCCTCCTTTTTTGAAGTCGGTAAAAACTAAAAAGTGCTAAAATATACATTTTGCACAAGAAGAATAAAAGTAATACAAGGAAATACAATTTTTCTTTTTAGTTTACTGAGTACTCGGCCTTATAGTTCCAGTAAGTAACAAAATTAATTCCGGCTATATATAACGTTACTCACCTGACGTTACGAAAGTACATTTTATGACTTCATCACAATATTTTAAATAAAATATACTAAAACTTAAGATTCTAATAATCTTAAGTTATTTTTAGATACTTGGTGCAAAACCTTAAACTATATTTGTGTTAAAACAATAATACATACCTTTCAAAATCACTTTACTAAACGGAACACGTTACTGTCGACACACAGCTCTGAGCACTTAGTAACGGTTTTTTGACCAATCATATTGCTCGATATAGAAACGGAAACAGATGTTTGACCGTCAAACAATGGTTGCCACATTAAAAAATATCGATGACATGGTGTATTATTTTTAAAGTCGACGAAAATCGTTGTTACTAACTCGGAATTCCGGGTTAATCAAAATTCTAGGACAGAATAAATTTTGTTTTATTTAATTATTTTGATTAACAACCTATTAAAAAATTGTAAAAAACGTAATTTTCATATTGTTTTTAAATATACTAAGTGATTTTAGTATGAGTATGACGAGAACATTGAGGATTATGACAAATCAAAATTAGGGAGGTATGCATGGGACACCGTGAAATTGGGGAACATGTCATCACATTTTAATTTTTTTTTCAAATTAAGATATTATTTAAAAACATTTTTCTGTTTTAATATACTTTTGTTAAAATTTGCTATCGATTGCCTTTTCAAACATGATATTTTCATGAATAATAAATAAATTTATAAATCAGTGGACATTTTGTAATGGCACTGGTCAAAAGATTTGAAAAACGCCCAAATATAGCTCTTATTTGCTTACTGTAAAGCATAATTTGGCAGAATCGTTTCGTGCATCGAAAACATACCTACTAGATATTTATTGCAATATTAATCCTAAACGCTCATATATAAAGAACAATTTCGCATGAACTACACTCGCGCCATAAAATTCTCGAAGCTTGTCGCCGCTCGCCAATACATTGTTGGCAAGTACTTGTCCGACGCGATGGTTAAATAACATATCAAATAATTTAACGTTTGCCTGATTGAATATATAACAGTTGCTATTGCTATTTTTTAAGAACTTGCTATTTTAACAGTTACGTATTATAACGAACACTCCTACTTTCAGAATAGCTCTTTGGGCTACTTCAAGACCCTTTAGAGCACCCCTCGAAGCTCCTCCCCAAGACGAAATACAGTATGTGATTATACACTGACATAGGGATAGATATATGTTTCTTAGCAGAGTGCCATCTGCAGCATGTCTTAGGTTTTTAAATATAAATATGAGCTTACGAACCCGAGCAGATGTAATATTAATATGCTCCTTAAAATTAAGGGAGTTATCAATAGTGATACCTAAATACTTAATGTGATTTACACGCTCAAGTATCCCACACCCGCAACCCCCAATCGCAACACAGTCATGTGGAATCAGTTTAAAAGAGTCTATACTTCTTGGGGGTTGACGTAAGCTGAAAGTGATATATTTAGTTTTATCGACGTTGAGTGTAAGATAGTTATTGCGTAGCCATGTCATCACTAGATCAAGCCCATCCTGAGCCCTACTAAATGTCTCCTCCCAGGTGTCGGCAGTGAAAAGGAGAGCAGTGTCATCTGCGTAAGAGATTATTTCGCCTTTAGGTATCTGGAGACAAGTGAGATCGTTGATGTAAACGAGAAACAGGGTAGGGCCCAAGATGCTTCCCTGAGGAACGCCATAGGTCACTGGAAGGGCAGCGCTGTTGTAGTTTCCTACTTACGCCTGTAAATATTGGGATGGGTAGGCAGAGGTGAATGAATCTCGGTCCCACGTAATAGGGGTATTTGAGATTAGCACATTCATTTAAATCGATGTACAGGTAAACTTTTTAAATAGGTACTATTTCTAACTTTTTATTGTTCTAGAAAATATCTATAGACAGACTATGCTCCGTTACCGGAGTAGGTGGTTACAGTGGAGAGGACGGCGTGGATTATTGGGATAAAGAAAAATGGGATGCCGAATTGAAAAAGAATCAGGTAGGTACTTATCTTAAAATGAAGATTGAATATTTACGTTTTTTTATTTAGGTAGGTACAGTATAAAATGAGAAGTATGTCTGGATGGAGTGAGCAAACAGCGTGAAAAGAGAACATTTTTTTTCTTCTACTTTACAATAGAATATTCACAACATTTATTTGAAATCGTATGTATCGTATGAAGCGTATGTAGGTACGTACGTACATGAGATATGGTTGATGTTGTGGTGACCCATCCCAGGGTCAGACACGCGAGGACTGATAAAAGATAGACGAAATAGATTTGAAAGCATTTGAATATTACCTCAAAGTTAGATTACGTGATTTTTATTTTTCATCGTAGGTGTACAAACAAAAATATAAAGTTTATTTACTTACAGGTCATTGTAATGACGAGTCAAATTCTTTGTGATATGCTCACGCATCAATACATAAGGATTGAAGATATCAACCTTTTGATATTTGACGAATGCCATCATGCCGTTGAAGATCACCCTATGCGTGTCATAATGAAGCATTTTGAAGATTGTCCAAAATCAGAGCAACCTCGAGTTCTAGGTAAATATCATCTCTGGACCTTAATTCTGCTAATTGTCAACCAAGCTTTGTGCTAAGTTGCCACGAGCTCCTCCACATTTTATACTAGTCTTTGGCAGCGACTTTTGTTTACCCTATATATTCGGCCCAACTGAACTTTTCAATCCAAAAAAACCTTATCAGAATCTGTTCAGTTCAGTAGTTTTTGCGTCCATCGCGGATCGCAAACAAACCGACAAGAACTAAAAAATATTTTCATGTTCAGTATCGTTAATAATGATGAAATAATCTAAGTATTTTCTTTTAAACTTCTTCAAACCCCTTTGTAATCTATATTATAAAAATGAATCCCTATTTCCCTTGGTCACGACATCACGCGTGAACGGCTAGACCGATTTCACTTGTTAGGAGAAGGTGCATAAGAAAGAAAAAATGAAAGAAATTGCGCGGAAAATTAGAAAATTTAAGAATACATAACCACCATATAAAATAGGTGATCCGACATACGCCATGTCTAAATTTTGAATTTGGAATACGAATTGAAAAAAAAATGTGTTTATTATTCTAATACTGCTTTATGATATTCTTCTATGTTATCTGACGTTTGATATAGAATTGATTTATTACGTGCAAATATCGTCAGTGGGTGATTAGTGTGAGAGGGATATGTCGATGACAACCTCACCTCCGGCCTAGCACCACGACCCACAGTGCGGCGTGTGGTTTTAGTCGGTTCGAGTCCGACATAACCTCCCCTTCCGGCTCCGGTAGGGGAGGTATCCGAGGGGATTTCCACACGAAAGAAAAAAAAAAAGGTGATTAGTAGACATACTTCTCAATTAACAAAATGCCCGTTGCTTGGTCCGCCAAAATATTTATGGTGGCAATTTTTTTATTTGGGTCGAAAAATTTATGGTTTATGGTAGTATGAACGCCCTTGAGCGTAGAGGTGTATGGTTTTATGGGTCCCATAGGTATACAGGCTCCGTAGGTGTAAATATGGGCCCCGGTGACCTATTAGTGTCGGGAGCTCCGTGGGCGTATGGGGCCCGAATCGAAATGCTTTCCGTTCTCAAAATAATTAGGAGAATTTGATACAGTTAATTGATTCTAATTTCTAAGGCGAAACAAAGTTCGCCGGGACAGCTAGTTAATTAATAATAATACTTAATAATTTTGATGAAAATATAAATAGTAGTTTTATATCGACAATTGCACTTTTTATTGATGTTCGATAGTAAGTCATAATTTCATTGTGTTTTAATAAGTAGGTAGGTACGTACTGTACTACGGTTCACAAAACAGTATTATAAAATTAATTGCGACATTCCTTTTCAGGTTTGACAGCTACTCTTTTGAATGCCAACGTTAAACTGGGCAGGGTTGAGGAAACACTACACGATCTAGAAATTACTTTCCATGCGACAATAGCCACAGTAGATGAACTCGGAAAAGTGTTAAAGTATGTACCTAATATTATTAATTTATCACAAATTGTATGTAAGTATGTTACTAAAATACACACATTGTGTGACCTCAAAATGCCAGTCAGGTTGAAAGGATAGGTCTGTAAAACCATCATTAGACTTAATAGATTATGTACTTTTACATAGCTGCGAATCTTAAAGGAAGACAGGTACACATACAAATAAGATCTTTGATCATTCCCTCGTTTCCTACGTTCTGTATACTACTTAGGTGCTAGACAAAAACACGGCCCATCTGTCGGAAAGTGGTTACCGTGGCCTACAGACGCCAGAGGTGTCACACTCGCTGACCCCGTAGGAACCTAGGTCACGACTTACGAGTCTTCTTCTTTTCGTGTCAACGATTCACTTATAAATGCCTACACTATTCGGGAATAAAATTCTGCCATCTTAATCGCGCTGTCAGTGGCTTTATTTAGGTCGTCTTTATTGCATGAAGTGGGACATAAGGGACACGAGACCAAATGCGCCATGGACTGCACGGGGGCACCGCAGTCACATGCAATCAAGCCCGGGTCTCGCATTCCCCATCTACAAAGATTTTGTCTAGACCGACCAACCTGTGTACGTAGACGATTAAGGGACTTCCATACGGGCCAAAGGAGGTTCTGTCCAGGAGGTAGTTTTTCCTGGGGAGGTAGGAAGTCCGAAGGTGGTGGTTGTTTATCTTTCCATAGCGAAGTTCTCATCGTGCCAGGATGTTCGTGTGCGGGTGCGGCTTTTACGTTTTGCATGAAACTCTTACGACTCTTTAAGCGGGCTCTAGGTGGTTGATGTCCATACAGGCAGTGTCGGGAGTCGGTTTCCTGTTTTGCCTTTTCCAGTCTGCAAGCAATATCCCGTCGTATAGCAGGTGGTGCGATACCTGAGAGTGGGTAAAGCATGTTGAGAGGCGTGGGCTTAAGGCAACCGGTAATTGTGCGGCAGGTGTCATTCAGGGCAATATCTACCTGTCCGGCATGTGCCGATTGGTGCCACACAGGACACGAAAATTCACCCGCAGCAAAGCACAGGGCTAGTGCAGTGCAGTTGTACGGATGATACTTATTACGATTCTGTGAAGAAGTAATTGCGAGTTGCGTAAATTGCTTATAATGCTTATTCATTATTGAAAAGACTACATCTGTTAACTCGTTACAGTACTAATCGTGTTAAAGGGATTGACTAAATTAGCACGCTTATTCCAGATGCTGTAAACATTTATGTATATCCTTTAAAATAGCTGTACAACTTTGTCGGGCGACCTATTACAGAAGTTTGCGCGCTGTTTTGTTTAAAAATAACAAAACCTATTATTAAAAAATTATATGTATTTTAGCTATTCTACGAATCCGAACGAGATGGTGCAATTATACAGGTCTTTTAAACCAACAACAAATTCTCAAAGGGCTATCACAATTTTGGAGGAGCTTAAAATTGAAATGATGAGTTTCTATTTATTCACGTCTCGGAAAAAACATACTGTTCAATTAAAATTTGGTCAACATGATATCAGTAGTGACCCCATGAAGGTATAGTTCTTTAATTTTTTTTACTGATAATAATGTTTATCTTTGTATTATGACACGATCAGTTTTTGAATTGAGAGGTGCCCTATGACTCGCAACTCGCAAATGAATTTGTTTATTTGATATCATTGAAGGTATAGGCAAATTTTAACTTATCCACACGACTTCCCCTACATTACCCCATTTGGCACACATTGTGTAAAAGATAATTATTATTAATAAAATGTTAGTATAGGTATTATTATCTAGTTGTTGCACGCACGGATGTCGGTTATCGCAACCAAACGTAGCCTATAACGAGCTAACCTATAATTTATCAAAATTCATCAAAATTGATTCAGTGGTTCACGCGTGAATTTTAGATGTAACAGACAGACAGGCACCTTTATTTATTTATTAATTAGTATAGATGTAGTCAGCATTTTATTTGATAAACTGATTGGCATTTGTCGTTTTGCAACAGGCCTGATCGTAAATCAGTGCTCCAGAGTCCAGTGTGGCACATGCTGATTCGTTTCTTTTATTGCTGTTACACTTGATAAGACGTCAATTGTACCTACTTGATTATTCACTATACGTTACCCGAAGAGTAATTAAAAATTAAATTGAATTACGATTTTCACTACTAACTAACTGAGAAATAACCAGTGACGTTGCTATTATTTGCGTCAACTACTCTATATAATATTGTATTACCACAATTAGCCTATAATATTGCAGTTCTGCATCCATGCCCACGATTCTATTAAAGCTAAATCAATTCTACTATAAAAAAAACTTATATGTGTCTAACTTACATATATCAGACTATATTGTGGACTATATGTTGGTATAGTCTGATGTCTGATTATGTACCTATAATGTCACTCCTAAAATTATTCGGTACATTCTCTCCATATTGTATGGAGACTTACTCTAATAATGCACCTACTGAGTCTTTGTCTGCACCACCTTTGGTTGACCGGCTTTTTTTTTTATCGTGCGAAACGGAGCCGGTGGAGCCGGTTATGTCGGACTCGAACCGACTAAAACGCACGCCGTCTTGGCTCCTTGGTTGCCGGAGGTGAGATTGCCAAAAGCATATATCTCGCACCCCCGCAGACCCAGGACCATCTCTTTCGAGATGGCCCACGTTGTGGTGTCCTCATCTAGCCCCGGTTACGGGGAGGCGCATTTTGCGCCGCCGCCGCGGCCTGCTTCTTGGTTGACTGACTGGCTGTGGCATTAAGTCCGCCTATGTACTTGTGCATGAAGTTTTATAAATAAATAGCTTTTGCCCACGGCATCGCCCGCGTGGATGTCGGTTATCGCGACAAAATATTTCTCAAAAGACGGTGTACGAAGTTTCATGCTTCTAACTTTGAAAATGACGAACTTTCCATACAAACATTTATCACCTATTTTACCCTCTTGGTAGTAAAATTTTGAAAAACGCTGATAAACGTGTTCATTTATTTCTTAAAAGACACAGGTTAGTGAAATTTAGTGCATCTAGCTCTGAAAATGACTGACTTTCATACAAACTTTCATTCCTTATTTTACCCCTTTAGTAGCAGAATATCAAAAAATCTTTTCTTAGTGGATGCTTACACCATAAATTGCACCTACTGTCAACATTTCAAGTTTGTAGGTCTGTAGGTTTAGGCTCTGCGTTGATGAATCAGTCAGGCAGTCAGTCAGTCAGTTGGGGCAAGTAATTTTATACCTATGTATAGATAAATTAAAAAAGCCACAGTCACTGCAAAAACTTTATTTCTATACCCCAAAATCCAAAATGAAATTAAAAACGTTTCATTACACTACTTTTTCATTCACTCTGCAAAAGTAATTTAATTTTGAACTTTACGGACATGGTTTTAAAGTCAATTATTTAATGCAGTTTTTTGCAATCGCTGCGGCATGACTGTAGTTTGATTGGCTGTAGTAGAATCGACGCCCTGGTCCTTGTCCACCTGGCTATGGGGCTCCCCCCATTCCGTTTGACTTCTCGCGGTCTCTGTCCGTCTCTGGCTTAGTACCTAATTGTTTTTAAAATAAATCTTTTTGTAGCTACTGAAAGCTGTGAGAAACATGGTATCATCAATGATTATGTTTATTGAAGAACTCGGCGCATTTGGCGGTGATCTGGGCATACTGGCATATATAATATTATTAGAGCGCTTAAGGAAAAAAGCAACCAGTAAAGAAGAGGAATTCATGTTTAGAAGGGTAATCACGTGTAGTACTGAGTAAGTAAATATTTAAGCAACTGAAGTGTAATGTTATTATAACTAGTACCTTTATGGTGAATGACATTTTATTTATTTATTTATTTATTTATTTATTTATTTTCATACAAGTAAGACTATTAATGTATATGTCCACGGAGGGCAGAATATGAATATGATTAAGAAACGGAGATGCCCCATTGATATTTCTCTTAATGAAAACGCGTCGCCAAATGCGGGTGGAAAGGGAGACTCGCGGGGTGTCAACAGTTGAATGACGTCATATGTATGACGTTTCTCCCCCACTTCCATCTAGTGCGGCATAGCGAAACCAATGAGAAACAGCATGCAAATTGTCACTGTAGTTCGATAACTCGCCATTAAGCGCTGCATTTCTAGAATAATCTAGGTATTGATGAACAAAATTTAAAATACCTAGGGATGACATTTTTTTAAATAGATCCAACTCACGGATAATAGCAAAGTCATTTAGGCACCCTAAATGATTAGGCATTAAAAGTAAAATCTAAACTATTAAATAAGCAATATTTCAGAGTAGGGTATGTCGAATTTGACTTATTTCGGATAAGCATTGTTGTCTGAGAAGAACGTCGTCGAACTTACGTCGTTTCTTATTAAAGTCATGTCGAAGAAACGTGTTGTCGGAGTACAGTAGTGTCGGAATCAAGTTGTTGCGATCTAAAATATTGTCGAAATTGAGTCGTATCGGAGTTTCATGCTGTCGAAGTAAAATCTTGTCGTAGAAGGATTTGTCGAAATTCAGTTTGGGACTCTATACCGACAAATGGCTCAATGTTTTTATTTTCAATCTTAAATTTCAGCTAAATATACTACTCGTACATATTTATTAAATAACCCTCTAAATGTTTAGAATTACTAATGAATTCGGGTGAAATTTTATTGTTGAACTTTTGACCAAAAATGACAACTACTCACAAGATCGTTTCACTACAAGTAAATAATAACGTCTCATACCAAATGAGTCCATTTGACCTTTGGAAGGCTCACGACTCGATTGCCTTGTAACAACTCTACTATCATTTACTACTCCATGGTGCATATCGCAGGCAATTCGTACGATTCCGCCGTTTACATACGGCGTCGTCAGTTTACTAACATTCGCTGTTATATAATATTTCGAAGGCAACTGGGGCTAGCTATCCTTGGAGGCTGCCTCACCAGGTCACGCATAATGCCGATATAGCTCCAGTTGGTGGACCGCATATGGGAACCCGGCGACCATATTTTAGACACGGTGGAAGAATATTCCATCAAAAACCAAACGGGTCGGTGACTCAGTTCTTTGCCGCACTATTATGACCAGGAATTCCTTGTCAGCTCCCGTGTTTCCTTCTTGCTACAGTCCCGGGTTTTAAGCGGGGCGTAAAAAAGCATCCCATTAGGCCGTCAAGCTGATTGCCACCATTGTTAACATGGTACGTGTTTGTAATGGTGACCCTCTTTTCTGAGACTTTGCGTACAGCTTACTATCAGGCGAGGTGTAGTGAAATTGACGTGCCTACTTAAAAAAAAAACAACATGAAAAAGTGCGTCCGTATCTAAACCAAACTTCGGCATAATAAATTATAACAGTGAACGTTTGTAAACTGACGGCGGAAGTTTACGAATTGCGTACGACTTGTACAATACAATACATGTTACTTACTGAAAACAAAAAGCTATTTTTGTTACTGTTGTCTTTGCATTTGGTTGATTTGGCATATCTCCGAAAAAACTGGGTAGTTTTTTATAAGACAACTTAGTATAGGTACTTTAATTTTAGAAAAGAATTAAGAATTACATATATTTTCGGTTTTTTGCGTCTTTTTGTTTTTTGCGCGTCGTGTTGAAGCCTTGGTAGCTTAGTGGTTAAGAAGTCGGCCTCACGATCGAGAGGTCCCGGGTTCGATCCTGGCCATTACACTACTGACGTGAACCCACTCCTAGCACAAGCAATTAAGCTTAGTTGGAGGGGTTATTAATTTTAAAAAATGTATATTTATCAAGTAAATAATTAAAGAAAACTACATAAAAAATCTTAATTTTCTATTTCCCAGTGCAAGAGCAGTTTTATCAGAGGAGATGGCAAATGAGACGGGGTACGAAAGGATTATAAAACATTCTTCTGAACGCGTTCTATTGCTGTTGAATATATTAAAAGAATACAGTCCAAAAGTGATGAACACCCCAGGAGGTATTTATTATTATAAATAGATTTGTACTCAAAGACCTTATAAGTTTAGCATGCCCACGTGCTCTAATGGCGAAATCATACTTCGTTATTATGTGTTATGTGTATTTGCACACGGGTTATTCGCCTATATTTGCTTTTTGTGCATAACACCTAAGCGCGATTAACAAATAACACATAATATTATGGCTGGATGCAATCAGTTATTGCTGATATTATGCAATTATGACATAAAACAAAAACTGAAATCATTAATAGATTTGTTTCATTGGTGAATCATTCCAAGTCACGAATTTCACACACTGAATTAGTGAAAAAAATGCGCATGCTTAAATAGAGTCATTTTTCTGTCATACACTCGTGTATTTTTTGTATACTGCTGCTATAATAATCTATTATGTATTTCAGTTATTTTAAAGGTAAACAAAAACCGGCAGCCGCTAAGTGCGATAATTTTTACCAAACAAAGATTTACTGCCAAAGTACTATACAATATATTAAAAGAAGTTAAAGAAGCTAATCCAGAAGAGTTTGATTTTCTAAAGCACGATTTCGTTGTCGGCTTCAATGTTAATCCAACAAGCAATACCAGAGAGGACCATTTCATTAAAAAGGCTAGTCAACAAGCACTTTTGAAGTTTAAGAACAGGTAAATGTTACATTAGAATCTATTTTTTTACTATTACAAAAAAATCCTATATGATGTATTTCGTAATAACACTTGATAAATTATATTTTATTTTTTTACGGCGAATCAAA
Source organism: Eilema sororculum (assembly GCA_914829495.1). NCBI lineage: Eukaryota > Metazoa > Arthropoda > Insecta > Lepidoptera > Erebidae > Eilema > Eilema sororculum. The sequence goes on from OU618550.1 coordinate 13,179,394, forward strand.
ACGTGTGTGTACAACAGCGCTAAGGGTTGAACTACATCTAGCAGCACCGAATTGTACTTTCTTTTACTTCTATCCTTTTCTATCACGCAGAACAGTAATTTACTAGAGCTAGAAAGAGCGGGCGTGCGATCGCTCGTTCTAGTAATCTGTTTAAAGGATTAGTCAGAATATAGTTTTTAGACGAAAATTTGATCTATAATTTTTTTCATACGTAAACCCTTTTTGAATGTAATACATTTTTGCCTACATTCAAATTGTACCTTATTTTGTTGTATTAAATTAACTCAGTAAGCATTATCTGCATATACTATACTCCGCACGCCGAATGATGATACCTATGACGTTTCAACTGACAGTTGTATTAGTTATGCGAAACAATTTCGATAAAATTAATAAATTTTTCAGGCAAATGTCATGTCATTCAGCCAGGTCATTCAACATAATAAGCAATATTTATTTATTTTGAAAAAAAGACTACGCGCATTGATAGACATAAAACACTAGATAAAAAAGTAACAGCCTTATTATATTTTATTTTACTATACTTTAATTTTTATTCAAATTGCATAATTTAAAGAATTTAAAATTCTTTTTGAATTGAATTTTAAAGAATTCATAATTAGCTGGCAATTATGGATTACATGGAAAAGTATTTAAATGGAGGCCATAGACCTACCGTATTTTTTTAATTCAGTCATGTCATGTCTTGTCAGTCTGTTTTGTCTTCTTGTCACACCGCATCACATCGCGTCATACGAGTGCTCTAACGCCTTGTATGCGCCACGTCTTTCTTTGTTAGCTGAGTTTTGTTTCTGTTTTCGCTGTTTTGTGTTATTTGTTGATTTTCTGTTACCTGTTTGTTGATTTTCGGTTTTGCAAAATGCCGAAAAGACAGCGGAAAACTGTTCTCAACAGTGAAGTTCGCGAGTTTGTAGTTCGTTTGCGAGACTATTTTGCTCGTGAACAACAAAATGGCGGACCCTTGTTACCGCTTGACAATGTTCGCGATCGTGTAGCCGATGCTCTAGGAATCGGAAAGGCTACTGTTTCTCGAATAACAAAGGAAAAATTTGGGGAGTCGTCCATGGAGGACAATAAACTATTAACACCAAAGACAAAGAAAAGGTTATGTCATATAACAGAACCTGATAAATTTGATTTAGATGCTATACGCAATCATATTTATGGTTACTACCTACGAGGTGAACTACCGACCTGCCAGAAGTTATTATCTTCATTAAAAGCTGCAGAACTCTTCAAAGGCGGTGCTACTTCTCTTAGAATTGTTTTGAAAAAATGTGGATTCCGCTATAAAAAATGTGACAAGAGAAAAATATTAATGGAGCGTACTGACATAGCTTTACTACGATGCGATTTTCTTCGCAAAATCAAACAAATTGATAACTGGGAGAAGGTAGTATACCTTGATGAGACATGGCTGAACGCCAATCATACTGTAGGTAAGGCATGGACGGATGACACAGCGAAATCCAGCACAAAAACTCCTGAAGGAAAGGGCCAGCGCTTAATCATTTGCCACGCTGGCACAGCTACAGGTTTTGTGCCGAATTGCCTGTGGGCTTTTAAGTCAGTGAAAACAACGGAGTACCACGAGGAAATGAATTTCGAAAACTTTAAGACATGGTTTATAAAACTATTAGAAAATTTGAATGAGCCTCACTATATTTTAATGGACAATGCTTCATATCACTCAGTTCAAATTAACAAACCCCCCAGCAGCAATAACAAAAAAGCTGAAATTATAGAGTGGTTACACGGCAATGGTGTGGAAACTGACAGTGAGATGTTAAAAAAAGAGTTGGTTAGACTGTTGAACTTTCACAAACAACAGACGCACCCATCATATTTTTTGGATGAATTGGCCAAATCAAATGGACACACGGTAATTCGGTTACCGCCCTATCACTGCCAATATAATGCAATCGAGTTGATATGGGCGCAGATCAAAGGTATCTATATTTTTTATTTATATAATATTATGTATATGCATATATTTCTAAAAATAATTACTGAATGTACAAATATTTTCAGGTCATGCAGCTAGGCATAACACAACTCCGCCATTCACGGCAAATAAAATGATGGTTTTATTGGAAGAAGCTTGCGCTCAAGTGACAGCTGACGATTGGCGAAAAGTGGTCGAAAGAACGAAGAAAATTTGCTTACAAGACTGGGATCGAGATGTACAATACGACAATATCATTGACCAACCGTTAATAATAAACGTCACGGATAGCTGCAGTTCAGACTCAGATTTTGAAGATCCGATTGACACTGTATCAGATTCAGATTGATATAAATAAAATACAAACTCAAAGCATTAGTTTTATATTTCCAACAAATTATCGATATTTTGTTTATCGATGTGTCCCTTCTTAGTCGATAACAGCTTGACGACGTAACTTTTGCAGCACGTACCATGTACATTTGCATTGAGTTTTTTTCTATTATTTCCGAACATTACGTAATAATTTCTTAATATTCATTTTTATAATTTACAATTGTACAGGGCATTGTCCAAAAAAAAAAACCTATTTATTTTATATTTTTTTTAGTTGAAATAGGGTATTTTAAGAATGTATTTTAAATATTTTTTAAATTCAGTGGCTAATTTTTTTGTTACATTTTTTTAAAGTTTTTGTATGAATGACGTCATCACCGGCGGCCAAAAGACCAATATTCAAAACTTACATAAAAAAAAACTTTGTCCGTGTCAACATGGTGTCAACATACTCAACATGACAGAAGAAATTCTAACCTCTATCTAAGTCAAAGTCTCAATAATCTCAAGTTCTCAACGTAGTACCTATTTTTATTTCCTGCTACTTTTAACTTACGCTTTTATAATGGCTGGTTCGTCAAATACAAGTACCGATATGTATGAGAAAGCGGATTCGAGAAACTTACCAAAAGTTGAAAACATAATGTTGATGGAGTTTATTGCTACAAGTAATAAGCACTATCTAGCCGAAATCAGAGGTGCAAAAATGTTAATGTAAGTATTTATAGTTTGTTTGTTTTTAGTAGTTTTTACAACACGACAAATACCATCACTTCTGAAAGTTTTTGTAACAATGTTGTTTTTTTGTTTTTCAGGTCATCCCGCGATTCGTATCTGAATACTGCTGTAGGCTATGTTCAAGTGTACAGAACAGTAAATTATTGTTCAGTAAAAGCCAAAATTGTACCTGAACATAGAGTGACTGACAAAATGTACACAGTTGTATGTCAGATAGATGAAAAAAATGATGTCATAATAGAATCAGTATGTCAAAGCTGTCCAGCTTCAGCAGGTAAACCACATTTTTATGAGACTTTTACAAAGGGGTGGTTGCGGACTTGATCGCTGGTATGCCAACAAACTTGTGAGCTAAAGGTCTAAACTGGATCAGGCAAACCGGAAAGCCGACAGTGACAGAGTAGGATGTGACTTCACCAACATTGATTGTAGACTGTTTGGTATGCTAAAGCGAGCCAGCAAGTTAACGGTCTAAACCCTTGGCTTGTTGACTTGCTAATGGTTCACCCCCTTGTTTTATGAGGGTCTAAATATATTTCATTCAAGAATATTTCATAAATATGTGTGCATAGATTATAATCTTACAATTTATTACAGGTGGCTGCAAGCACTCTTTGCTGCTTCTTTTCTGGCTAGAAAAAAGAAGTTCAGAGCCATCATCTACCGAAGTCCAATGTCACTGGAACAAGCCAACTTTATCTAGGGCTCGAACACAACATGTGTCTAGTAAAGATATTTTTATTAAAGCAAAGAAACCAATGCTGGTACCTAAAGATGCTGCAGTTTTAAAAAAATTTCATGAAGAGTGTGCAAAAAGACAAATAAATAATTCCTTAACTCTACAGTTTAGTGAAACACATACCATACAGTCAAATAACATATTCGACATGATGGTAGCATTTGTTGAGACAAATGCTGTTCATGATTATGTACATTTTAAAGAGTATTTGCAAAGTTATTTAACTGATGACATTGTAAAAGATATTAATAAAAAAACAGTGGGTCAAGCTAATAGCAAATACTGGCACAGCATACGGCAAGGCAGATTGACAGCATCAAAACTGTATGAAGCTGCACAATGTAGAACAGATGGCTCCCTAGTGGAGCAAATACTTGGTGGTTATAAAGTACCTGAAACCAAAGCAATTCAACGAGGAAGAAAGTTGGAAGAAGGAGTGCTCAAAGTTGTGGAAAAGACTCTCAATGTCAATATAAAAAAGTCTGGATTTGTTCTCATTAATGGCATATTGGGAGCATCCCCTGATGGAGTTGCAACTGATTTTGTAGTTGAAATAAAATGCCCAATATCTGAGAAGACTGTAAAAACCTACATAAAAAATAATGTAATTCAAGAAAAATTTAAAACTCAATTACATTGCCAAATGCTTGCATGTGGGAAAAGCAAAGGTTTATTTTGTGTTGCCGATCCACAGTTCGAAACAACAAAAGATGTCCATATTTTGTGGGAAGATTTTGATGAGAACTTCATAATGGACATGATTAGTAAGGCGGAAGAATTTTGGAAAGAGTATATATTTCCAAAATTGTTAAAAAGTGCAAAATAAAAACCTTTAATATTTATGAACTCTTTATTATTTCATCCTGCAAATTAATTAGACCACAAGCTATAATCACTATTTCATCTAGGTAAGGCACATACTTGTAATGCACAACTGAGTGTGGTTTGAGAATATTAAATTCTCTTACTCGTCTTATTACTCTTTCGACATGCACTCTTAGACTAGCAATAACTTTACTTTGAAGTGCCTCAGTTAGTGATTGTGTCACCCCAGAATAGACACTTGGAGGTCTTAATAGTTTTATTCCAAGAGGATTTAATAATGATTCTATTTCCTTAAAACCCCTATCAGCTAATACCACAGAATTTGGGTTAAGAAAACTAACAAAATTACTTTTTTCCACTATAGCTTTATCAGAAATCCTTCCTCCAAAACCTTTTGAAATAAAATTTATTAAGCCATTTGGAGTGCAACCTATTAAATACTTTACAGTATTACAGTTTTTATATTGTGACCATGTTTGAGCTTGCTTTAAAGGATCTGATGGCTTAGATATCTGTATCTCAAAACAATCAATAATGACTTGCACATTTGAATATCTTATTTTAAATACTAAAGGTAAATTGTTTCTGATTTGCTTTGGATGTGGGTTCAAAATAAGATTTTGAAAGAAATTTGCCAATGCCTCAATACCTTGCAAAATCATTATTGAAAGTTTTGTACGAGATAGCTCAAGCTGATCACTAATCCTTTCTATGGTATCATTTTGTTTAATTTTCAACAAAGTTGCAATAATACAAAGTGAAGTTATTTTTGGTGTACTATTAGCTACTAGATAATCAATTAGCCACAAATACTGTTTTGGTAATCCTAAATACATCTTAGGTTTTTTAGAAATAATTTCTAAAATGTTATTCCTTATTTGTAATTTAGGTTTCAATATTTCTGAAGTGCTCTCTTCATTTTCTGATGTATATTCAAATAAAGAAGTAGTTGTTGAAGTGTCCTGAGAGGAATGTACTTCAAATGCTGTTGTCGACATAGATGCTGTCTTTTGTCTTGTTCTATAGTTTGTGCTTTTGTCTAGCATTATAGGTTTACATTGCACTCCAACTTGTACCTGAAATAAAACATACTCCAGCTATAGTACATACATCTCACACCTACTAGCCATAATACTTACCATGCTAGAATATCCCAGAGGTAAACTAGGCCTATGGGTACAAGGTTACAAAGGGTGGGATTGTTTATACTTATGAACAACATTAATGACCTAAGTCTTACTACTAAACTAATATAACATAGAAAATCATTATTTCTAAAGACATGCTGTTTCTGAACTTGATTACAAAATCAAACTATTGAATTAACAATACAAAGATTATGAAATTATCATAAAACAACTTTCATATAGTATAATGATAAATGACCAACTGGCACCTAAACTTACCTTCATGGAAAACACAGTAGAAGATGTACTAGGCATTACTGTATCTTCAAATTTTCTTTTTTTTGCAGGTGTTGGGTTTGGATGTGGTAATAATAATATCTTCTCTAACTCTGTTTCTCCTGGCATAGCTGGTGGAATCTATAAAATATAATAAGCAATATTTATTCAAAGTGTATAATTAAAATTGTTCGGTATAGTTAATTGTAAATACTTAATACTCAATGTAAATAGTAACACTTAATTACATACCTCTGGCTTTTGAGTGATATTTCTTAATACGGCTTTAGCGTTCAAAATTGGTTCCTGGTTCATTAATTTAGTTTGATGGTAGTTCTTTAAATCCACCACAGGCTGTAACAAAAACAATAAACAACTTTAAATACTTACCTTATTTAAAAAGTATGTAAATAAAGTGACCTATGATAACAAACCAGTGTCATATTATGTAAAATAATACTCACATCAATGTGGTCTTCACAACAATACATAATAGCTTTACTAGCATAGTCCACACCTGCTTCCTGACACCACACTTTTCGCAAATCTTGTCTAATTTTAACAAAAATCTTCCCTTGCGTGTTCGCGCTGTCATTGTTGCAACCAGGAATAAAACACTTTCTAAGGTCCATGATAAATGCAATATTTTGGTATTTAATTGAGTAAGGAATTGATATTATTACTTAACGAGTGGTTTTGGCCAAGCAATAACAACAAAATTTGAGGTTATATTTTGACAGTTTTGACATAGCGTACAATAGACATTTTTTAATACGGAATAAAGCAAAGGTATTACACATTATGCCTTCTTGTGATGACGTCATCGAAGGTCAAATAAAGGTTAAACATATTTCTTTAAAAATATAAGTAACTAATAAGTATTTTTTTATTATAAATACAGAAAAACTAACAAAAACCTTATTCCTCTAAATGGTTTTGGAATTAGCACGATTTAAAAAATATGGACAATCCCCCTCTAAAGGATTTGATGTGATAGGACGTCAGTACAATGTTAAGCGCTAACGAACTGTCATAGGGATCATCATTCGGCGTGCGGATTATAAAAGCAATACCGAAATATTTTGTTACATAGTGCCACCACAGTCTACAGTCATCGATTCATACTACATACAGTCGGTCGGCGAAGCCGTCTAGACTGAGCAATCGTGCAGGGGCAGGGGAGTGGTGGGGGACGGGGTATTACTCGGTACGCCCATACATTTTACTCGGTACTAAGGATACAGGGCTGTCTCATTTATTTGTTCCATCATGAACCGTTTTGTTTGTTAAAATTTTTTTTTTTATGTTTTCTATATTTAGCGCCCCAAGATGGCGGACAAGAAATTTTCACCAAAATCGATATAGGTATCGATTTTAGGGTTTTTGGGATCGCTGATTGCGAATATAACATCCAATTAGCGATCCAAGATGGCGGACAAGAAATTTTCACCAAAATCGATATGGGTATCGATTTCAGGGTTTTTGGGGTCGCTAATTGCGAATGTATCATCCATTTGGTGATCCAAGATGGCGGACTCAAAATTTTCACCAAAATCGATATGGGTATCGTTTCCAGGGTTTTTGGGGTCGCTGATTGCGAATATATCATCCATTTGGCGATCCAAGATGGCGGACTCGAAATTTTTACTAAAATCGATATGGGTATCGCTTTCAGAGTGTTTGAGGTCGCTGATTACGAATATATCATTGATTTAGCGATACCGGCGATTAGCGAACTTTCATTGAAATTTGAACTCGAATTCGAATTCGAATCCGAATCCGAATCCGAATCCGAATCCGAATCCGAATCCGAATCCGAATACAAATCCAAACCCAAACCCGAATCCAAACCCAAACCCGAATGAATGTTCAAATTCAAATTCAAATCGAAATCCAAAAACTCTGACTCAAAATATTACGTTTGCTTGATCATATTTGGTTGAGATGATGAACCGGAGATATAACCAAAAGTTGCAATAGCCGACATCCATGCGAGCGGAGCCACGGGCATCAGCTAGTATTTTATATTAGCGTGAGTTGTTGTGCCTTGACAGAACAAAGAGATCAAATAGGGGTTATTATATAAAATATTACAGAAAAATAAATTATAAATAAAATGAAGTGACAACCCTGATAAAACTGCAAAAGGCGGCATTTCCGCAAACATCAAACGCGATGAACTACTGTAAGATCTCTCGTTATACTGTGGTGCCACCATCAATCAATCAACTAGCCCACCGCAGTCCACTGCTGGTCATAGGCCTCTCCCAATGTGCGCCATTTCTGCCGATCCTCCGCTTTCCGCATCCAGTCTGTCCCAGCCACCTTTTTCAGGTCGTCAGTCCATCTGGCTAGGGGGCGTCCTACCTTCCGTTTACCTTCTCACGGTCTCCACTGTATGTCGGTCGTCTTTCACGGCCGTCGTGTGCCACTATAGTAACCGAATAATTAGGTCTAACTCGCATAACTCGCCTTTGTACAAAAAATTCCTTTAATAATTTATTGTAAATTGACTGTTTGTACAATAAAGAATACGAAAAAAATCTAGAATTAAAGTTAATACGAGCTAGGTATCTACATACATACTTACTTATGATAAAACTTCGTTTTCAGTGATCTGAACTGCTTAATATCAACTAGTGTTATTGAAGAGGGAATTGACATACCGCAGTGTTTGCTAGTCTTGCGGTACGATCCACCTCTCGAATACCGCTCTTACATACAAAGTAAAGGTACGTGCTGTTTCCAAAGTTTCATATATCCAACTCCATACTAATATTATAAATGCGAAAGTAACTCTGTCTATCTGTCTGTCTGTCTGTCTGTATGTTACGCATTAACGCCTAAACCACTAAACCGATTTTGATGAAATTTGGTATAGGGGTAGATTAGACTATTAGAAAGGATGTTGCTATGTTTGGTCGCGATAACCGAAATCCAAGCGGGCGGAGCCGCGGGCAAAAGCTAGTTTTCTTATATGGTACAAATAAATTTTATATTTAGTGGGTTGTGCTCCGCTGTACCCCTGGTTTATGCCACCGGTGGTAGAACGGGTAAAATTGGTATGCTCCATAGTTCCCTTCAGGGGTACAGTGGAGAAAATATGTATGACCCAACATTCCCTTCCTGAGTTCTTCTCTTAAGGTGTATATACATAAGGATCGACTAGTCCATAAATGGGTGGAGAGGTAATTCCCGTATACCGTTATATAAGCAAGAAATATTGTTGTATTAAGTATAACAATGTCATGAAAATAAAATAATTATGAAACGTTATGTTCAAAAATTACATACACAACATACATACATACATACATACATAAACTCACGCCTGAATCCCCGAAGGGGTAGGCAGAGGTGCTAGCACCCATATTTCGCCAGTTTATGTTTGGATCCAATGTAATAGGTGGCGAGCCTACTGCCATTAACCGGGCACTCAGTTTTGGGCGCAAACTTCGGAAGTGATGTCCGAAGTTCCACCGGCCATCGAGTACGAGCCCCAGATACTTCATCGAGGGCTCGATGCCGATGCTGACGCCCCCTACCTGTAGGCTGGATACCCCAGGTGGCCCCATTCGAGGTCCGTGGAAGCACAGAGCCTCGGACTTGTGAAGGGCGACCTCGAGACCCAGCCGCCGTATCCGACCCGCGACTTAGCAACCCCTGCCGTGGCCTTTAGTGCTGCGTCTCGGTACGCTGCTCCCCGCACCGTAACGAGGGTGTTATCGGCGTAACACGTTACGCTGACCCCTCTGAGCAACGGATCACGACACATCTCGCCGACCCGGCGCTAGGCAGCACGGGTATGTGATGGCCCTCTCGGAGAGATAGGATATTGTATCTCTCTGCAATTTGCCGATAAATTAGAAAAAAAAATGTTACTCATGTACATGCATCATAATGCCTGCAGTAGAACACTCGAATACATTTTTAACATTTATGATCATATGCTCCACTGTACCCCTGTGGGGAACCATGGAGCATGCCAATTTTACCCGTTCTACCACCAGTGGTATAAACCAGGGGTACAGCGGAGCAAAACCCATAGCAATCGAAATTTCCCCTCCTAAGCTAAATTGCTAGTGTTAGGAGAAGGTACACGTTAGTAGTATAAAAATAAATAAATAATTTACTACCGACGCTTCATGGAAGCCCATATTATTTACTATTTCGAAGCAAACATAACTTTAATTCATTTTTCTGGACTTATTTTAGCTAAGTGTGGAAGCCCAGTTGCAATACTAGTATAGTGTGCAATGGTACTAGCGGGACGTTACGACCATTAATGGTACTAATCAATGGTACAACTGGTAAAGAGCTGGCACAATTTGTCTGACACCATTTGCTTATAGACAGTTATGTTATGATCTTACTTTTATTTTGCAAGCAAGTATGACACTATGATAGTAACTGCCACTTAACTTAAATAATATCTTAACAAGTATACTTTATAAAAAAGTTAAATGGTGTAATTAATGCAAATGTAATAAATAGCCTAGTGGTATGGGTAATGGACTGCTGAGACGAGGTCTCGGGTTCGATCCAAGGTTTACCATGGCACACACCAATGACATTTCGATGCTTTTTGAAGTTATGTGTGTATTTATCGCAGGTTTATAAGTGCCCGGTTAATGGCAATAGGCTCGCTACCTATTACATTGGGACCTAAACATAAACTGGCGAAATGTGGGTGCTAGCACCTCTGCCTACCCCTTCGGGGAATGCAGGCGTGAGTTTATGTTATGTTATGTTATGTGTTTATGTTGTTATCGGAACTTAAAGTGTACACCAAATGGGTAAAATTTGAATTACCAGATAAGCAGACCTAACTAAATCAAATTGTTTAGAACTATTCGATTTGATTGCGCAATAACACCCTGCTGCTTAGTCTGCGGTGTTATTGACCGATAACACCTTTGAGTTTATAACTTAAGGCAACCATTTAATATGCGCGTGAAGCAATTGCAATTAGTAGTAAGTTGAAGTCATCTATTTAATTTCAGGTCGTGCTAGACGTGTTGAATCGAGTTTTGTTATTTTAGTCAACAAAGATAACGAAAAAAAATTCATGAATAACTATACGGAATTTCAACACACGGAACGACTGATACAAAGAGTGAGAAATTGTTTTTTTTTGTTTTTTAATATAAGTTTTCATTATATTTGAGATTGACATGGTTATTCACAATAATAGTGTAAGACTCGTCGGGATATTTAACATGTTGTTTATTATGTTTTGAGTAACCGACATTTCAGCGCTGTTTCAAGCGCTATGATCACGGTATAGTGATGATCGCCGAGCTAGTTTCGGTTGCATAAAATAAATAAACAACCCGGTGAATGTTATACTATTCATCCTAATTATATTTTTTAAGGAATTTTTTGGGAATTTATATAATATCCGGCCTTCAAACTGTCAAATGATATCGTAAGATTTGTCCGAAATTGTAAATCACATTGATTCATACTCTTTCTTTTCTTTTGTTTACCTCGACCCCTTTTACCACGCGCGCACTATGGGGACGGCACAGCTCCCGCGGTCAGACTATAACTGATTATTTAGGGGTTCAATAAATATTTATAAACTGAGTTTTTAAATAAAGCATATTAAAAAGACACATTAAGATTGATTTTGTTTAGTTAAGTACCTAATCGAACAGAGTATTGGTGGGTATACTGGGTGTAAGGGGAACGCTCCCGAAGCCGAAAACCCCTAGTATTACTCCAGGTACATAACACATTGGCATAAAAATAAAATCGACTTGGACAAAAAAAAAATTTTTGTCGATAAAAAAAATTAAAATTTTTTTTTGTGCAAATCGATTTTATTTTTATGCCAATGTGTTATGTACCTGGAGTACTACTAGGGGTTTTCGGCTTCGGGAGCGTTCCCCTTACACCCGGTATAGGACCCTACCAAGATCTTTCTGGCTCGAGCCGACATCACCGGCAGATCGGGGACCCAGGCGCAGGGTTTTCGCTTGAGGTTCAGGTACAAACGGTAGTCACTCAAGTAACATTCAGGATAAACCAAGATGAGAGCGGACCTAGGATCTAATGTATAAACTTTGGACGTAACCTGGATTGATGTATTTTTTTTTTATACATGACACGTCAATTTGACTTCACCTCGCCTGATGTTAAGCTAAAGGCAAAGTCTCGGAAAGAGGTGTATGATGATGATACCGCAAAAGTACTAAAATTTTCTTTGATTACAGATACTGGTGGGTAATTCGGATGATCGTGATGAGCCTGCAAGTGAAGAACTTCAAAACAAACTTTATGGCGAAGGGGACATTCCACCTTATGTGGCTCCAAGCGGAGGTGGGTATAGAAATATGTAAGGTTATAAGAGGGTTGTAACATATTAAGAATTTGTTAAACTAAATATGCTGACAATCAAACAATTTTCCTTTTACATTCTGTTCAGTGGGTTTTCTGCAAAATTTGCCAGAACAGTGCAGTGGTCGGTATTTAGTTTAGTTAATGTATACATGGATTGGGGTAGCATAACCCACAGCATAACAGCACAAAGTATACCCCTTTTAATTTTGTAAAAATTTTATTTTACGAGAATTGGCTATCTTTGTATTGAAATCGTGATCGTTTTTGACATTTGGGAGTTTGAAGTTAGATCGAGATTGGATTTTGAACAACTTTTTATTAGGAGAATTGACCTTCTGGTCTATATTACTTATAGGTACTTCTTCATTAGAGGTATCGGGATATTAACCATATTGAACTGTTTCGAATACCTCTAATAATAATGTATGTAACCATGATAGTTTTAATAATAATTATGTATATAATTATACTTCTAATTAACATATTCTTTTTTGCAGCCCGTTTAACTTGTGTTTCGTCGATTAGCTTATTAAACCGTTATTGTTCAATGCTGCCCACTGATCAATTTACTGTAATCACACCAATGTGGATTCATGAAAAAATTTATAAAGATGATATGATATTACACCAAGTTAGTATTCTGATGCCGATTGCCAGTAATATAAAGGAAGAAATAAAGGTATGCACCTCTAGACACAACTAAACAAGAACAACACAACTGAACAAGCTTTTATATCCCACTAGTTGCGCAACCTGGCTTCACGCGGATGAAATAACATTATAGCATCTTACCTCCATACCCATATACAAACCGACAGTAACAAACACAATAGGGTATTTGACTATTTTTTTTTACTTTCGAAAAATGACTACTTTGTAATAATATAATGAACTGTAAAAGTAAAATGTTCGTACGACAAATACTTTTTTAGATATTTGATTTTGAAATATTCAATTTGTCGCGCCGCCCGAAAACGCTCCATTCAAAATCGTACGTAATTGTGACGTCACGCTTCGGTAACGCGTAGTGCAAATGTATGGAGTGCAAGGGAATATCGTATATATCTCGGTCTACGTTGCGTTTACATGTATATAGTTCATAATAAAAGTTATTTAAAATTCAATGAGGAATCTAAAAAGTGATATATTTGAATTGAATTTGATAGTTTATATTTTGACTTTTTTTGGCAATTTCAACTCATGAAAAGTCATAGTTTCAGTTCAGATTTGCAATATTTTATTTTGCAAGGCATATTTTTTCAGAAAAAGCTAACATAATAAGCAGTATTGGGAAGAATCGACGACTTAGTCAAATAGCCTATTACAAGTTATTATTAATTTGGCGGAGTCGTTCGGAAGTTATGCCATTATGTTCATACTCATTAATTATTTGTTTCATTTCTAGGGAATGTGTCTCACTAATATAAAATCTGCTAAGCGTTCAGCAGCGTTGAACGCTTGTATTAAATTGCATGAAGCTGGAGAGTTGGATGCTGGATTGCTACCTGTACGATACACGTATGTACTATCACAAATATTATAATGTACTTCTATACAGATACACAATCAGGAACAAAAAACAGTTACACTCGTAACTTCCGAAAGCAGGCAGGCAACTTTTATTTCCAAGCGTCGTTACTAGATGGCGACAATGCTTTGGCAAACTTTTCAAATTTTTACTATTAAAAACGAACTTATCAAAAATACAAAATATGTAAACCACATTATTGAATATAACTGAATTAAACCATAAATATTCTAATCTATATTGATTCTGCAGTAATTTAGATAGTTAAAGACAAAATAGACAGTTGGACTAGATTGTCGCTAGATGGCGGTTTCCTAAATTATAACTTTTGTCACGAAATTTTTATATTACCTACGAGTTTCATATGCTTAAATGTTTACATTATCACATTTTGAATTGTGAAATAATTTACGTGATTCTAAATATGGAAATAAGCGTTTTAACGTTTTTGTTAAAATGAGACTACTAGTGGCCTCTATTAGTTTTTGAGTAATACTAAAGATATTTTCTTAGCGTTCGTACCCTTGGTACTATAAAATTTATAATCCAGACTACTACCTCGTCTCGTATAGGGATTGCAAACCCGCGCTGTTTCCAATCCAGCGGGATTTTTGCAGGATTGACTTTATTACAGTGGGATCCCGCATTGTTTGTCGTTTTCTTTTTACGAAATTCCAAATAATATTATTTATTATAGTTAAAATCAACTTAAATATAAATATTATAATACCTATTTATTTAATATTTATTAATCTTTTTATTTAATAGTTCTTAGTTGGTGAAATGTGGGTGTTAATACACCTCTGCCTACCCCTTCGGGGATTTATAGATGTGAGTATATGTGTGTATGTATAAGTATAAGTATCTATACCACGGAATGATTAAGTAAATCATATAAAATTCGAAATATGTAGTGTAATAGCGGGAATAATGTATGAAAGGCGCGCTAAACTGCTACACTATAGCTTTTATGCAAGCAAAATTCCATATTCTGAAAGGCTACTAATCAATTTACAAGTAGTAAATTGATTCATCAAACTGGTCTTCGCAAAAGTAAGTAAGAGTATCATTCGTAAACTATGGATCTCGGCGTGCTAATTGTATCCACTGGCTTCTACGTTTGCGATCATTAGGAATGCGTTTACATATTTTTTTGGATATTTGAGATTCATATTTGCGCACATTGGCACGGTACACTTGTAGGTGGTTTTGACAATATTAGTAGTTTAACAGATTTAAATGTAACAATTATTCTTCAATCACTATGAGCTGTAGTATGTACTCACCTTTGGTTAAATATGACATTTTGAGAGTAACGTCACGCCCGAAATGTCACGTGAACGACCGTTTTCCGCGCATTTTTAAGCTAACAAAATGAAAACGCGTTTTTTTATATTTATAATATTTTTTTGCGAAAAATATAAATTGTAAGAGGCATAAAATAAAAATCTACGTCTTTTAAGATATGTTTCCAAAATTTGTCCAATACCCAATTCAGCTGCTTCTTTATAGATGTGATTTATGCTGTCTGCGACAAAATGTAGCCTCGAGATACGACAGGCAACCGCAGCAACCCTCAAACCCTGATTATCATGGAAAGACAAACTACTTGTCAAGACGATTCAAATGAGCCCTAACTTGATGTGGTTTCGTCGTTTCCTATGACCACCTTCCATTTCCAACATCAGACCCTTGGTACCATTGAAAGACAAATTACTCGCCTAAACGATTCAAATGAGCCCAAATTCATGAGGTGTTGTTTCATTGCAAAGATCCTTTGGCCACCTTCCAGCTCCATTATCAGATCAGCACCATGTCATCATAATATTACATTTTCACGCGATTTACCCATGCATGCAAAATTTCAGCTGTACACGGTAAGTGAAACAAGTTTGTTGACAAACATCGGGACAGTTGAAACTGTGTCAAAGCTTGAAATAAAAATATTTTATAATAAATACTGTGGAAAAAGTACACGTGTTTTCAATATGTGAAACAATGAATTCCACATAAATAGTAATATGAATTTAGTTTAATAGTATTTTTTATTTAATCTTCTTCGCGCCTCCCATTCCGGGGGTGAGTCGGGGACACCGCTGTCCCCCCTCCCGAGGAGGGCTAGACCGTAAGGGATGGCCCTGGGTCAGCCGGGGTGCGAGGGATATGTCGATGACAACCTCACTTCCGGCCTAGCACCACGACCCACAGTCGGCGTGCGGTTTTAGTCGGTTCGAGTCCGACATAACCTCCCCTTCCGGCTCCGGCAGGGGGGTATCCGAGGGGATTTCCGCACGAAAAAAAAAACTTATGGTACATTCGACCAAACGCGAGTAAAGTTTATTCCTAGAATAAACAGGCAATGTCACCCGCATATTGGCTGTTTATTCTAGAAATAAACTTAGTCGCGTTTAGTTGAACTGGCCCTTAGTAAGTAAACGTAAAACGCATTGCTGAGAAGAAAGGCGGCAACTTCAATAAATGATGTTGATATGGTATCGGCTGATGTTGGCGGATACGCAAATTATTGCCGGATCCCGGGGGGCCTAAAACGATGCAGAATCACGCTGGATTACGGAATCTCGCTTTGCTGGATTGCAATCCCTGCTCTTATCACTTAATGCTTGTTCTCCACCTAGGTATTTTTGGTCCAAGTGAAAATATGTCCGAAAATTAAAGATATTCTAAGTCGATTTTGTGGTGTGCAATGCAAATGTATAATTTAGACGAGACTAGTTGCCATGTGGGTGTATCCGTACTAATATTATGTGAAAGTAACTCTGTCTGTCTGTATGTTACGCTTTCACGCCTAAACCACTGAAACATTGAAATGAAATTTGGTATTGGGGTTGATTAAACTATGAGAAAGGACATAGGCTATGTTTGGTCGCGATAACCGACATCCTAGCGGGCGGAGCTGCGGGTAAAAGCTAGTTTAGTATAAAATGTTTGGAGTTTTACACGCATGCTGTCACGTCAAAATTACACTATCTTCTTAGTAACTACTGTGAAGTTTGAATGAATTTTACAGCATTAAGTATGCTAACTATCCAACCGTCGCCGTAAGAACGGATAAATAGAAGGGAAATTTGAATAACATCGGGCGTGTCTCGGTAGCCGAATTGGTCAAGGCATTGCCCCTGTAAGCGAAAGACTGCGGGTTCGAGTTCCGCCCGAGATGATTTACTGTGAAGTTACTCGCAACTTTGAAACCTTCGTATTCATTAAGTATACATTAAGTAATATTAATTATATTAACTGTACATCATAGTATTGAAGAGGCATCTTATTAAACTGCATCGCCACAATGACGTACTTATAAGCGAATTTGTTTTCAACACATTCGCTACAGAGAGAGATACTGATGTATTTCTTCTCTGTCTAAATCGAGTGCTTATAAATCACGCCGCTCGTTGTAGGCCCACAGATCGCGAAACGATAATATTATTTAATTTGTCAAGTTCTCATTTTACAACACAATTTTGTGGAATGTGTGACTTATTTACCAATTAAGATGTTATTCCATATCTCTCAATTATTAGGTCTGTGGACTTCGATGAAACAGATGTGAAAGATATTTTCAAAAATTGGCGAGAAGAAGAAGATATTGTGGACACCGACCCTCTTTCGCAGCTGCTTGAAATTGCCCCTAAAAAACCTGGCACTCAGAAAAGGATTCGTAAACATCAGATCCAGGTTTACATTCTATTATCTTATTAATACAATAATTGACAGCCTCTGTGGCGTGGTGGTAGTGCACGCGACTGCCAGGCAGGAGGCGCGGGTTCGATTCCCGCTCAGTGCAAATATTTGTAAGCATGAATATGGCTATTTGCATTGGTCTGGGTGTTTCTATGTATAATATTTATGTATTTACAAAAAAAAAGTATATAAGTATGTTTATCCGCATTCTAGATTCCATAACACAAGCTATAAAAGCTTACCATGGGTCTAGATAGCGTTGTGTAAAAAAAAAAATAATAATAATAATAATAATAATTGGTACATTAACGTTATTAACGAAATTAAAAATTGAGCTGAATTGCATAGATATATGAATGAGAATAGTGCAGAACAGGACTATTCCGTGAATACATTTATTTAATAAAGTTTTATTATGAATTTATAATTGCCCATTTCCAGTCAGAAAGAAAGAAGAAAGAAAATATGTTTTAATTTACAAACACACCGCACATTTTTAAAGTATTTAAGTAAGTTAATAAAATAAAATTGTTATTTGCAGTTTCCCGTCTACTTAAACAGTGACCCAAATGAAGAAAACTATTTTCTACATATTATTAAAACAAAGGCTGAATTTGAAGAGCCTCAAGATTCTCGTGAGCGGATTTTGTATCATCTAATTGGAAGGAAAGAGGGTTATGGATTCTTAACCCAAAAACCTCTCCCCAAATTATGTGATTTCCCAATGTTTATGACAGTCGGAGAAGTTGCGACCTCGATAGAAGTCAATTATGCCGTTATTAAACTAAATAAGAGACTGTTCGATTTAGTAAAACAGTAAGTTATCTCTGTGTACTATACTATACCTATTATAACATTACAAAGAGGAAATATTTCTTTGTAATCGATAAACTCAACTGCTGGACCGATTTCAAAAGTTCTTTCGCCATTTGTATGCTACATCCCTGAGTAACATAGGCTACTTTATATTTATATATTCCCACGGGATCGGACTTGCGCGCGAGAAACCGCGAGCTGATGCTAGTATCCATATCAATACTAATCCATACTAATATTATAAATGCGAAAGTAACTCTGTCTGTCTATCTGTCTGTCTGTATAATATGTTACGCTTTCACGCCTAAACCACTGAACCGATTTCGATGAAATTTGGTATAGGGGTAGATTAGACCATGAGAAAGGACATAGGCTATGTTTGGTCGCGATAACCGACATCCACGCGGGCGGAGCCGCGGGCAAAAGCTAGTACAATATAAAAATATGCGTATAAGAATAAAATAGCAGCATTAGCTAAGGATTCTCCCAAACCTGCAATACAGTTGAACTTGCACTTTCTTGAAAGTAGTGTTGCAAGCATTCGTGTATTTTCCCAATAGACGACAGGTTTTTGTAATCCACAATATGTGAGTTAATGTGTGGCCATCATATGGCTCTTATTCACTCACTAAAACTCTTTCTTAATTTAACTTAACTGGCAAACAAGCACGCTATAATTTGAGATTGACCTGATCATTAACATTAATAGTGTAACACTCACCGGGTAACACTCAGAGGGTAGACAGATACAGTCTGCCCAATAATAACTAGCTTGGCAGTCGTCGTCGGTACACCGTGATCATGGCGCTTGAAATAGCACCGAAATATCGGTTACCAAATAAAAATGATGAACATGGTAAATATTCCGGTGAGTGTTAGATACACTATTAAAACAAGCACACGTAATGGCAAGTGGTTATCGTAGCCTCTAGACGTGTGCAACACTAGGAGCATCACACTTGTGTGCCCTGTAAGAAACTCTGAAGCCCTTCTTAAAGAATCCTATGTGAAAGTCACTTGGGAAAAACTTAATAATCTGCTATGATCGCCCGATGTTAAATATAAAAATATAATGTGACCTTTTAGATCTAACGCTAAGCCATTTCAACCATGATCATTTTTTTAGATTTCATTTCTTCCTTTTCGATCAAGTATTGAACGTCGCTAAAAAGTTTGTAGTGTTTGAAGGCAAAGTGAATAGCATGTATTTCGTCGCTGTAAAAGAGGACAACGGATACGATATCGACTGGAATACTATGGCCATGCACGACACGATAGCACCAGTGCAACCAACTTCGGACGAGGTATGCAATATCATAATTTTCACACCACCTGCTCGACAATGCCTCATTATATATCATGCAAACCTTACTCAAAGTAAATCATTATAGCCCTTGTCTTTTGCCGGGGTGTAATGTTGTACTGAATTTCATTATAACCCGCCGGGCAGTAATGTGATTCTCACTTCTCTTAGTTCTTATTGTTATGCATTTAAAGTCTAATTTCGTCAAAATCGCGTGGCGCGCGGCTGCTGCAGCTGCTGGTGGCCGACGGCGAGGAGGTGGACGGCGGCGCGCGCCGCGCCTCATTTATTTGAAAATCGAACTTTTTCGAAAATCGAGCTGGCCACGCCACGGCAAGCCGAACGAAAAAAAATCAATACTTAAAACAAAAGCCGCGAGTATTTCAATACGGTGCAATCAGTATCAGACAAAACTGCAAAAGAAGATAGAATAAAACATTAAGAAAATGTCGAGTGACGAAATAGTATTTTAATAATTAAAATACTTTTTCTAGTAGCCCTGGTTTTTATTGTCTCGCAAAAGGTGAGAAAAGTAGAGTATACTCCTCAGGGATAAAACTGATTTTGCCTTGGGCGCGCTTAAATCCTTCACTGCCCTCAGGACTCCATTTTAATTCCCTCACTTCGCTCGGGAATCAACTCAAAACCCCCTCGCTACGCTCGGGAGTTAAATCTGGAGTCCTTCGTTACGCTCAGGATTCAATATCGCGCCCGTGACATAATACAGTGCTTTATCCCCTTGGTGTACAATCTACTATTAGGTGCCTGGTATAAAATAGATTATTAGACCTTTCGACCGCAGTTCCAGTTCCAGTTCCCTAAAAATATTTTTTATTTTGTCTCATTCGTCTCGTTCCTAGTTACAAACGAATATGTTTAGGTCTATCTTCGTAACAATGTCATAATCCCGTTTCTCAACCATATGCGATGAAGAAACGTCCTGGGAACTATTTCCAGTTGGATGTTTAACAGATAAGACAAAAATCACTTTTACATTCAATTGAAATACCGATTTTTTACGAATTCACAATATTTCTTTTTTATACAGGAGCGACGCACATTGGATGTTTCACCGGAGAGCTATAAAGAATGTATTGTTACTCCTTGGTACCGAGTACTACCTGATAGGTTAGTATTGATTATATTTCATTCACCTCACGAATCAAGTTTAATTTAAGTTTATTACTGTATGGTATTGAGTTACGAGACTAAGGTTATTAAACAACAATTATGGCACATTGATGCCAATTACTTTCTACCTGTATTCTATATAGGTATCTTAACTAAAACCCGACAAGAAGTTCAGTAACCAAGATTTTGAACCTACAAATCCAAAAGTTTTCACTGAAATGAGTCAGTGTCATTTGATTATTTGATCAAGATAAAATAGTATATAGGAAGTAAAGTAATCTAACTATTCATTCAGTTATTAGAGTACATTTAATGCTATCAACTTAACAGTAAGCAGTGAAAGATCAGCTCGAAAATCCTAAATAGTTATCATCAGAAATTCTGTAAAGTAGAAGATTCTCTTGGAAAAATAAATAGCAAAATTATTCAACACTTAATTCAGAAGCAAAAGGGACGTAAGTTCAAGGGCTTAACTTGTATCACAGCAATTTACATAATTGTAAGGTTTAAGATAATTTATTTCCAGACGTTTGCACTCAAGTTGAAAATCGTTAATACAATATGATATGCCTTTTTTTTTTATCGTTCGAAAAATCCCCACGGATACCACCCCCACGGAGCCGGTGGAGGCGGTTATGTCGGACTCGAACCGACTAAAACGCACGCCGTCTTGGGTCCTTGGTTGCCGGAGGTCAGATTGCCAAAAGCATATCTCTCGCACCCCGGCAGACCCAGGACCATCTCTTTCGAGATGGCCCCCTTCGGGTTGTGGGGACCACAGTGTCCCCATCTAGCCCCGGTTACGGGGAGGCGCATTTTGCGCCGCCGCGGCGGCCTGCTTCTGCTAGGGTGATGATATGCCTGTGCTGCTAGTTTGTCCTTAGGTACTAATTATATCGCAGAATATTTGATGCTATTTGGTCTACGTCATAATAAATTCTTGTGATTGTAAGTAGTTCTCAAATTTAAGTCCGAATGCTTGTTACCTCGTAAAGACAAAATATTTGAAAAGAAATCTGAACCTGTTGCTGGCTTGTATATTTTTGGAAATTCTAACTATTCTTTTGATGCTTTATTATTAGAAAATAGTCAACTTAAAAGGGATAAATACCACAATATTTCGTAAATTCCCTGTCTATGGAAACTCAACAATATGGAACGATAACATAAATATGTATAACATTATTACATTTTATTTTCTGAAGTTTACGCGAATGTCACTCATTGAAATAAAACCACTTTTTACGGATTCTATCGCGATATATTATTATAGCAACATACTATTTTTATGATAAATGCCTTTGTTTTCATTCAATTTAAATACAATACTGTAATATTTGAAGCAATATATTATCGATTTTATGGCTCCACTTTTCATTTTATATTTAGATCATCCAACTGACTGCCACCAGCCTTGATGTGGGCGCAGTTCAAAAAATTGTGGCCGCCATTTCAAATTACCTATGTACCTAGAATGGTACCTTGAGTGCTAGCTTAACAGCCACGACAGGGCTTATAGGATTAGGTTTTCTGAATAAATTGTTTATTATGTTATTTTTCCGCATTATAGGTACATTGTTTCAAAAGTGTTAGAATACATGACACCCGATTCTAAATTCGATTGTGACTCGGCTTTAACGTTCAAAGATTACTATGCGGATAAATATAAATTAGATGTCATCGGACCCAAGGACCAGCCATTGTTGGAGGTAAGTAATTGACATTAATATAAGTAAAATCAGGCAGTACAGTATAACACCCAATAAATTAATCATTAGGAGGCTTTAGTCTACTGTTTCCACGCTGGCCAGACTGGTGGGAACAGGGTTTTATTTCGAGTTTTCCTTCTCTCGGAGAAATATCGTCTGCGTATTTTTACCCGACTACGGCGAAGTCAAAAGGAGGGATATGATTTTTTCCTTTAGTCGCTCGTACGATACCCCTCGACCCCTCGGATGAGATGGGGTCGTGATACTTGTATTCTTTCTCCGTCACCACACGAAAAAAGTACAGCACCCATAAAGATTATATAATTATGTCTCCAAAAGCCTTCATTTCATATCACTCGATCCCAGGTTCGAAACATAAGCTCCAGAATGAACTGCCTATTACCCAGGGCAGCCACAATAAAGGCGTTTACGGACAAGCAAAAAAAACTAATATCTGCGTCACAAGGCGATGATAAAAACAGAGGGTTCACAGAAACCTTTGTTCCCGAATTCTGCGTTAAGTACGACTTCCCGGGCAATCTGTGGTATAAAGCGGTTATGTTGCCAAGCATTTGTCACAGGTAAGTCATAATTATGAAAGTACAAAAGCGAAAAATTTATGCCATAATCTCAAACTGGTCTCTGCCTACCCCAAAGGTGTGATTGTGTGTGTGGATAAAGGTCCCTTAAGATAAAGAACCTTTAACAAAAAACCACACTTGCCAGCCGGTGCATCTGCTGATTGATGGACGAAACTTCGGTAGTTATATAAACCGTGAACTTGAAGTCGAATTTATCATTCTTTGGAGTTCTGACTATTGCCACTCTTTGATTCTTAATATGGTGGGTACATTAACTTACATAATGAAGAATCTAGAAAATAAATTATTTATGACATCTTGTAAAGAGGTAGTTTTTTATAAATAGAATCCTATTAATTTACCAAATACATTTTAACCTGCCATTGGCGTGGCTAAACTCATGTTAATGATATAAATAACTATGCCGTTATCACTGGCTATTTTATTATACAATTGCAAATGACCAGGGATTTCTATAGGTACTGCAATTTTATTTCAGAGTGTTTATGCTGTTGACAGCCCATGAACTTCTAACAGAAATATCAGAAGGGATAAAGTATGGATCACCACTTCGGACAACAAGTAAGTTTTATTATTAATATCAGATTGAGGGAGTCATTATATGCCCAAAAATAAAATTTATGTCCCCCGACTTGAACAGTGCTTCAATTATGTGTTAAAGCAAAACCTGACACTGTCAAAATGTCATTCAATTTTAGATTTTATTGTTTTAAAAAGTTTTTTTTTGCGTTATATTTACTTTAAAAAAATAATTGTGTATGCCATGCAACTAGCGAGTGCATAGAGGATAGGTGAAATGTAAACTTTGCGACTTATTATTTATATTGTATTTTATATTATATAATTCATTTAAGTAGTATTCAGATATTAATTATTATTATTTATTTATTTTTGTATGTCTGAAGATTCAGACCATACTTCAGACTCAGATGATAGTTTTGCTTCCTGTTCTTCTTCGGCTGGGTCCAGTGACAGTTTCACCAGTGCATCTGGTAGCAATGATGCTGTTCAGCTGTGTAACGAACTATCCTCTGCTTTCTCAGCCTTCCCTTATTATTTTAATGTTGTCCACATAAATGCTCAAAGCATTCCTGCACACTATTCCGACCTTCTAGCTTCTTTTAATTCTAACTTCGTGCATGCTGTCCTTGTCTCTGAATCTTTCCTTAAGCCTCCACTCCCTTCCACCCAGTACTCTCTACCTGGGTATAAGCTTGTGCGTGTTGACAGAACTGGTAAGGGTGGCGGTGGAGTTGCTGTGTATCTTCGTGGGGATATCTCTCATAAAATAGTTGACCAGTCTCCAGGTGTATACTCCAATTTTACAGAATATCTTTTTATAGAAATTGATTTTAAACACACCAAGGCGCTACTTGGCGTATACTACAGCCCTGTTTGCAACATTGACTACTTTTCTGCTTTTGAAATACAACTGGAAAATTTCTCGTCAATGTATGAGCACAGAATTATCCTCGGAGACTTCAATACCTGCTTGCTAAAAAATGATTCACGCAGCCGTAAACTCTGCTCCCTTGTCTCTTCTGTGGACATGCACATTCTTCCCTTAAGAGCCACACATAAGGTTCCCAATACTCAACCCTCGCTACTGGACCTCATGCTGGTCTCCAACCCTCATAAGGTGGCCTCACACGGACAGTTATCCGCTCCCTTTTCTTACCACGATCTTCTATGCCTCTCCTATAAACTGCGTCCTCCGAAACGCAAGAGTAAATTCCTTCTTCTTCGTAATTTTAAAGACTTGGATCTGGAGCGTTTGGGTGGTGATGTGGATGGTGCTGACTGGTCATCTGTTTATGACTGCGACGATCTGGATGGGAAAGTGTCTATTTTCACCAGCACATTGCTGGCCATTTATGATGTGCATGCGCCTCTTAAAAGGGTAAGGGTTAGACATCATCCTGCGCCATGGCTTTCTCCATCAATCAAAAACATTATGTCGAAGCGAGATAAGGCCAAGCGTAAATATATCAAGTGCCCGACTGAAGAGGCGTTGAACTTGTATAAAAAATTGCGGAATCGCTGCAATCGTCTGTGTAGGGATGCGAGACGCGACCATATTCACAAGTCAGTTGAGGGCCTTAACACTTCCCAACAATGGCAGTTCCTAAAATCCTTGGGGATTGGGAAGGTCACCCATGATAACGTTACTGATATGGATCTCAATGGATTAAATGCCTATTTTTCAGCCCCTCCAACTACTATTCCTAGTGACGTTAAATCTTCTACCTTAATTTCTCTCTCTTCTCTTCCACTACCTTTAAATGCTCCCTTCTCATTTCAACCAGTAACAGAAGCGGATATTAAGAAACATTTAAAATCCATAACCACTAGGGCGGTCGGTGACGATGGCCTTCAACTTCAAATGCTTCTCCCCATTGTAGATCTGATCCTTCCTATCCTTACCCACATTATGAACTACTCCTTATACTCTAACTTTTTTCCGTCATCGTGGAAAAAAGCTTCTGTTATACCTCTGCCCAAAGTACCCAATCCTACAACACACTCCCAATACCGCCCCATTTCTAACCTTCCCATCTTGTCGAAGGTACTTGAGAGTATTGTTCACGATCAACTGAGCCATTACGTCTCCTCTAATGGCCTGTTGAGTCCTTTCCAATCTGGCTTTCGCCGTGGCCATAGTACTGTAACAACTCTAGTCAAAGTAACAGATGACATTAGATTGGCCATGGAGGACAAACAATTAACAGTGTTGGTCTTATTGGACTTCAGCAGTGCCTTCAACTCTGTTGATTTTGACATACTCTTAGGTATTCTTTCATCAATGAATGTTTCTGACTCTGCAATTACTTGGTTCAAATCCTATCTCAACGGACGCTCACAATCTGTCAGAGTGAATGACGCTTTCTCCGATTGTTGTAACTTAACAGCAGGTGTTCCTCAGGGTGGCGTCCTTTCTCCTCTTCTCTTCTCTGTTTTTATAAACGCCATCACGAAGGTCCTAACCTCGCATTATCATCTCTACGCAGACGACTTGCAAATATATCGACATTTTAAAGCTGATGAACTAACTGCGGCTGTGGCTGCCATCAACAATGACCTTGAAAACATCAATATCTGGGCCCAATCCTTTGGACTGCTTGTTAACCCAAAAAAATCTCAAGCACTCATTGTTGGTGGTAGATACATGCTCCGCCTTCTGAATCATGATGCCCTGCCTCCAGTAAAGTATGATTCTGTAGCCATTGAATACTCCAAAAGTGCTAACAATTTAGGCGTGCACATAGACTCCATGCTTGCCTGGGATGTTCACATCGCGGAGGTGAGTAGGAGAGTATACTGCTCATTTCAATCTCTCAAACGTCTCCAGACACTCCTACCTCTTCAGACTAAAGTTACTCTTGCACAATCTCTTCTACTCTCGCTGTTAGACTATGCTGATGTCTGCTTTCTCGATGCATCGGAGGAACTGCTAAACAAACTGGAGCGCCTGCAGAATTTGGGAATCCGCTTTGTCTTTGGTCTGCGAAAGTACGATCATGTGACGGAATATCGCAAAAGACTGAACTGGCTCCCTATTCGGCAGCGCCGTAATCTTCACATTCTTACTCTTCTCTATAATATTCTTAATAATCCTAATGCTCCAACTTATCTGCGGGAACGCTTTGAGTATCTCGTACCCAGGGGTAAACCCTGTCGAGTTTCTACCTCTCTTCTGCTTCGTACACCAGCACACAGTTCCAGTTGCTATGATGGATCCTTTACGGTCCGGGCGGTACGTCTTTGGAACGCGCTACCTCACTCCATTCGCGGTAGCAATACTCTGGACATCTTCAGGAGAAGAACTAGGGAACATTTCCTGTCACAATAATATAGTCTGTTTATACCTATATATTTACGTATTTATCTATGTCTATGTATGTAGGTATAGTTTGTGTATATGTAGGTACATGTATATGTGTACGTATAATTATGTTTAGGTGTATAGCTCGTGCGAGTTAACATGGCACCTGCCTCGAAGACAACCTCCTCCCGCTTCCCCGCGCGCGACCCCGCTCTCGCCGTGCGAGGCTAGTAGCGTCAGCGTACACGCCTCCCGCTCCCCCGCGCAAAGCACCGAGCCAGGTGCCATGTTAACTCGCACGAGTTGTATGTATGTATGTATGAATATGATTATGTATGCTATAATATGTGTGTATTGTGTATAATGTACCTGTTTAGGTTCACTTTCTTATTCATGTTCCTTTTATTTTCATTTTTTATCTGTTTTTATGTACACTTCACATCCCCCTTCATGACCTTAACTTCTCTGCGACTCAAAGGTTTGCTGGTAGAGAACTCATTTTGAGTTAAGCTCGCCTTTGTACATGTTCTGTGAAATGTTTTATGTATGATCTCTGTACTATGTGTGTGTGCAATAAAGAATTAAGAATTAAAAAATATTTAATTCGGACATTAAAAAAAAAAACATATTTTATCAAGAATAAACTTAAATATAGGTACTTAATTTAGTAAAAATTGACATAGGCGTAATTCATTATGTTATTATTTTAATTAACAAAATAGAGGAATAAAAGTAATGGAACACAGTAAAAATCGCAACAGAAATGTCAATTTGTAATTTAAAGTAATAGAATCAATGAAATATGGAAATAAATAATAACAATTATATCGCGATAGAATCCGTAAAATTGGTTCTATTTCAATGAGTGACATGGCGTAAATTTTTGAAAATATAATAGAATCAATAAAAATAATTAATCAATATTATACATTAAACATTTAAAATTAAATGAAAAGGGTTCATTACACTTTTTCGTTCTTTTTACATAATGCCGTTTTATTTAAAACTTTAACTGCTAACTAATGAAGTCGAAAATTAAATGGTATTCTTTACAGTGTAATGACAGTTACTCTGCTTGTAACACAAACTCACACTTTAAACTCATGACATTCGTCTTTGTATCGGGGTTTAAAATGGCATAAATAAGAGAATAAGTAGTAATTACGGTTATGCATGTTGTTGAATTTTATCGCTTTTGAATGTGAAAGGTAGTCGAGTCACTTGTTATTACATGACGTATTCTATAGGTAAGTACTTGAAAGCCTTTTTTTTCAATCTATATAAAATTCAGTCTTGATCTGTCAAAATCAAATGACATGTCAAAAACGGTTCTTTTCGTAAAAAAATCAAGAAAGAACTTCGACGTATTGATTGTTTCTAACATTATATTTTATTTTGACAGGTCGAGACTGAATTTTGAATAGATTTTTATTACGAGAATGGGTCTTCTAGTTAAACCGGTGTACTTGGAACCAAATATTTTTTTATTCTTACCCTATCTCACCTATTTTTGATTTTTTTTTAGTATTCTGTCTTGTCTTCTCAATCCAAAGAATAGGTTTATATTAAAACGGTGACGGCAATGCTTGTGTGTATTTTTAAGTTCGGTTCAATATAAATTGCTTTACCAAATCGTGACGAATTGCAGTAGGGTAATGTATGTTACATTACCCCACTGCAATAATGAATTATTATATTTTCTTATGTTTGTAACATCTTAAGCTTATTTATTCAACCTAGTTCTAACGATAGTGTAATAATACATCATACATTGTTCCGGGATGACGACAGGGAAATGAAATTGCTCTTCCACTGGAAGCCGAGAATATTAACCATTTATTCGATTTGGGCCTAAGTAACCCTATAAGGTTAAAGTATACCGGTTTCACGGGACTGTAATGTTCCATTTGCTACAAACACTAAGGAAAAAACATACGAATAATAAAATCAGGACAATACTAAATACTATATTATAAATGTATTAAGCTGTGTAAGGATTTGTCCTCAAAGTATACTATAACAATTAACAGAAGTAGAATATTCGAGAGTGGCTGTCAAAAGAACAATAGGGCCTGAAGAAAACGACTTTCATGGATGGAGCAAAATGAAAAGAGACAAATGTGGCGAAGGAATAAGAATCAGACATACAGGTACTGTATTGTAAGATATTGCAATAATCTGAAAAATATTGTTTTTTATTAGTATGTTATCCGTGAGCGGTAATTCTGAATACACATGATATCATCAACACATGTTTTGGGAAAACAATGAACGTAATGAAAACGAACGAAAGCTACCTGTTGAAAAACGCACATCAGCCGTCATAAAGCATAATATCGAAACTAGTACGAGTACTGTACTCTCGCATCCGAGTCGTACAAATTAATCAGATTGAAATAAATCGGTACGTACGTTTGAGACGAGCCAAGAGACTTATTAACAACGATGCACAAATCGAAAAAAGGTTAACATCGACACCAAATTGCAAGACTATCCGTGATTTATCGGATGTATTTCGATGAGTAAGTATGCGCTGGAATTCCACAATTTACGGCACGAGACTCAGAGCAATACGTCACCTCTAAATAGTGGATATCGCACTCGTGTTTACAAATCCGTTCTTTGCTCGTACATAGCCGTATACCGTTGTGAATATCTGGGAATGAAGTAGGTTCCTACGAGGTAAGCGTGTTTCGTCGTTAACCACATCACATCACACAGCTATGTGAGATAATGGTAAATCGTGAACCTATTAGTTATAAAAATACGATTTTTTTTTGTAGAAAGTAGTATATAGTAGACATATATTGGTACTGTATTGAGCCAACAAAGTGAGCTGTGCAATTGTGCATATTGAAGGATTTTAAAATAATAATATTATTTTATTGTACATTATATTTCTTGGTGTGTATGTATATATGTGCATGTTTTAGAGAAAAAAAGAATACTAACCACAAATTTTAAATCGAAAAGAGTTCATAAAACCTTAGGCTTATGATATGATATTATATTGTATTACATTAAATTAAGTCGCTTGTGTGTGTGCCTACTGTTCCACAATGTATTTATTGAACGGGATCGGTTTTGCCTCACGGCATTTTGACAGTTATGTCGGATACAAGCCTTTGAAAATGCCATGAAGCAAAACCGACCACGTTCAATAAACAAATTGTAGAGGCGTAATCGGTCACATATACTTACATAGTTATATTTTGCCCTCTCGACTTCACATGTGCAAGTGCGAACTCGCGGCTATATTCAGAGCCGCCAAAAAGTCGGAGGATTGTTAAATTATGTTATCTCTAAACACCTTTTCGACAGATTCATAATTTGTTTATTTTACAGATGAAGAGTGGCATCCAGTGCAATCTAATTTGCAGGTGGCAATACATTCTCTGTTATCCCAAGTGGAGGAACCAGCCCAATCTAATTCAGTTGACAGGTGATTTAGAAATTTCAGATACTATTAGCAAATATCATTGGATATTTGGTGCCTCACCAAGACCATTCGAAACACTTATTTATTCAGTTTAGAGGCACATACAAAGCTCATATGAACGTCAAAATTTTACAATTATGTCGCGAAGTATGTTGTATAAAAATATTAAATAAACCATTTGAAAATGATTTCTTTCGCCGGTTCGGTAGCAAGCATAAAACTCGGCGAACTCGATTAGAACTAGATAACGCTTTTTTAAACTAATTTTTAAACTTTCACGTTCCATGATATACAATAATAACAGACCATTATGACATAATGCTGTAGAAGTAGCTAAAACTAATCATGCATTTTCCTCATCAGTCAGTGATCTTATCTTTCTAACCACATAGGCAGCAGAGCTAAATCTCCCTGCCAAAGCTGTGATATGAGAACTCCGCTGCAGTTTTAATTACTATCTAGAATTATAGTCGGTCATAACTCCTCCCTCCGGCTCGAGCGGAAATTTTTTCGGCCCGTAATAAAAGAGGGCAAACACAAACAGAAGATGAGTAAAAGGAATGGGAAAGAGGTGTAAGCCCTAAAATAAGCGTTGGTAGGGTTTAAGAAGTTGGCATTACGATAGAGAGGTCCCGAGTTCTAAACCTGGTTATTAGGTATTTCGATTAGAAATATTCTTTACAAAAAAAATAAGTTATATGAAACGCAGTAGCTATTTTCGATGCACCCGTTATCTCAACTGTACGCTACCTTGCATGACAATTTATTATTGTTTTAGAATAAACAACGGCGATGAAGAGAAGAAACCTAATATATTATCTATGAAGGAGAGTTTGTACCAACTGCAACAGAAGAAACTGAATAAAGAGTACCCTTGGGATGTGAGTTCTATTCCTTGCATGAGTAGCATGTGTTGTGTTAGTGTCACTTGCATGTATATTTGTGTTATTTTGTCAGCATTGTAGAAACTTCTTTCTTGATGCACGTTGGTCTGTTTTGTCGTTCACATGACATGTCTAGATAGTTTGTAATGTTTGTATAGAATGTTGCAGAATATTTATTTCCATAATTGCATGACACTTTCATTTTCATTCAGTATCCGCAGTACATACATATTTATATATTTTTAATTTTTCTCAGGTGAAAAGTGAACCGATAGACATTGACCGTAATATTACCACTGTAACGATACTGGATATAGATTGCTACGATGATTTTGTTACAACTCCTATTGTGGGCTCACCGAAGAGGGAAGTTCGATCTCCGATCGGTGTTGTTAATTCCGCTGCTATATCTGCAGCCCCTGCTAAGTAAATATATTTTTTAATATAGCATGAATAAAATATAAACTAACTATTGTCATAAACTGTACATACTAAATTAGCTAATCGCGACCACGATCGATCACCTTTTAGTAAGGTTTTTGTGAAACTACTTATAACAAACATTACTACATTTAATAGTCAGTACGAAAATTGGTAACGGCATATCGCGTAGTATAGATATAGACTATAGATCTTATATATGTCACTTACTGTTAAATATTACTATTACTGGCACTGTTCCATTACTTTTTTTATATTAGCATGCATTTATATAGTTCTGTCAGTGAATAAACATTCAAAAAATTTAATGACAAAGTTAAATAATTAAAGTTATTCTTATAAACAGGTACAACGATAAAATAGAGCTCCTTCAAAGGACACTAAACAGCAAGGGCCCGGAACTGAAAGACATGTTAGCAGCCCTTACCGTAATCAAGGCGCATGACGCTTTTGACTTGGAGAGAGTAGAGACTCTGGGAGATTCTTTCCTGAAATTCGCTGCTTCCTTGTACTTACATCACAAATTCCCGACAAAGAATGAAGGTCAACTAACGAATATCAAATGTAGACTTATCAGTAACAGGTAATTTCGATCTTATAATTTATTTTTGATAGGTTTACTAGCAACCGATTTAATTACACATACACACGTAAATTCTTAAAGTGGTAGGTATATATAAGCAAATAACAGGTCAACATTTCGTCAGTCATGTTCGAATCCCATCACGGCAATAGGCTCGCACCCTATTATATAATAGGTTGCGAGCCTGTGCGAGTGGTGATGGGACACCACGATTCAGGAAGCTCCTGTTGTCTTGTAGCCAAGGAGATATATGGAGAGAGGCCATCCCACATAGATAGTAATGTCGCACTAGTTGCTTACATTTGTGTCTCAATATGTTTATACTGTGGATTGATGGCACTTGGTGGAATCTGCTACACACTTTGTATTTTTTGTTTCGTATAAAGTTTCTTATAAGGTTTGTTTATAAAGTTATTGTTTCCAAGACTAGTCTTAGAAACAATAACTTTATAACAAACCTTTGAGAATGCCGTGAGGCGAAACCCTTCAGGTGAAAAATAAAATATAGTGGAAAAGTACAAAGTGTCTTACTCAATAGTTTTCTACCGTCTCTACCATGGTGAATGTTCTGACGAGCTCTTCCAATTAGTCCCACCCTCCCCTTTCCTTCACAGGACGACACGTGCAGGGCTAAGATGCCATCCATTTACGGTGCAGAGTATACCTGCTAGAACCAAGCGTTTTAGTGATTCATTCCTATGCCGCACCACTAAGACCTGGAATTCCCTGCCAGCTCACGTGTTTCCTTCTTCCTGCAGTCCCGGGTCCTTTAAGCGGGGCGTGAAAAGGCATCTAATGAGGCCGTCAAGCTGAGTGCCACCACTGTTAACATGGTAAATGTTTACGATGGTGACCCTCTTTCCGAGACTTTGCCTTTAGCTTAACATCAGTCGAGGTGAAGTCAAATTGACGTGTCCAGTATAAAAAAAAATTCCTTAATATGCTTTTACGACTTGCACAGCAAGATAAGCAGTTAATCGGTGGGCAAGTGGGAACACCAGAGATGGCCCTGTGTTGGCTGGGGTGCCAGATATATGTCAATGTCTACCTCACCTTCGGCAACTAAAGACCCAAGACGGTGTGCGGTTTTAGTCAGTTCGAGTCCGACATAGCCGCGGGTATATGCGAGGGGACTTTTGCAATACAAAGAAAATCGTAATAAAATATTAAGACATGTGGCATCTAACCAAACACTGGTAAAACTGTTGCAACCAAAAGTTACATGTGTGAATTTTCGAATAGAAATCGGTGACTTTGTAGTTAAAACATGAAGAAATACAGCTATTTCATGTTGTTTAGAAATCTCTACTACGCCGGCGAGAAAATCAACTTAGCCGGCCGTATGAAAGTGGAGCAATTCAGTCCGAGAAAAGACTTCTTGGTACCTGGATTTTTTGCGGCTAAGGAGATTAAGGAATTTCTGAAGGAAAAAAGCGTATGTATTTCTTATACCTTTTATTTATATTTCCCTTAGCTTTGATGAATCTTGAAATTGTAATTTGGTTTACGTATTAGCAACTCATCAAACCCTACAAACTTATTATTATTTGTGAAATCAGCTCTAAGTAATTTTATCTTATTACTATACTTAAATAGAAACACTTAATAGAAAAACAAGCTTTTCAAATTTATAATTAAGTACATTTAAATACTTCTTCTCATATTATCACAAAAGGAAAATATCACGGAGTAATAATAATACTAATTTCTGGTACAGAAAGTTATAGTTGGCGAAATCCAAGTTAACACACCGTTGTTTACTCCTACGTGGATTTGTAGATGTTAATATTAGCATGTGCCACTTAAACGCTTCCAGAGTTCCTAGTATAACATGCGATGTCTATCATAATATAAGATAAAACACACAATACACATATTACAATATACACAAGTGTACCTAAATGGAAACATCAAACATAAGACTATTAATAAGTTATGTTGTTTATTAAATAATCACCATGTAACAAAAGGTATTTCACTAGTAAGAGATGAAAAAAAAAACAACTTTTGAGTTTTTTGTAGAAAGAAATAATTGCATAAATTCGAAAAACATTGGAAAAAATGAAATGCTCAAGTGAGACTCGAACTCACGACCTTTCCCTTACAGGGGGACTGCTCTTCCAACTGAGCTATTGAGCCACACTTGAATCATTCCAAATTTTCCTTCTCTTTATATCCGTCTATAAGGGCGACGATGGAGCCATCTACCAACATTCTTACGAACTCGAATACATAGGGAAAAAGAATCTTCTCGGGCGGGACTCGAACCCGCAGTCTTTCCCTTACAGGGGGAATGCCTGACCAATTCGGCTACCGAGACACGCCCGATATGATTCAAATTTCCCATCTTATACGTCTTTAAGGCGAACTGTTGGAAACAATGAATGATTTTTCAACCATTTTTAAACATTGAATTTTGATGACTGCGCCCAAATATTTGAATGAATTTTTATAGCATTTATTATGCTAACTTTTAAGTTCGAAAAACTTGAGCATTTCATTTTTTCCAATGTTTTTCGAACTTAAAAGTTAGCATAATAAATGCTATAAAAATTCATTCAAATAATTGCATAAAGTTTTCCTAATATCACTTGGTCTTAAATAGTGTTTTGATTACAACAAGTATTAGCATCATTTGGCAATTGGGTATTTGACTGCCTATTACAACTTTTTACTAAACGTCAAAACGGTAAATTATGAGGAAACTTGTATGAAATATTTTATTGTGACATCATAATATTTAATAGTCAATGTTATTGTTTGAGTGGATGATTAGAAATAAATAAAAACGATAAAATAAGAACTGAAGCAACTTCTACAACTCTTTTACCATTCTGAAATTAATAAGCTCAGTTAAATAATTTTTTTAACGACCGGAAAATGCCTAATTAAAATTTGAGTTTATGTTTTGTTTTTCTTTAAAAAAATGTATGGGAAACGATTTTTCTAGTACTTGTACTTTAAATGGTCCTATAGAGATATTTGCTCCCCACATGAAATAGGATCAAATGGCACCAAAATTTTTTTTTTACTTTAGCATTTGATTTAGCACTTGCTGTCAGTACGATTTTGCCAAAATATATGAATGCAGTTCAGAATATCTTGAGAGGCTAGAGATAGTCTCTCAAGAACGTTATTCTGTAACTATAGCGGTTGAGGTACTTTACTGCACTGTTTCTAAAGTGCACCCTGTTTTATTATTTATGCCTGTTCGGGATAAAAAACTTCACTTACTTTTTGCAAGTCCCGAATAGGCATAAATAATAATGAGTTTACACCGCGATAGCTTAAAAATAACATCACCCTGTATATACATATAGTATATCGATATAATGTTAAATCTAAACGTGGAGGCTTGTTAATAGCTATTTGATAACATTTTGTACTCTCAATTGTTGATTAGTTTGTAAGCCGTCTTCAAAAATAAAACACAAAATTAAATAAAAATAATAAATAAAGTATAAAATTTAAAGCCTTCTATACTTAAAAATGGCTTTTGCTATGACATAAAATTAGCAGAATCGGGGCCCAAGACCCCAACAGTATTTCATCTATTTAGGTGTATTGTGGAACTTGATAAATTCAAGTGTTGCTTCGAAGACGTCATCAGCTAATTCTTTAGGAGTGTGCAGACCCGCGAAGTGTCCTCCATAGTCCACAATAGTAGATCGTACCAAATTTTGATATTTGTCCCTTAGTACCCAATCTGGTTGATACATTACTTCGTATAAGAACTTTATGGCGGCTGTCGGTACTGTAGTAGGCGTACTGAAAATTAATTATCAGATGTAACTATTAGATTGAACTATTATGCTTACTAATGTACTACTAGCTTTTGCCCGCGGCTCCGCCCGCGTGGATGTTGGTTATCGCGACCAAACATAGCCTATATCCTTTCTCATGGTCTAATCTACCCCTATACCAAATTTAATTAAAATCTGTTCAATGGTTTAGGCGTGAAAGCGTAACATACAGACAGACAGACAAAGTTACTTTCGCATTTATAATATTTGTATGGTTTTTTTTTTGCAAAAGTTAAATCATAGCAAATTGAAATTTCCACAGGCATGTAAGCTTATCATTATAGCGATTTGAAAGTAGCGACCAAAGTTTGGAGTCACTTGTTATTTTTATTGGTATATCGGCTTTTCCACGAGCAACTGTCGTCTAACCCCGAGACAAAAGCTTGCGCCTCTAGCCTCGTTCTCATTATCAGCCAATCTCAAGTGAGAATACCAAGAGGTGAGATTAGCCTGATCTCCGAAAGTATTACTAGGGCCGTGTAAAGGCATGTAAAGGTGATTTTCCACCAGAGTGGCTAGGTGAGGGAAGGCGAGGAGAGAATTGAAATTTGTTTGGCAAATTTTCTATCCTATCCCAGCGCATCTTTGGTGGAAACAGTGTGGATTGACGAGAATACCACGACACAGGGAATCCTAGTGTGGTATCCAGGGAGCAATTCAATTGTACATTTGTTTGTGACAATATTTTTTTTTAATTTTTTATTATTTTTTTTTAATTCGTCGTTCGAATACAGAAATTGCGTGTGTACGAACTCAAACAGCACTGTACCTATATATTTATCTAATGAAGCCTACGGCCGCGGGGCGGTCACACGCGATGGCTATTTTTAGTGGAAAAGGTTCAGTGCGATTTCAATTCTCTTCTCGCCTCGCCTCGTCTCGTCTCGCCACTCCGGTGGAAAATCTCCTTAAGAGTTGAAGTAATATTTTCCAATAACTTACTTGTGAGCAACACTAACATCAGTAGAACTACTACCCTCGGCGTAGATTCTCATTGATGTTACAATGCATTCGTTCATCCACGTTATAGTAACTGTATCTAGTACATCGTCGATATTTAGATTATCTAAGCCACCGTGCGGTGTGTCTAACTGATCTCTATTACTACAAACTGCTATTTTTTCCATCATATAAGCCGCCAAACCAGCTGGAGAGTCGGTTAACGCGTACCCTGAAATAGTTATAATAAGTCCTACTAAAATGTTTTGAGGCTTCAGCCTACCTCGCTAGCTAGTTGGCACAATAGACAAGGCGTTACTCTTAGTGTTGGGAGGTCAGACAGTAAACGTTCCCGTAAAAACTAAAATAAACCTAAAATGGTCTAGAATGTAGGAGCGAACTCCGGGCTCTAAAGTGCTCTAAAGTTGTATACAACCGGTATTGGCGATCAGATGATGGTGATTTTTTTTAATTGGGAAGGATTGATGTTAACTGAATTCAAACTAATTACTTACCTACAGTATCCGGTTTTGTAGATTGTATATGAAAGTAACCGCTTTCTCTTAGAACTGCAGATAAGTATTTCATCAGTGGGTACACTCTTTCTGGCCTACCAGAATCAATTAGACTAGGAAATAGAGATCCAATAAGAAGTTTCACCATACTAATTGGTCTGGAAGACAGCGGCATATTGTTGTGAAATCTGAAAAAAAAAACAGCATAATGCTATTGCCTCGAAATTATCAATCAGAAATCGTGTTTCAACAATCATAAAACGAAATCAACAAAAGTTACAACAAAATCAAAACTCTGGCTCTCGATGCTTATTTATTTTAAACGTCAGGCCCTGGCTTTTTTGTCGTATGACGTCCCATCTCTTTGCACGGGAAATAAGCACAAACAAACATTGATTTATATGTTACTAGCTTTTGCCCGCGGCTATGTCCTTTCTCATGGTCTAATCTACCCCTATGCTAAATGTAATTAAAATCGGTGCAGTGGTTTAGGCGTGAAAGCGCATACAGACAGACAGACTTGCTTTCCCATTTATAATATTAGTATGGATTCCAGACTATAAATCTATCTCTGTGTGAAATGTTTGCCTGATCCATTCGTTAGAGCTGATTGAATAACAAACATCCAAATATCTTCACAAACTTATATACTTTTATAATATTAGTAGGATAGTAAGGCGGTTAGATACAATACTTTGATATTGCCAAAGGGTTTTAGAGGTTAGATGGTATGGCAGTCGCTTCACGGAAAATGTCGAACTTCAACCAAACAAGCAGTTGGACTGGAAAAAGCGGATCCCGGGCTCAGAGGTAAACGCTTCGGATGCGGCGGGGATTAACGCACGGATGAAGAAGTGCTTAGATAGTATATATACATAGTTAGTAGGTACATACCCTAATACATTATTTGGGAAAAATGTAGCCAAATGTGATGCAACCTGTGAACCCCAATCTCCTGCTTGAATGTAGAATTTCTCGAAGCCCAATCTCACCATTAAATTACGCATTACAATTGCAATCTGTACTGGATTAAAACCGGGCTTATTTGTACCCTGTAACAAATAAATTAAACATATTTATTTTTACCAAGCCCCCTTTGTTAACTACTACGCGTTGACAAATTCAAGAATTTCTGGAAAGTTTTCCGCTTAAACAGTACAGTAGAGTCACAGAACTTTAAATTACTGTCATATTGTTTAATTAATAACCGTCTTAATAAATGTATAGCTACATTGTAATTAAGGTTTTCATTAGAACTACTACCGTGGCTCCGCCTGCGTGTCTATCGCTATTGTTGTTTTGGTTCATATTTCCAGTTCTCTCAACTTCAATCACACGGCAGATTTTTAAGTTTGATCAAAAACTTTCTAGGAAAAATCACAACAAAATCGGTTTATTAGTTTCTTCGTCCATCGTGAATTTAAAAACAATTTATTTATTTATTTATATAATTATGAACAAGCAGCTACAAGCTGTTGTGTTCACTTCTAGTGATAAAATATAATAGTCTATAGATTTTTTATTTTTATTTAATTGTCCGTCATTTTTTTAAGCACTGAATTGTCTAGTCGTAGCCAGTTATCAAGTCGATTTTTAAATGAGTTTATTGAGGTGGCAGAAACAACGTCCTCCGGCAGCAAGTTCCAATTATGGACCACTCTATTACTGAAGAAGTGATGGGCAACCAGTGTATCAGCAGAGGCCCGCGTCAATCGAAGGCCGTGTCCGCGGGACGGCCGTATGCTGTCCCTCCTGAGAAGAATGTTCTGGATATCTGGCAGATTATAGTGCGCATTTATGATCTTGTATACCTCTATCAGATCACCTCGAAGTCGTCTCTGCTCGAGAGTGCTCAGTTTCAGTGCACGTAGTCTCTGTTCATAGGACATGCGTCGTAGAGCCGGTGGTATCTTCGTGGCTTTCCTCTGGACACTCTCCAGCAGATTGATGTCCTTGTGAAGGTATGGGCTCCAGATCTGGAAGCCATATTCCAAGAGTGGCCTAATATAGGTCTTGAATATTCTCCTGAAAACTTCGATGGTTATGCTTTGAAAGGACTTTCGAACAACATATGTAAAAGAGTTAGCCCTTTTTACAATATTGGAGATATGTTCTGCCCACTTCAAATCAGGAGCCACAGTCACTCCCAGATCTTTTTGGAGGTTGACTGGAGTTAGGATGTTTCCCTCAAGACTATATGTAGCCCTTGGATTGTTGCCCCCTAAATGCAGAACATTGCACTTAGATGCATTTAATTTGATAATCCAATCTTTAGTCCAATTTTGGATACGATCTAAGTCATCCTGCAGCTGTCCTGAGTGTATAAGTGGGTTGGCAAAGAACTTACCATCATCAGCAAAGAAGGCAGACCGGCACTCAATCACCTCGATTAAGTCTGTTATGTATATTCCAAACAAGTGGGGGGCAAGCACTGAGCCCTGGGGTACGCCACTCGCAACGGGTCTATGTTTGGAAAGGGCACCACCGACACGCACTTGGAATGTTCTACCCTCCAAGTAGTTCCTTATCCATTTGAGTAGAGCTCCACGTATCCCACAATGCTCCAGTTTGTTGAGAAGTCGTTGATGTGGAACCTTGTCGAATGCACGCTCGAAGTCCAGGTAAATGACATCTATTGGGTTGCGGCCATCGAGTTCCTTTGTCCAGTCCTGTACACATGTCAGCAGATTAGTGACTGTTGACCTACCTCTAACAAATCCGTGTTGTTTAGTTGAGATAATGCCCTCTCTGCTCAAAAACCCGGTCAAGCTGTGCGAAACAATTGTTTCCATCATCTTCACTACAATACTGGTGAGGCTGATGGGGCGAAAATTACCAGGCTGTAGTTTGTCTCCCCTCTTGAACACTGGGGTCACTATGGCATGTTTCCAGTCCTGTGGCAAGCATCCCGACGCAAATGATGTATTCATTAAGTGTGTTAAGATGGGCGCTAGTATATGTACGCAGTTTTTGAAGACACATCCTGGCAGCTGATCTGGGCCTGCTGAAGAGTGTGCATGTAGACCTTTTATTGCTTTTTCCACATCCTCAAGTGTGAAATCAATATCGCTCAAGCTGTGTTCCACCCGCTTGATCCCAGTTATTTTAGGTAATTGGTGTAGGACCGGTTCAGCTGAATAAGCTTTCTGGAACTCCTCTGCAAGCACCTCTGCTATACCACTTGGATCCGTGACAAGGTCTCCATTAATATTTCTCATAGCTTGTGGAATGCTCATCCGGGTGCTGGTGCTACGTCGGATGTGTGAGTAGAAGGCTTTGTCACCGCCATCCAATATATGCGCCTCAAACAGGGCTCTCTGTTTCCTTGCCAGTGCTACACACCTGTTACTAGTGTCACGGTATGCCTTATAATCTTCATCAAACCCTGAGGAACGGTATCTATCCCATAGTTGTTTTTTCTTAGCTATTAGTTCTAGAACATTCCTGTCAATCCAGGGTTTGTCTTTGGCCTTGTAGCTTATGATTTTAGGTGGGGCATGTTTGTCAATTGTTTTATTAAGTGCCACCATAGTTTCTGCCCAGTTTTGTTCAATATTGCCTGTGGGGTTAAACGCTCCAAGATTATTTAGAAGATCCACGCCGAATTCCTCATAGTCGATGTGGTGATAGAGTCGTCGAAGTTTGGGTAGATTGTTTGACATTTGTGTTTGGACCTGCACCTCAAACTCTAGAACACAATGGTCGCTCTTACCGATAGGTGGTTTGTCGATTATATCTTTTACCAATATTTCCTCGTTTACCAACACCAGATCCAAGAGCGAGGGCATATTGCCCAGCCTGAACCTTGTAGGACTATTTACTAGTTGATATAAGTTGCAATCCAAAAACATATCCTTAAATAGTTCCGCTGAGCCAGTCAGGTGTTGATCTATATGTAATGGCCATTTAATACTTGGGTAATTGAAGTCACCAGCTATTATTACCGTATTATTTTCCGAAGCCGTTGAAAGATTTTGGAATAGCTTGGTGTCATGATGTCTCTGGGCATCTTCATTGGCATCATCTGAACGGTATACTCCCACTATAAGAAAATGGTATGAGCTGTACTGTATGTCTATATAGAGCGCTTCAACATCATCACACATGTACCTGTGGTTACGTTGGGCTACTATTTTAATACCATTTAGGCTGTTCTTTATGTACATGGCAACACCTCCCCCTTTGGTTTTACCATCAGATTTTTTTTTCTTATGTCTACGGTCCTGTCTGTATAAAGTATAATCCGGTATGTTGAAGGTACTATTACGGTCTTTACTATTGAACCATGTTTCTGTTATGATTGCAATTGTAGGTTTTGATGTGTTCATGTATCGTAAGAATAGGTCGAATTTTGCAGGTAGTGAGCATAGGTTGGTATACATAAGCGTAAGGTCAGTGTATGGACTTGTGTTAGAAGATGCTGAATATATTAGTTTTTTTGATTGATAATTTTGGGTACACCCTTCAAATATTTGATTGTGAGGTTAGGTTCACCATTTTCAATCCT
Organism: Eilema sororculum; assembly: GCA_914829495.1. NCBI lineage: Eukaryota > Metazoa > Arthropoda > Insecta > Lepidoptera > Erebidae > Eilema > Eilema sororculum. Next base: position 13,221,468 of record OU618550.1, read on the forward strand.
CGACCTAAGAACTTCTCGAAGATGATTCAGTTCTTCTCGTTGTTTAGGTGTTTTATCATCATAAATTCTTACCTCTTTGCTTGTCTTGCTTCTGTTTTTCAGAATCCGGATGGCCGCTTGCCGAGATGTTAGCACTACCTTTAATAGTCTAGGTTTACCTGGTTCACGGCGTCCCAGACGCTGCACTGCCACCACTTCTGAGCTAAGGTCGCTGGTTACATCCTGTACTATCTTCTTTACACATATTTCATCGTGCGACTTTCTGTCGCTGCCAGCATCCGATTCGCTTTCTTTTACACCAATTATAATTACATTTCGAGCTCGACGTTCCCGTTCCGCTATTTCCTCTAAAATAGCACCTGTACTCAGAGGAGAAGGGTGATTCACCACCGGCGCCGTTATGGCGTCGTAGGCCACTGATGTAGTTGAAGATTGCGTAAGCATTTTCTTGACGTCGTCGAGTTCCTGGCGTAATCCATCGTAGGACTTTATCAGCTTGGGCACCTGGAACAGCGCCTCTCTGCATGCGGGACACAAGAATAATAGGGTTCGCTTGCCCTTCAATCCCATGACACGGGCCTCACTCGACGTCAGACCACTGCACTGAAGACATATGTTGCGTTTGCAACCATCGCACTGCACACCATTATCCTCATTATGGTCATTCTCACATTGGAAGCACTTCATTTTGATAGGTTAAATTAACACTGGCACGACTGTTCCTATGAAGAATTTTGTCGCCAAATTAACACTTAACTGCCCGGTATTTTACTCAGGTTTTTTATTTGCACAGACTTATTGGATGATATTAAACACTGAACAAGCGCATTTGACGTAGATTCTACAGTATTACTATTTTTAAAGACGAACTTTCACTAGGAGCAAATTTTATCACTGTTAGTCGTACTGAGGGTAGATGAGAAAAAAAAACAGTAGTAGTTCAGTAACGCTGCATAACCTAAGTAGGTACTTGTATTTTTTAAATATCTCATCTCTAGACATCTGATTGTTTAGGCCCCGGGACCATGGCTGCTAGAAAGTTGCTCAAGTTTTAATAACGTAAACATCCGCTAAAAGTTCTATTATTTCAATTAACGACGTACTAACCTCAGAAAAACCAAACCCTGGCAGATCGGCAGCTATGACCTCAAACACAAAATCATATCCATCTCTTGGTGTTGTTAACATGGGTATTACTTTGACAAACTCCTTGGACGAACTTGGCCATCCATGTAACATTAGAAGAGGAAGTACTCGTACACCTTCTTTTTTTTTAGGCGCTACTCTCATAAAATGTATATCCAATCCCTGAATCTTTGTTTTGTAGTGAGGGAAAGTGTTCAGAAGTTCGGCCCTTTTCTTAAAGTCGTATTTTTCCACCCAATATGTTAAAATACCTTCAAAATATTCCGAATTCATTCCGTATCTGGACTGCATACCTTCTAGGGACTTAGTGAATCGACGTCTATTTTTTAATCTCTGTTTCAAGTCTGTTATCATCTGGAATTAAAAGCGTTACTTAAATCTTAAATTTGCTTAAACTTCAATCTAATATAAGATTTATTTGTAAATTCACTTCAACGACCGGAAGTAACTTGCTGGTTAATTAATAATAACCGTGCTATCTCTTATTTGCAGTGAATTAACTTTTTGTTTTATACTATGTTTATTATTATATCAAAACTAAATTAAGTTTTAATGAACGCGTTCCGAACCTGATCCGAAAACCTGACCCAGTCGCGGGTTACGTTAGGAACAATTTTTACAAGTTTCTATCTTGAAAAAATTGTTCCGAACGTAACCCGTCTCGTTCCTATCATAACGGTTAATAACCGAATTGTGGCGGCACAGCAGCAGCCAGCCACATGGGGTTAAACTTAGATTAGGTTAGATCTGGCAGTTCGCCGGTTATGCTCGCCTTATCTTCGCCTGGCTACGCTCGCTCGGCTCGTGCGTTGTGGTCACACTTCTAACCTAACCTAACCTACAGAAGTTGCAATTACCGCACTTCGGCTATTACAATTAACAGAAATATGCGCAATTCGGGTAATGATAGGAACAAATATCACTTTTTTTTTCAAGTTTCTAACCTAACCCACAACCGGGTCCGATTTTCGGGTCAGGTTCGGAATAATCAGTTTTACGTATGAAATTTTTTATTTACCGTATCATTAAAATCAATCTTGAATGGTCTTATAGAAGTGTCTTCCTTTGTGGGTCCAACTCCCCACCATTTCTGCAAATCCAAGGATGGTTTTTGAACCTCCCGTTCCCCAAACATGTAAGAAATCAATGATCCAGTACATATTGCTGCGATGACCACAATAACTGCTATCATAGCACGCATCTGGAAACACAATTTTTTCCGCATTCATAATGTTATGTAGCTCATATGGTACAAATAAACCTATAGTAAACTCGAACACCCATAGTAGTCTACTATTGGGGTAGATAGAATTTTGTGCACTGCAGAGTGCAGAATATAAAAAATATACCTATTCTACACCTTCAAAGTAAAACTCGGTTTATAGAACTTTTGATTATTATATATAGAAAAACCACGGTAGCCTAGTGGTTAGGGTAATGGACTGCTGAGACGAGGTCTCGGGTTCGATCCCAGGATTACCATGGCACACACCAATGACTTCGCGATGCTTTTCAAAGTTATGTGTGTATTTATCGCAGGTTTATAAGTGCCCGGTTAATGGCAATAGGCTCGCCACCTATTACATTGGGACCTAAACATAAACTGGCGAAACGTGGGTGCTAGCACCTCTGCCTACCCCTTCGGGGATACGGGCGTGAGTTTATGTTATGTTTATGTTGATTATTATCAACTTATCTTCACAATATAGAAACCTTGCTTTTGTCCCTTTATTTCCCCCTATCTGTCCCTTCTGGAAGTACCTATTAACGCGCTAAGAACACTCTGTGTGTATTAAGCATTCACGAAATACGATAACCGCTTCCCATCAGATGTCGTGTGCTTCTCTTTAGTATGATAATGTTGTTGAACTATAGCAAACACGCCCGAACTATAATCAACTCAATTCATTAGGTAGGTACCTAAGACTACCTATCTAGCTTCCTGCAGTGCTTGCGTGCACAGGGGTCCGTCTGAACGCCCACTCTCTTTCTTCTGCATATCAACGGCATGCTGTCCACCGGCAGCATTCAGTGCTATACAGGCGATAGCACCTTACACGAGAGTTATCGCGGACACCGTGCGGCCAAGCAGACTGATAGCGCGGTAAAAAGGCAGCTTCTTGTCACTGAGCTTGACCGGATCCTGGACCATATTTCCCAATGGGGCTCTGAGAACCTGGTCGAGTTCAATGCCAAGAAGACCCAGCAGAAGCAGGCCACGGCGGCGGCGCGCTGGAAAGCACGCCTCCTCATTCCGGGGGCGAGTGGGGGACACCGTTGCCCCCCCTCCCGATGAGGGCCAAACCGTAAGGGATGGCCCTGAGTTAGCCGGGGTGCGAGGGATATGTCGATGACAACCTCACCTCCGGCCTAGCACCACGACCCACAGTCGGCGTGCGGTTTTAGTCGGTTCGAGTCCGACATAACCTCCCATTCCGGCTCCGGCACGAAAAATAAAAAAGGTATATGCGTTCACAGCAAAGGAAACCCTTCCCACTCTTTCGAGCACGGATGAGCCATGATTTCCAGCATCTGATGAGGCCGTCAAGTTGATTACTTCCATTGTTAACATGGTGCGTGTTAGTAATGGCGACCTTATGTCCTAAGACTTTGCCTTCAGCTTACCATCAGGCGAGGTGAAGTCTAATTGACGTGCTCTATATCAGGTGTAAGAGGAAGGTTCCCGTAGCTGAAGCCCTCTAGTAGAACTCCAGGTACACTAAATATTGGCATAAAAAAAGATTTTCAAAAAAAAAATAACTTTACTAACACAATGGAGACTAAATAATCCATACTTCCATACTTAATATTATAAATGCGAAAGTAACTCTGTCTGTCTGTCTATCTGTCTGTCTGTCTGTATGTTACGCTTTCACGCCTAAACCACTGAACCGATTTTGATGAAATTTGGTATAGGGGTAGATTAGACCATGTGAAACGACATAGGCTATGTTTTGTCGCGATAACCGACATCCACGCGGGCGGAGCCGCGGGCAAAAGCTAGTGTTAAATAAATGGTTGAAAAAATCATTTTGTTTTTATCCTAATCGATGACACTTCGGGATCGTTCCCTTACGTTGCAAAAAGCTGTGCAAAAATCAAACTTCTAAGTCCACGCAATCAAAATATATTGTTGTTTATGTAGCATAAGTTACGGAACCTCCGGTGGGTGAGTCCGCTCGCACTTGGCCGGCTTTTTCGAATATGATGCGTGATCAGTTCATTGTATTGTCAGTTTGCACGACAAGTGCATAGTCCGTGATGAACCGCATTTAGATTACGTATCACTATTATCAGTTCATTATGTAACCGTTGCCACCTCTGATAGGCCACACCTAATAGCGAACTAATAATTTATTAGGTCCTTCTACTTGAAATCCATACTAATATTATAAATGCAAAAGTAACTCTGTCTGTCTGTCTGTATGTTACGCTTTCACGCCTAAACCACTGAACCGATTTTGATGAAATTTGGTATAGGGGTAGATTAGACCATGAGAAAGTACATAGGCTACGTTTGGTCGCGATAACCGACATCCACGCGGGTGGAACCGCGGGCAAAAGCTAGTATTTTATATATCTCAAAGATCTCAAAAGGAAAACCTATTTTATCACCTACTTTCTACTCATATTGTAAGGCAATGTTTTTGTCTTGCTCTAAAAAATTATGTCGGGTATGCACAGACGCACGCAGAAAAGACTAACGCGCATAATATACTCCTAATTGTACAAATTGTATGTTCTCGGTATACCTATATTGTAACCCCAGGTCGCAAGAGAAACGAGGCTCTGGCGTGCGCGCATTGTTTGGATATAATCTATGATGAATTTGAGCCCCTCCGCCACCGAAGCACCCCGTGCTATCATTAAAAGCCCCCAAAAGACATGTACAAGTTTGTGACGTCACTGGGGCAAAGATACCTATATTAAGACCATACCTAGTTATTGTAGTTATTTACCATAATAAGCCTTGTGGCTGTTTAAAATTGCGTCAACATATTTAAAAAAATTAATACACCTAAAATATATACCTACAAAACGTAATTAAAATTATTCTACCCACTTACTTTCAATGTTTACATTTTACAATGATCTGAAATCCAGAAAAGTTAAATAAAACTGGACATTTAAAAATATGTTTGCTGTATACAAATTTATAGATGAAGGAATACCTAGTTAAAAAAATATATATATATTCAGTGACAATGTACCTACCCATAATATTTTAATGAATTGAAACATAATATTTAATGAGTAATCAAAAACGGTGTTTTAATACAATTCAGTAAACAAAAATTAAGCCAGACACACCTACCTAGGCAAGAAAAGTAGGTCTCACTTTCACTGTGTGTATGAACAAATTACAAAAACTTACACCTCACCTTGGTAAATCACAAAAACACCAGACGGAAACCCAAAAAAATCCACTTCCGTTTATTCAATATCGTGATAAAATGGTATCGCACAAATCCTACATGAAACAATAATGAAATACCGATGTCACTCGAGAGCACGTGCAGACCTTGCGACCACCAAATTATTAGTGTCATACATTACGCGATTACATATTGATGCGAGTTCGTCTGCTCGGTGGACTATTCCCAACCTTGACCTCATAAGTTACTACCTGTGTCCGCGTATTCATTTACGATGATGATTAGAGATGAGAATGCCATTATCTTACCGGTGAAATCGAGTTAAATATATATGGGGAAGAATTGTGTAAGTATATTGTAATAAAAAATACGGAAACATCTCACCTTCGTCTCACAACGGTATAAGCAGTCTAAGTTGTTGTTTTATTGTGGTTGCATTGAATTACTTTGACCTTGTTATTTTTAAACTATCGCTGTGAAAACTCATAGTTTTATACTACGAGTAGTTCGGGACTTATCACGAACAAATTTATGGAACACTTTTGCCGACGTTTCGGGTGCGTTGCAGCACCCATGGTCACGACTTGACCTTGCTTCTATCATTGTTTTCCTAAAGGGATTTTTATCAATATTCTTAAACTTTTAACTATTACTCCTGAGCATCGGTAGCTTAGTGATTAAGGAGCCGGCTTTACGATCGCGTGGTTCCGGGCTCGAAAGCTGGCCATTACACTACCGACATGCACCTACTCCTAACAATTTATCTCAGCTGGAGGGGTTAACAGGAATATTAGTCATTTGCGTTACTAATAGGTATTCTTTTCAAACATCAGGCGAGGTGAAGTCTAATTGACGTGTCCTATATATAAAAAAAAGTCGGACTCGCGCACCGAGGGTTCCGTAACTTAATCTACATAAACCACAATGTGTTTTGATTGCGTTGACTAGACCTGAGTATGTAGTATGAATTTAAACTTGATAAGTTCCTCCACGCATTTCTGAGAAAAAGGTCTTGACAGATAGACGGACAGACAGACAGATGGACAACGAAGTGATCCTATATGGGTTCCGTTTTTCGTCTTGAAGTACGGAACCCTTAAAAACACACATTATACACAAAATACTTATGATATCTACGTAAAAATTCTCAAAAGATAGTTTGGGGGCCTCGCTCCTACACATACAGAATTTCAGCTATGAATAAGGTACGACGTAGGTACCGGTACCTTTGTAAGGGTTATTCCCGTGCGCTCCAAATCTATTGTTCTCTAAAATTCATATTTTCATACATTGATTACCAGGAGCTCCACGGATGTTTTTATTAAAATAATAAACAAAGCCAAATTTACCAATTTCATTCCCTAGAGCTCCAAAATATTGTTTAGGTACTTTGACATATTATTCCCAGCAGCTCCAATACAAAAGTCAATTCTTCAATATAAAAATCGTTCCCACCAGCTCCAAAAAATTAAAAGTAACGTCGGCAAAACCCGAACGTAGTAAAGAACGAAATCTGTCAGTGCGGCGGTGCGCCCACGCAGCGTTGTCGCGTCACCCCCACCCCGCACCTTTCCTTGCAATCTAACATTGCCTAATGATGTGCAAACAGTGGTCTCGAACCTACCGATTTTTCGGTATTTCTACCGATATGGGCTCTGTTCTACCTAAATATCGAAATATAAAGTTTTTCTACGATTTCAGAGTATATATGGGAATTCTCAATTGATACAGAGTGGCGCATTTTAAGAAATTGTGAATAAATCAAAACATTTCCTACTACTACTACTACTACTCTAGCAGGTATACTCTGCGCCGTATACGGATGGCCTCTTAGCCCTGCACGACTCCTGTGAACGAAAGGAGAGGGTGGGACTATTGGAAGAGCTCATCCGAACATTCACCATGGTAGAGACGGTAGAATACTGCCAAAGACGCAACATCTCTACGGCTCTGCAAAGGCTCGAGGGTATTCGTGACCTCAGGATTCCCAATAAAGGGGACCGCACGTCGCTGCAACCTATCGAGAGTATCTAGTAAGTACTTTGCGGAGCCATCCCAGAGATGTGAGCAGTATTCCACGCAGGAACGAATTTGGGTCTTGTATAGAAGACACCGCTGCTCCAGCGTGAAAAAGGTCTCACTCTGTTCAGGACTCCAAGTTTACGCGAGGCTGATTTGATGATGAGTTATGATTTGATGAATGTTTATTTGCGTTGGTCTGGATATTTTCATACCTCGGAGATCACGTTAAGCCGTGGGCCCCGGTTGTAATACGGACATCTATGGTAGCTATTGCAGGTATTTTGAGCCCTAAAAAGTTCAATAACTGCAATACTTCAATATTGCCAAACACACAGGGTGAAGTAGTACAACGAACACTAAACAACATAATTCTGTAAATTCACTCAATATGCACGATAACTTTACAACAGATGGGCCTTGTGTTTGTCTGCCACTTAAAGTATAAAAAATTTACTACATACATATAATCACACCTTTATCCCCGGAGAGCAGGGGTGGTTAGGCAGAGGTGAATTAATTCTCACATTTCACCTATTATTGGCTTCGGTCCCACGTAATAGGGGGTGCGGAAATATCGGTGAACATACATAAAAAAATATTATGAATACGAATTGAGAACCTCCTCCATTTTTGAAATCGGTTATACATTATAATACATCAAGCATCACACAAAATAGTTTCAAGAAAACCCGGAGCCTTGGTCCTCTGCTTTGACGAGCCAATGGTGGTTAGTTCCAGTTTTATGATATATTCCATCGACCACAGTGACATCGTTGTTCGTTGCCTTACACACAGGTAGAGGAGAGAGGCGCAGTGGGCAAGAGAGCAAATACAGCATTGACTGGGATGGGGTCATATAGCCTCATTTTTCTATATACTCGTATTCCTTGTATAGGCAAGCTTGTGTAACAGCAGATGATGTAGATACTTCCAAATTGATAGGTACTGGAGTTGATATCCACGCGGCCGCATTTATTTGGTCTGATAAAATTTACCGGAACTGAGTGTTTCTCTGCCCACATTTGGTCTCTTTTATATAAAAGGAGCAGCGGTATCTTTAATACCTAATAATAAATAGGTTGGCTTCTCCTGGCATACTGTTAAATGAATATGATATATGATAAAACCATATGCCGACTGAGGGTCGTAGTGCTAGGCCGGGGGTGAGGTTGTTTTCGACATATCCCTTGCACCCTGGCTGGCCTAGGGCCATCCCTTACGGTCTGGCCCTCCACGGGAGAGGGGATAACGATGTCAACGACTCGCCCCCGAAATGGCTCCCCATTCCGGGGGCGAGTTGTTGACACCATTGTCCTACGCGCGTTGCCGCCGTGGCCTGCTTCTGTTGAGGTGATAAGCGGCTCCACACGTCACCCCCAGGCCTGCACTCATGGGGGACTCTCTAAATCCTGTTATTTTAAACATTTTTTCCTATTTGGTTTTGGAGTCGGTTCATTTTTTTTTAAATTATTTATAATTTGTTCAGTTCGTAAGTTGTAGAAACATGATTTAAGAATTTAGGAAGAAGGAAGAAGAATATTTAAACCATTATAACTGATGAACATGTTTAGTCCACGTGTAGCAATATTTATCCACATACTTGATAATGATTTTGTCAGCAAAATATTGAATTTTTCAAAATCCTTCCGCAGTATTTGCCAAGCCAATAGAAGAAGTCTGTCTATTTTCGTAGTTTTCAGTAGTTTAGCCCTGTATACATTAGTCAGTCACTCAAAAAAGACTGTCTTCATAATATGTAATTGAAAAATACAGTGTGGAAGATGTCAAGAAAAAAATTGAAAACATCTTTGTTTTATTTTTTTTAAATAAAGGAATGTTTTCTTTGTGTAAAATTCATTATTTCCAGTATTTCGACTACTTCCGTTCCAGTTGGGATGAAAATCTTCCACCATAAATAATGATGAGTTTGAGCTATTCGAAACTTAACGCGCACGAAGTCGCGGGCAACAGCTAGTGACAAAATCTAATAATAGTAAAATAGAAACATGCTTTCTCTGTAAAACCGCTTGAATACCAAATTCATACCTAACTCAAGACTTGGCTAATAGACACTACTTCCTGTTAACCTATTGACGTCCTATTATCGTATTATAGTATTAAATGTTTTTAATTCTGCTAACCGTACACTTTGTTTTGGAGCTGTTGGGAACACAGTATTTTTTTACTTAAAATATTATAATTTGGAGCTCCTGGGAATTGATGTATAGAGATAAGAAGTTTCGAACGAAAAAGCTTACATTCGTTTTTGGAGCTCTTGAGAACGGTTTTATAAAATAATGTTAATATTTAATTTTAGTCTTGGAGCGCTTGGGAGCAAAATCGTGGAGCGGACGGGAATAACCCCTTTGTAAAGACCACCTTATCCAAAAAAACATACTATAGGATAGATGATTACTTGAAAGATAAAAGTGTCTGGCTTGAGCATGTTGCAGGCCCCTCGTAAAATGCTATAATTACAGCATGGTACTGTATTAGTTGCGTGACTTATTTGTTACATTATGTAACTTTGGTTTAATTCTTAATTATAAAGTGTTTTATATACTTGTTGTGATGTATTGTTTACCAAGACGCGAAATATACATTCGTCCACATTTAGCTTTAAGATAATAAATATTGTAAATTGACGTCTAAAAAATGCCGCAGTGGAGTTTGTTGCGCCGTTTCTTCTCCACCAGCGCCTTGGAAGCGGGGGTAAACTTAGATTAAGTAGAATTAAAATTGACGTCAATAAGAAACAATTTCATTGTTCAATATTGAAAATAAATGACTGACTATGACCGGATACTTTTTCTGAATTGTCTACTTAGGTACAAAGAGTTAACGCATATAAAAAATTTCAGATGCGTCCCACATCCATGATTAATCTTCAATTTCCTTCATCGGAGGCACTGAGTGGTGAGCTGTCTCCAGAAAGCTTGTCTGCCGTTCGGGAGCATTACACCAACGGCGGCCCTTCTGATATTGAGACCAAGGACAATGCTCAGAATGCAATGCAGTGCTACATACACGCACAAGCTGTGTCCGACAAGGTAAGTTGATTTCAGACACAACACACTGTTTGTTATTTGTAGTTTTGTACTTGATTGACCGCGCTTGGATCTTTTTGTGATACTTAGTTAGCACTGGGAACTGCAATTTAATTTGCAGCTCCAGTGCAATTTTGCAGTTTGCTGTTGGAGTCTAATTATAAAAAAAAGAAAGCTAATTTATGATAATAATGACACATGCACACCCAACTGATAATACAGAATGTTCACAATTTCTGAATTTTAGCTTATTGTCTTTTGTGTTGAAATCAAAAAATACACATGAAAGAATTATTTCGATATAGGTACCTATCAATTAGTTTCCAAGATATGAACTTTTAAAGTGGCCGCGTTTTTTTTTTTTTTTTATACAGGACACGTCAATTTGACTTCACCTTGCCTGATGTTAAGCTAAAGGCACCATCGTAAACGTTTACCATGTTAACAGTGGTGGCACTCAGCTTGACGGCCTCATTAGATGCCTTTTCACGCCCCGCTTAAAGGACCCAGGACTGTAGGAAGAAGGAAATACGTGAACTGGCAGGGAATTCCAGGCCTTAGTGGTGCGGCATAGGAATGAATCACTGAAACGCTTGGTTCTAGCAGGTATACTCTGCACCGTAAATGGATGACATCTTAGCCCTGCACGTGTCGTCCTGTGAAGGAAAGGGGAGGGTGGGATTAATTGGAAGAGCTCGTCAGAACATAAAATACGTCATACGCATCTAGCGCCGAGCGCGAGCTGGTCGGTCCGGGACTCGATATTTTTGAGAACTTTGAATGCCTGTAAAATCATAACCACTTGGTATTTTTTATCAAAAGAAAAACAAATGTATTTATATGCTTATATAAAACAAACTTTCAAGTGATTATGCACACCTAGTAACATACTCCATTATCAATAAGCTTTATTTAATCATCTAGGTGTCCTTTCATCTCTGCCTAAACCTTCTGGGACAACAGACGTAATCATTTGACTAAGTCAAGGGAAATCGAATCCCAAATAAATATACCAACCTAAGTATTATCCGTTCCGTAGTATAAGCATTCACTATTGCTATGAGCTCAACCCCTTAAAATTTGACCACTAACAAAAAGTAACCTTCAAGCTTACACGTGTAGTAGTCTACACGTGTCAGTTTGTAGCTTGACCTTGACATTGGTGAAGGATAATCAGATTCAAGTTTTTTTGCCTACATACTATTACCGTAGCTTATCTAATAGTTCCATGACTCGTTATTATTTAACCTTCAGTTGCTGATTCTACTTGTTGTCGTTGTAAAACATAGGTAATTACGGTTGCATCACTATGACGCTATGAGGTCCTTACACAATGATAAGCAAAATTTTTCTTTGATCGTGTTTATGTTTTTCAGTCCCAAATCTAATAGGCGGGAAGTTTTCTTACAGCGCCAGCACCAGAGGCGTTGTTACCCGCTTGTAGTACGGTTGTCCGGCCAACTGGACTATGGAAAATACATTACCCATAGTGCAGCTGACCAAACAACTTAACCGTACTACGGAACGGTAATAGATGCACCAGAGCAACCCTTCATGGGGTGGGGGCTAAGGGGTAAAATTTGGTTGTTAAGACTCTCCGTTGATGAATCAGTTAGTCAGTAATTATAGTCAAGTAATTATAGATATGTACAAGTACATGAGACATAAATGTATTCGCGTAAACTCTTGCAGTGAACGGGGTTCAAAAATCAAAACCGTGACCCCAACCGTAGCAATTGAATACTCTTCGGCCATATCGCACTAGATCTCTAGGTCTCTAGCGTTGTGTTTGGTAGGCACTTATGCCTAAATTCGGTGACTCGTCGGATAGACCAAAACCGTTCGAACTTTTACTATAATAAATAGTATATTTTTGGATTGCAAGCACTCTTCTGAAACTCTCATAACATTCTAAAAATTACATAGACAAATTATTTTATATCTTTTGCTCATAGTTTCTTTGATAAACAACAAATTGAAGATGCCAAAAGATCGACTTTTTAGCTCCTCAGCAGCTCTGATTTTTTATTTAAAGAGGTATTCTATAGGCCACACGTGTATGTAAGTACCACCCAGTAAGTTATGTAAATCGAACGTTTACACGCGCTATTGACACGCATACGGGCTATTGACACAAAAGTCATAGCCTCATGCTCATTGCGCTCACCACGTGTCTCTGTAATCTTGTAATTACAAGCAGATTTGGTGCTGTGATAATTTTTTATCATACTTAAGTACTGCATATATTATTATCTATGCAATAAGTCATTATCTAAGTATGCGTCAAAAGTCGCAACGTAATATTTTGGCTTGGTAGGTAAGTAGATATATCAGGGCCTCGATTCTTCTAAAACCTCACCATAGTCGTGCTGCAGCGATTGCAAAAAACAGCGTTAAATGATAGACTTTAAAATGATGTGTTTAAAGTTCATAATTAAATGACTTTTTGCAGAATGAATGAAAAGTGTAATGAAACTTTTTTCATTTCATTTTGGACTTTAGCCGTATAGAAATAAAGTCTAAAATTTAATCTAATTTTTTGCGCTGACTATGGCATCACAATGGTTTAGCTTTAGTAGAATCGAGGGCCAGCTTTTCTGAGAGTACCATCTGACCTTTCAATCCCAAGACTGGTGAACACTGTTTAATTTTTTTTTTATTCAACGTAACTGGAACTTCAAAATATTGTCATTTATTATTGTTTCAGACTGTAGCAGACTGTGTGGAAGCCATTATTGGCACATATTTCTTAAGTGGAGGCATATTAGGAGCCATCAAAGTGACTGAATGGATGGGAATCATACCTGCCAAGGTATTGTATTGACTGATTTATATCATTGTTAACTAAGCTATAGCTTATATTATATTATAGATTAAATACGTAACATGTCTAATACGTGAAGCCTATTCCCATCAGTGCCATCATACCGGACACAGTTTTGAGTACATGCTACAGTTGAGAATTTCCCAACAGATACATCTTTGACGCTTTATCGAATCCGGTATTCAAACTTAGAATCTCATGCACTGCGACCGCACTGGTTCCGCTACGCTATCACCGTGACAGTTAGCATATACATCCATACTAATATTATAAATGCTAAAGTAACTCTGTCTGTCTGTCTGTCTGTATGGTACCCTTTCCCGCTTTTCATTTTCCTCGGTAATCGTAACAAATTATTCTAAGGAATATACTCCTGTTTCTTTTTCAGGATCAGTTGGCAGAATATTTGACTAAGAGAGTACCAACTGTAATCACAGAGAAAAAGACAACGCCTGCAGAGATTGACTTCTTACTGTCCTACAGCAGAAACGACGTAGAGGCAATATTGAATTATAAATTTAATGATCCATCCTTTTTACTTGAGGTAATTTCTTCTTCTCTTTTATAATTAATTATTCGAAAATGTGATAAAGGAAGTTAAATTTATATTTAATTATTTTACCCACGTACATTATGTAAAAGGCGATATCTAGGCCCGTTTTTCTTGCGGACTCCAACCAACTAAAACCGCACGCCGTTCCGGGTTATTAGACCCGAACTAACCCAGGATCATAGCCGATTTCAGGAACGCACCATCGGGTGTGGGATCTATTTGTTCTCAGTGGTCCTAATACCTGGTCCTACTAGTAGCACCACGGGCCATTCTTTTTGCCCTTAGTTCTATCAGTAGGACCACGGACCACTATCTTCCCCATCTTGCCCCGGCCTACTTCTGTTTGGGTGCCAGGCGGCTCCACGTGGACCTGCACTCATAGATTTATAGGACTCATAGGTGATAGTTATTTAGACTCAATCAACTAAGCATAACTTGTGATCTCTTGTAATGTGTCTATTTTTAACCCCCGATGCAAAAACGACGGGGTGTTATAAGTTTGGCGTGTCTGTGTGTGTGTGGCAACCGTTAAAGTTAAAAGGTAAACTCCCTTTATTTTCAACTTTTTGGAGGTGTTTTTTGTGACGGGGGTTTTTTAAATTTTTAATTTAATACATTGACGACATAGGTATATTTTGATAACGAGTAAATGACTTGTCCAAAACCGAACTAATTTATTTCAGTAAGTGTACTGCGGTAGCCTAGTGGTATGGGTAATGGACTGCTGAGACGAGGTCTCGGGTTCGATTCCAGGTTTACCATGGCACACACCAATGACTTATCGATGCTTTTCGAAGTTATGTGTGTATTTATCGCAGGTTTATAAGTGCCCGGTTAATGGCAATAGGCTCGCCACCTATTACATTGGGACCTAAACATAAACTGGCGAAATGTGGGTGCTAGCACCTCTGCCTACCCCTTCGGGGAATACAGGCGTGAGTTTATGTTATGTTATGTTATGTGTACTTTTATTTGGTTCTAGGCACTATCACATTCATCATATATCCGTAACAGATTGACACGTTCTTACGAGCGTCTAGAATTCTTAGGGGATGCCATCTTGGATTTCCTGATTACGTCACATATGTTTGAAAACTATCCCGATCTCAAGCCTGGGGAGATGACTGACCTTAGATCAGCTTTAGTCAACAATGTTACCTTTGCATCTTATGTTGTCAAATTGGGACTACACAAGTAAGTTTTTTTTTTAAATTTATACGAGTACTTAACTTTTTTGGGATTACAGCTATATTTATAAATGTGGAACTAAAATGGAAATCAACATTTTATGAGATTTCAAAAAACATGTTTTTAGTAAAAATCCAAGATAAATTTTGAGGTGCGAAATTTAGTCATTTCTGTTTCCAGTTTCCATTTATTATTTTCTTTCAGATTCCTCTGCTCAGAATTGAATCCAACTCTCTCGAAAGCCATCATAATGTTCGTAGATCACCAGGTGCAAAGGAATCACGAAATAGTAGAAGATGTTCTATATTTAATAGACGAAGAAGAGTGTCAGGTGGCGGAATATGTTGAAGTGCCGAAGGTACATATGCTTTATTTTTGTACATTTATTCTTATGAGTAATAATTGTTCTTTGATTTTTTCTTGTTTATGTAAAACTGTAGGTTACCAATTGAAAAGTTCCGTGATATATTTACTTTTTGCGATCTAAATTTAAAGACAAACTTAGCATAAAGTATGAATTCCTTCAAATTCAACTAGCATTACAAATGTGAAAGACCTCCCACGTGTATGTGCATATTTGGGCGCCTGTTTCGTGCGAATAGTATGGAATTAACTTCGTGCAATTCATTTGCACAAAAGTCGTACAAATAAACATACAATTTGTACGACGTGCGGTAGTGATATAAGAGATTTTTCGCTACATTGCTGTACATTTTTTACACACGGCGGCTTTTGCAGGCAGGTGATGTATCGTAATCTAATATAATAATAATTATTACAGGTATTGAGTGATATTTTCGAAGCCTTAATAGGAGCTATATTCTTGGACTGCGGTGGTGACTTGGAGGTTGTATGGTCGGTTATCTACCGAATAATGTGCACGGAAATACACACATTCGCAGCTCGCATTCCACAGCAGCCGGTCAAAGTGCTTTATGAAAAGATACATGCCTGTCCTGTGTTTAGGTAAGCAAGTACGAATGTAGTATCAGTATACTACGTAATATTCAGAACCGATGGAATAATAGTCTGTTCTATCGGTTCCAATTGCAATGTGAAGATCTGTGGTAACCTTTACGGGTAATTGGAGCCCTAAAAAGTCCGATAACCCGGTGTCTTACTACGGCACTTCTAAATTGCCAGTGATTTATCAGATTAGCCGCCCTTTTCGGCCGTAGGCTGAAAGCCAACCACAAGATGCTATTTGACTATGTCGTCGATTCTTCCCAATACTGCTTAATATATATTAGCTATAGATAGCTTCTTCTGAAAAAATATGCCTTGCAAAATAAAATATTGCATATCTAAACTGAAACTATGACTGTTCATTAGTTGAAATTCCCAAAAATAGTCAAAATAATATAATAAAAAATAATAATCAATCAAATTCAATTAAAATATATAACTTTTTAGATTCCTCATTA
The DNA here is from genome assembly GCA_914829495.1 of Eilema sororculum. Taxonomy (NCBI): domain Eukaryota; kingdom Metazoa; phylum Arthropoda; class Insecta; order Lepidoptera; family Erebidae; genus Eilema; species Eilema sororculum. The sequence goes on from OU618550.1 coordinate 13,238,048, forward strand.
AATTTTAAATAACTTTTATTAAGAACTATATACGTGTAAACGCAACGTAGACCGAGATAAATGCGATATTCTCTTGCACTCCACACATTTGCACTAGGCGCTACCGAAGCGTGATGTCACAATTTCGTACGATTTTATATGGAGCGATTTCGGGCGGCGCGACAAATTGAATTTTTCAAAATCAAATATCTAAAAACTATTTGTCGTACAAAAATTTTGCTTTTACATTTCATTATATTATAAGAAAGTAGTCATTTTTCGAAAGTATAAAAAAAGTTGTCAAATCGCCTATTGAGTTGGGCAAAGGCTCGCAGGATGACATGTAGAATAGTATTTAACAGTTTTGACAGAGTATGGACACAAAAATATATGTTCAGAATATTCTCTCGTATATTTTTTTGTTTCTATACGCACTATTATCAAAACGAAATTTAATGCATTATTTTTGAACTTGACATCGTTTATCGAGAGACCTTGCTACTTTTATCTTTTAAACAAAATTTAATAAGATAAAGGATGCATGTATGCCTATTGATTGGGTGATAGGATAAAATAATTTATCAACACTAATAAATACACAAATCTACTTATATATAACAATATTTGCATACTGTCAAAAGATTGAAACATGCGATGTAACCATGATTCTACAATAGATACATATAAAATAGTTATTTTTTGTGAGAAAGGTCTGGTCAGGCTTTAAATTTTACATTTTTTTAATGACGATGGATTGATTAGAACCAGATATTTGACAAAAAGTCGTGAAAACCGAGTGAATACACAGATGTCATCTAGTACTTTATATTTGAATGAATTTTTTATAGCATTTATTATGCTAAATTTAAGTTCGAAAAACATCGGAAAAAATGAAACGCTCAAGTGAGACTTGAACTCACGACCTTTCCCTTACAGCGGGAATGCTCTTTCAACTGAGCTATTGAGCCACACCTGAATCATTTCAATTTTTTTCCTTCCCTTTTATTCAATGTTTAAAAATGGTTGAAAAATTATTCATTGTTTCAACAGTTCGTAAGAATGTTGGTGTATGGCACCACCGTCGCCTTTAAAGACGGGTCTAAAGAGAAGGAAAAAATAAGTACTTTTAATGCTGAATTATACTATTGATTTCGAATTAAACAATAATGGAGCCTTTTCTTTACAGCAAAGCGATAATGATTGATCCCGAGATTCCGAAGATTAAGGTGTTAGTGACTATCACGAAGAACGGTCGCCAACATACGGTATACGGCATCGGTCGGAACAAGTCGCAGGCCAAACGGGCTGCTGCTAAAGTAGCTCTCAAAGTTTTAAGTCATTAAACGTACGTACAGTCAGCATTGGAAAAATATTTGTTGATTTAAATCTATCTCATTTAATTCCGTATTCTAGAATGACACTCAACCTGAATAACTATAATAAGTGAGTTCTCTTATTTTAACCTGTAGCATAATGTAGCATACGCTAAATGTAGCATAATGTTATTATTTCGGACTCTAATTTTGCTAATTGACAAAGAACTACAAAATATGCTATTTAATTTTAGACTCTACTGTTATGATTTTAAAGTAGGTATAACATTAAACGGCATTTGTAGAACGAATGAAATCTTTTTCATTTATTTTATTTAGTATTAAACGAATAGTCTTAAATTTAATGAAATGTTTTGCAGTGTTAGTAGTGTATTAGTGATTGACTAATTAGCAAAATCGGGGTCCAGGTCGTTTATATGTATGATTATTTTATAATATTATATTATGTTAAAATTTTATCGAGCCGTAGCCATTTCATACGCCACCAAATATATACTTACAGCTAGAAACTGTGTACTGATACTGGTGGTACATATTTGGTGGTTCAAATGGTATCAAATGGCTCTGTATATCCAGTACTATGTATAAGTTTAAAAATTATTGAAAGTACCGTTTTCAAAACCCTGTTCATACAAAATATCGCGAATAGCTGCGTTCATTTGCTGCACTTTAAAAACATCCAACAAAAATCAAAGATCATATGAGAAAAAATACAAAGGCTTCACAATTAACTAACAATTAATTTAAAAAATCGTTTATGCTATATAGACCATATTGACGGCACTTACAAGACATCAAAAAGAGTGATTAGATATATACCCACCGATGCTGATGACGTGACTCACAAAGACGGACGAATAATTCCATTCGAAATCATTCCATACTCCAACTATCTGTACCCATTCCCTATTCGTGAGCTATTCTGTTGCAAGGAAATATTATCTTTGCCCTATAATAAAAAAATTATGCATCAAATATCAATTTTTCAAAAAAAATAATCTTGAATATTTTTTTATGGTAAATACTTTCAACGCAATCAGATACCTAATACTTACTGCTTTTTTTTATCGTGCGAAAAATCCCCACGGAGCCGGTGAAGGCGGTTATGTCGGACTCGAACCGACTGAAACGCACGCCGTCTTGGGTCTTTGGTTGCCGGAGGTGAGACTGCCAAAAGCATATCTCTCGCAATACCTAATACTGCTGCGAGAATGCTTAGAAGATTACCGTTTCGCCTAGATAAATTTGTAGAGAATATAAATTTGTGAATTTAGTGAGTGATATTGTGGTTTATCATTCTGTTACCACGAAACTCCACCCATTTTTGTCATTAATAATTTTGTACAATCCTAGGGTGTCATATTATCTATTTAATTATCTCAAAATTACTATAAGCCATCATTAAATAACGATTATTTAATTAGCAGTCGCGAAGACTATATGTGGGTGCCAAAGGAAAGATAACATTGCTAAAATATATACTTTGTGATTGGTAGTTTTAGGAATTTATGAAAAATAAAATGAATTTGGAGTAATATCAACTAAGTAAAAAAAGTAAGGTAAATAAAAAGTCATTTTATATCACGTAAGTTAATGTACGTTGTACGTTAATGTTATAAATTAGTCACAAAGGCGTTAAAAATTATCGACTGAACAGGGAAAGTTTTAAGTATATTAACGTAAGCTGGTCTTTGCATTAACCTTTCGTCCGTGGAGTGTCAAAATGTCATTATGCCCTATCTGTGGATCCCATTAATGGACTTTCAACAGATAGGGGTTTTAGCACATTTTTTGCAAACATGGGAGTAGAAAAACACTATTTTTTCTAAATCTAATTGGAATTTAGAGTAATTCCTATTGGAATTATCATTTTAATAAATGTATTTTTCTTATTCCTTACACTACACTTGACTTTGAGAGAAATAATATGGGTTACCCAGAACTTAACTTTTATTTTCTAATTAATAAAAAATAAAACGCCGGCTGGATATAATATTATATATTTTATATACAATCTTACATACTTAATAAAATAAAACCAAATGGCTTTACGTTCCAATACATTTTTTTTATACCACACCTGTTTTTAAAGATGCGCGGCAATCTATGACTGAACAGGTCACAGATTAAACTAAAAAAAGTCATTTTTTTCGTACCACAGACGTGTAACGTTGCATGTCAGAGGGAGAAGTTGTTCATTCTTATACGATTTTTAACGTGTGCGAAAGAGTAAGAATCCTCTTTACTTGTTAAAATAAGGCGCGAAATTAACATCTGGTAGGTCAAGTGGCGAGTCCCACCACAGGACGCGCCACAGACAACCACTTTTTAAAAAGTGCCATAATGGTATCCTCCACAGACGAGGGGTTATCATTATCACTCATAGGGCACATTTCCTTAGTCAATATTATAATCATATTGTGGGATTGTAATAGACGAAAGATTGTGTCTCAGGTCTTTACAATACTTTGATAAGATTCCAATCTCCTACACAAGTGGCTTTTGTAGAATAGAATCATCATTCTATTCCACAATACTAAATACTGTATGGGATTGACACGTTTATGACAATCGTATGTCGTTGACGTCAAAATAAATGTCAACTTTATCATTCTATTCTAGAATAAACTCATTTTTATTCAATCATACAAGGTGCTAGAGACAAAATAAAATAAAGATATTAATAAAATATTTACATACATAATGCGTCGTGGAATTCCTCCGCATCGTCACCGACCGGTAACGTACCCAGAAGGCTGGCTGCATTGCCACGTTGAATGGCAATGCTTAACCTCTGTGCAAGGTAATAACCAGCCTTCTGGTCACATGTGGCGTCGATCAGCCGCTTTGCTAGATCTTTGTAAAGAATATTTCTAGAATATTTTTTCAACGAATTGCCACTTGTCTATGGCGTCAGGACGTCTACCACTGTTTCTGTTTATTTTATAATACAAACGAAGGAGTGTTGTTAATGAAACTATGTGAAGTTACATTGGTAAAACTCTTGTTTGCGATGTTTATTATATACGTAAGTAACAACGTATTTCCCCCAGGTGCATGAAGTTCCAGCTTGTGGAAATTATTGGCAACAGTCTCGTATTGGGTTTCAGAGACTAGTATGGCCAATTATTTAATTTTAAAAGATTTCATTTTATATATATTAATATTGCATTAGAAATTGTATTTTTAGGTTATGTTTAAACGTATATTTGTTATGTGTATGAGCGCAACGTGACAGTCAACATATACATATTATAGCTTGATTCATATATCTTAGACCTATTATTTAATTTTAAAAGATTTTATTTTATATTTATATTAATATTGCATTATAAATTGTATTTTTTGGTTATATGTTTAAACGTAGGTATATTTGTTATGTGTATGAGCGCTACGTGACCGTCAATATATACATATTATAGCTTGATTCATATATCTTGGATTTAATCGCGCGATATAAAAGGCCCTGGCGCGCGCATATCGTTTTGTAATAATCATAACTTGGTGATATTGGGACCTAAACATAAAACTGGCGAAATGTGGGTGCTAGCACCTATGCCTACCCCTTCGGGGAATACAGGCATGAGTTTATGTTATGTTATGTTATGATATTGAGTTCGTCCACCGCAGTATAACATACATCCATGAAACAGCAGAGCACTGTTTAGTCCAAGATCAATCGAGCTATACGATCTATTGTCATGATCCAGTGTAGAAACTAATGGATCGCATAAGGTGTAAAAAAATTCTCTCTGAACTTTGGGGGTTGATCAGTATCAGTAACTAAGCGATATGTTAATTTTTCGCTTATTATTCAATATTACGCTCATGTTTGTATGCTAATACTACCACGGGGCCACAATTCGGTGTTCGTGGCGTCTCGAGCACCCACTGGTCATTGACTTCCAAAAGTCAGCTGCTTACTGCAACCCATGTGTGCTAGGCTAGAAATATCGATGTGGTACGGTTAACATGATTGATGTAATTTTTTTAATTATTTGCAACTGAATTTTAGAGAATTGGCTCACCCAACGTTAAAAAAATAATGATATACGATTTCCGACACCAAGTAATCAGTAATCACACTAAGTTCCGAGAGTTCATTTTGTAACACTTTACATTAAAATATTGACCATTATCGCAATAAATATTGTATACACGTTAAACTATAATACTAATTATTTTTTAAACTATTTAGGTACCTACTGTGTATACAAACTTTTTAGTTGTGTCAATGTTGAGATATTTTACTGTTCGGTCTGTACGTAATATATAATATTATATTAATTTTTCTTCACAATTTTTAATAGGTATAGGTATGAACTTATAATGTGTGTTGTCAATTTGATATTATATTGAAATTACACTAAAATTATGTATTACCCTGTAGTTTTATTTATTACTGATATAAGATATTCATAAAAGGACTTTTTTATAACAGAAAAATAAATTTATTCGAAGTTCACAATGACAGCTAGTTTTAGTTAGACTAGCTGCTGGGAGTGACGGGTGGAGCCGCCTGTCACCCCAGCAGAAGCAGGCTACGGCGGCGGCGTGCTAGGAAGCGCGCCTCCTCCCGGGGGCGAGTCGGGGCACCGATGTCACCCGGGGTGCGAGGGATATGTCTCCGGCCTAGCGCCACGACCCTCAATCGGCGTGGGGTTTTAGTCGGTTCGAGTCCGACATAACCTCCCCTTCCGGCTCCGGCGGGGGAGGTAACCTAAGAGATTACCGCACGAAAATAAAAGCTACATAAACTGCAACCGTGCATATATTTTGATTATGTTGACTTACAAGTTTGATTTTTGTGTCTCCAATTGTTCCTAAGAAAAAGGTCTTGGCTGGCAGACATACAGACTAACAGGTACCTACTCCTACACAGACAATGAAATAATTCCTTATGGGTACCGTATCTTTTTCCTTTTGAGGTACAGAACCCTAAAACTAAAAATACCTGACTGATGCTGAAAAGACCGTGACAAGTTTAATAGCAGAGGGTAGCAATTAATTTACATTTGATTATCTTTATGATTTGCTAATTGGTACCGCCTGCTATTAAACTTGTTTCAGTTTTCTTCAGCATCAGTGTTGAATTTTTATTTTTTATTAAATTATTATCGATTTTCGATCCACAGTGCTTTACTGACAAGCAGACAAGCTCCGAAAAACTCGCAATAGACAATCAGTTTACAATAGGAGACTACACTATGCCTGTTTAGTTTATAATTAAACAAAAGAAGCAGTTTATAAAGAAATAAAATATCAAATTTGTTTCTACATCATGTAGAATTTATTACAATTAAAGGGCATACATTACAATTAGAGGAAATAGGTGCTGGGCCTCTTGTATGCAAAGGTATTGAGGCGCTTGTGGTGGTGCACGCGCTTGGGTAGCGGGAATCTGATGCCACTGTTATGGAATTGTTTGACCTGTGGTCTCCGGCATGCAGCAGCCTTGATTACTTCCACTTTGATGATCTGGAAAAATAAAATTTAGTTATATTACAGGGTCTGAAATAAGTACTGTAACAGTAGCCTTAATTTTCAAGTCTTTAGTACACAAACAGTCATGGCTAATAGATATCTGTTACAGCTTACAGTTACGCAATTCATGAACAAAAATCATGCAGCCTATCCAACTGGAAGTGTTAGTTGATATGATCAGATTGTGGCAGATTCTAGATTCAAGTATTTGATTTTACCAACAATAAGGGATTTACGAAAATCCCACAAAGTTCATGTCTATTGATAGAAAAAGTAATTTATTAAGTTCAACTACATCACCCACATTATACCTGATGAATTCAGATAGTGATTGTTTTGCTTTTCTAATATTTACTTTGAAAATAATTATTTTCAAGCAAGCAAGCAATTATTATTGCGATATCACTCCTCCCCTTCAAAAAGGAGGCGGTAAGAAAACCATAGCAAGGTGGATAAATTGAATGGAGTCAGATGTACTTGGCATGGTGCAGCAAGACCACTTTCAACATCTAAGCCACGGGAAAATTCCCTCCATTCCTGAGCATCTCAGGATGGGCTATATCCAAACTAGAATCCACCAATACTTCATAGGCCTCATACCTGCTGCTCTTCGTCCCTAGCTATGCAGTCACTGAATTCTGAACACAACCCAATCGAGGTTCTTATATGGAGGGTGTTTGTGGCAAATACCTGGGGCCAAACTTATGCTAGTGCATTGGCTTGCAAATGAGGTTAGCTTTGATGGAACATTATTACTATAGTTACCTGAATAGAATGGGCACGGGCTCTGTGTCTAGCTCCCATATCACGGTAGCACTGGGTCACTGCACCTCCAACGCTTAAGTCACGATATTCACGGTACATGTTGTGTACACCAGAACGAGACTCATAACGCAACCAAATACCGAAGTTCTTGATCTTCACAGGGCTCTTCTCTGGAATTTCCTGGAATGTTTTAGTAAAACATGTGTTAGGAATGATATGATTATGTATGTAAACTACACTAAGATGTATGATCTTAGTTTAATTATATATACTATTAATAAACCACAAGAACAACCACTAAGTTGTCAAAATTCCAGCTTAAATACTTGCAGTCAAAATATAGAAAAAAATATAAATAAAATATGTATAGAAAAAAACCAGTGAGAAATTTTGAGAATAAGTATTTACACATACTGATTTCTAATGATCAGTGTGCTTGTCTGCCACCTAAATTGTAGGATAGGGGACTCTTATATCCACACTTAGCCTCTTTTCGTGGCAACATTGTGCGTGAAGCACCTAAATGGTATAAAAAAATCTTTATCTCTTTACATCCATGGTATAGCTGCTGCAACTAATACACTACTGGTTACTTTGCATTCTAGTTTTTGTGGACTTACAGTTGATTCAAGCATAGACAATAACTTCAAATCAGATTACTAGCTGGAAAATTATAAACAAAATTTATATTTGTTACATTATATTGAGATTCCCAACATTGGGAGAGGCCTATGACCAGCAGTAGACTGAGATACGATAATTAATTGATTGAAATTTCCCAACTAGTCATCTCTGTTGGCATATTGAATGCTTTTTACTGTTTAACTTATCACAAAAAAAAACTAAGCAAACAACAATACTAACCTTAATCGAGACAATTTCACCAGTAGTCTTCTTAAACTTCTTGAGTTGACGCAAGAAATACCAGAAACGAGACTTGGCAACGATTGGGTCAGGGGAGAAAATCCTCATTTTGTATAGAGGAGGTTTTGGCTCGCTCTCCGACGGGAGCTTGCGGCCGATGACCTCATATTCCTTCAACTGAAAAATATACAATTACAATCAACTCATGGGAAAGTAGGTACAATATATTTTAGCACCTCTATACGGCAAACTTGTCAACAGAATCATAACATGTCCTAACCTAAAAGCATACACTTACATGGTATAATTATGCAGACCAATATAGATCAAAATACATTTTAAAATAATGGAATTAACCACAGTTTTACTTGAACACAGTACTAGATTATTAAAAGTTATGAATACTTTAAAAAAGTCTCACGCATTGCACCGACAACGTGTACGTCGTACACATACACACATTGTTTCACTTGAGCCATTGTTTTTCGAGTTGCAATCACATTTATAACTTATGACATTAAAAGGGAGGGATTTAAACATAGTTTTGTAACTTATTTATCACAAAATCACATTACTTACCTCTCCTTTAGCCTTCATTTTCCGAGGTTTGATTCTGAAAGAATCTGTCAACGGAAGCGGAACACTGACGCGAAAGAATATGGCGTAAGGAGGGTTGCTAGAGCAAGCAAGTATCTGAATTTACACTTTATTTATTCTATAATATTTATTGCATTCCCGAAAATGACTTTGCAACCTTCTTTATTTATTTAGTATTAAAGTAGTTTTTAGAAGATACAATAGCTTTTTAGTTTTTGATATTATTGTGAAAATGGATGCTCCAATTCGTAAAATCCCTAAGTCCATTTTTGACATTTTCAGTAGAAAAGGTGAAATCCGTTAAAAAACTAATAATTTCTCTGAAGTTTTAAAAGGACAGCCGACTATAAAATTTTAAGAAATATATAGTCTGTCAATCAACCCTTTTTTAAATATTGAAATGGCGCCTTGCATCGGTCATAAATAAGTTATAAATGATTCTGCCAACCTAAGGTAAGCGTTCTAGAAACAAACACTTCTTTGATCTCAATGAACTTGACTCTGAGACTCTCTAGTATTTATATTAATGAACTTGACATTGGTGAGAACAAAAAGAATCTCATCATCAGTCATCATCCATCACTATGGGTATAGTGCGTCAAGAAAGTCGTGAAATTAATGTTGGAGGAACTAAAATTTTTCCTTGTACTTGCAACACTCAATAACTGCCAAACTGAGTTATCAGTGTCAAAAATAATGTGCAAATATCTTAGAGTATCAAGAGCTGCCATACCTACGAAAAAAAAACTGCCTACCTAAACTTGGATTTTATGAATGAATGGAAAGCAGTATGGCGGCCTAGTAGGGAATCCAGTAAACTGTCGATAACTGCTTATCGATATAAAAAGGGCACAGACTAAAAATTTATACATTTGAAAGAAAAAATTAAGCTTAAGTAGATGCCGATTATTTGTATTCTCAGGTTGCAGTGTGCTTAGGGCTTTCGGTCAGACTTTCCTTGTGATAACCGGCTAACTTTTAATTTAAAAATGTAAGTAATTTCTTGTTCAACTAGTTATATCATATTGATTTTGTAGTTTTATAGATGTAAAAATGTTTTAGTATCTATTGATCAGTAATACCAGTACCATTATGCGATAGAATAATAAAAAGTCAACGGCATTTCAAAAGTCATTCACTATGTATGGAAAGTGGTCTTCGTTCTTTAAATACTTGGGAAAATATCGATAATTAAAATTCTATCACCGCATCACTGGCAATTTTATTTGACCAATCAGGTGCTACTACATCCCCACTACGTTGGAAAGCAAGATGGAGAATTGGCGTTTTCCTCATATGATTTTATGAATGAATTTCGTAGTAGCTTCAAGTCTTTATATTTACTATGTTTATGGCAAATATCAAAGACTTTGAATACACTCAAATATGGTGCAAATCACACAGATTAGAAGATATGTACCTACTACGTAAATGGTGCAAATCTTAGTTTCGTTGGATTGGAGATGTTTCGTATATTGTTTGCGTTTATATAATTACTGTTCATCGTGTAACAGTTTTGAGAGTAAAAATGAATTGATATGTGAATAATAGTTGTGCGAGCCATGTCGTATTCAAAGTATTTTAGGGATATAATATGAAACACGGCGGAATTTCAAACGGTAAGCTGCTTTCTGATTTTGACGACGTTGATGGCCAAACAGCTAAATTAGCCGGTACGTACATATACTTTAATGTTAAACCAGGTATGGGAAGTGTATTAAACATTATGTGTTTTAAGTGAATATTTTATGTTTCAAAGCATTGTTTCAATTTGTTGTGGTTACGATTATAACAAATCCTAGTGCAACACTTTGACGTTTTTGAACATTCTTGATCCATTTGAATGAATTTTTTATAGCATTTATTATGCTAACTGTTAAGTTCGAAAAACATTGGAAAAAATGAAATGCTCAAGTGAGACTCGAACTCACGACCTTTCAGTCAGAGCAGTCGCCCTGTAAGCGAAAGGTCGTGAGTTCGAGTCTCACTTGAGCATTTCATTTTTTCCAATGTTTTTCGAATTCTTGATCCATTTTACAGTATTAACCACATAGGCCCTTATGACTTATAAAAAAAATCACAGGGTATTATTATACCTTCTGTATGTTTTAGCTATATTTAGCTGTATTTATCCAGTATGTTTGTATTTGTTACAGATTTTCAAAAGCTCATTTCATGACATCATTTCAGTATGAGATGATATTTCCAGTGAGTCAGAAACTATCGAGATAAATTACACAGGAGTTTCAAGCAGCATTTCAGGTGTTCAATACTCGGACCAATAAATTATTATTTTATAAGATCTTTTGTTCTCATTTTTTTATAATAAATATATCATTAAAAATATTTCATTTGTGAAAATTTCGACTGTCTAGCTATGAAGGTTCATGACAGACCTTAGTAAAAGGGTCCCGTTTTTATTCTTTGGGTGTGCTTTCAGTAAGATATCGCTCGAGACATGTATCTTGGACCTAAAATGTGTTCAAAATCATACTTTTAATATAAAAATGGAAGTAAGTAATTTCTTATTATCTAAATTTATATTTATCAATTTAATAGCTCTATCACCAGGCAATATTATTGTCCTACTTATATTATAAACGTGAAAGTTTGCAAGTATCAATGGATGGATGGATGTATGTTACTCTTTCACGTAATAAGTACTGAATGGATTTTAATGAAATTTGGTATGGAGTTAGCTGACTCCCTGGATTAACACATAGGCTGTTTGGTGACGATAACCGACATCCAAGTGACCGGAGCTGCGGAGGAGTCACAAAAATTTATAATTTAAAAAACGTGATTTCAAATGAGACAGCCCTGAATCCTTAGTACCGAATGAAATGTATGGCTGTACCGAATAACACCCCGACCCCCACCGCTCCCCTCTCTCCGTACGATTTCATCATTGCTCTGTCAAGACCGCTTCGTTGACAAACTGTATTAGTATGAATCGTTAGACTGAGGTATAGTACTTTAAGTACTCTAACGCTAGCCTACCATTGTAGGTGATGTTCCAAATACACATTTTCTTGTTCAACTATTTATATCATAGTGATTTTGTAGTTTTATAGATGTAAAAAATGTTTTAATATCTATTCATCAGTAATACCAGTACGGTTATGCGATAGAATAATAAAAAGTCAACGGCATTTCAAAAGTCATTCACTATGTATGGAAAGTGGTCTTCGTTCTTTAAATATTTGAAAAAATATCGATAATTATAATTCTATCACCGCATCACTAGCAATTTTATTTGCCAATTAGGTGCTACTACATCCCCACTAAGTGCGAACGCAAGATGGAGGTTGGCATGTTCCTCATATGATTTTATGAATGAATTTCGTAGTAGCTTCAAGTCTTCTATTTTTACTATGTCTATGACTTTGACTCAATTCTCTCAATCTCAATGTCATGTCAATTGTCAATGTCATGTCTAGACATACATTGTGAATGAATTAATTTACAACATAATACATACAAGATGATTACCACGTACTGTCTTCGTGTTTTATGCTAAATTGGGTGTTAAATTGGGAATAGAGATCCAATAAAATATGTGACAAGATAGAGTGACCTGTGGATATCCAATATGTTTGCAAGAAAGATCCCAGCCTTGATTAAGTACGGGCTATATGGCACGGTAGGGATTGGAGGTTCCGTTTATGCATTGAATATTCCAGATCATGACTATGATTCCTTGGCAATTGTAAGATTAACAAGGACAGCTTACACTGCTATAGAAATAGGAAAAACTTATAAATCTATGTTATACAGTAAGGATTGGGGGGATCGAACTTCTAAGGAATATTTGGAGGTCAGGAGCCAAGCTCACCAAATTGGGGCAGACAAATTGCTTGAATTATGCAAGGCTAACAAAGGTGTGTACATTAAAGTTGGACAGCATGTTGGCGCACTGGACTACCTGTTACCACATGAGTATGTCAATACTATGCGAATATTGCATAAGGATGCTCCTAAGAACAGTGTTCAAGAACTTTACAAAGTTATAAAAGAAGACCTGCTAAAGGATGTAAGTATTGTTGGTTGTGTTTAGTTCTGAAACGAGTTCTGTTCGAGGATTATTGCACAATATTTTGTATTATTTATTTATGTAACACACACTAGCAGCTATTTAGCTGATGTGTGTGCTGTGGCTGGAATGTGTGTGATTTGGATTTTTTTTTGAATTTGTACTCTAAACATATTCATATTGTTGGTAACTTTTTTAGGCTGATGCACTTTTTGATGAATTTGAGCCAGAACCATTAGGCACTGCATCACTTGCTCAAGTACATAGAGCTAAACTAAAAGATGGCACTGTTGTCGCTGTGAAAGTTCAACATAGCTTTGTTAAAAAGAATGTTTATATTGATTTAAAATGGATGGAGTTTATTATCCAAGCTATGTCAAAAGTGTTTCCTGAATTTCAAATGCAATGGTTAGTAGATGAAACAAAAAAGAATATTACTCAAGAGTTGAACTTCCTTCAAGAAGGTAAAAATGCTGAGAAAATGGCTGCAACATTTAAAGATTATAAATGGTTGAAGGTACCAAAGATATTCTGGGATTATAGCTCTGAGAGGGTTCTTGTTATGGAATATGTAGAGGGTGGGCAAGTCAATGATGTTAAATATATTGATGTAAGTATCCTTGCATATAGTGTAATCTATTCAATCTAATTAAATGGTTTATTCCCATCTGCCACCCCCAGGCTTACCACCGGGGTGGTGGTTGGCACTAATTAGGTGTTGTTTACCACCCCAGTGGTCAATGGCACATAATTAGTTTCATCCGCCCCTTCATAGTTATAGGGTCTATTCTCATATCCTATAGGGCGTTATTAATGGAAATTGATATTAAAACATCTTTCACTATGAAACTAATTATGTGCCATTGACCACCGGGGTGGCAAACAACACCTAATTAGTGCCAACCACCACCCTGGTGGCAAGTCTAGGGATGACAGATGGGAATAAACCATATATTTCTTCATAATTCATGCTTTAATCCCAGTTGCTATTGAGGCTTTACCATGGAGTCCAGGGTATGCCTCTTCCAGTCCAATCGCCATGTAAATTGATCTTCAATATTTTCAACATTTAAAGCATTGTGTAAATGTCTAATCCCAAAAAGTGATATCAGTACATAATCACATGAGATTATATACATTGATCAAAATATATATTATGTTAGTTCTATTTAAAAAAAAAATCTTTGTAGGAGAACAAGATTGATAAATATGATGTGTGCCGGAAACTGGGTGATTTGTACTCACATATGATTTTCATCACTGGCTTTGTGCATAGTGATCCCCATCCTGGAAATATTATTGTTAAAAAGGAACCAGGATCAAAGGATACTACCATCTACTTATTGGATCACGGTTTGTATGCTGTAAGTTGTAGAAAAGTTCTATACAGGGGTCAGGAAAATATTAAAAATGAATATTGTAAAGGGCCTTATATTGTCATATTTATATTATCAGGAAATATTGCTGTATGCATACTGCGAAATGATTCATTACAATGAAATGAATGTATTTTTTTTATTTTATTTTTATACCACTTAGGTGGCAGACAAGCACACGGCCCACCTGATGGAAAGTGGTTACCGTGGCCTATGGACGTATGCAACACCAGGGGCGTTACACTCGCGCTGCCTATTCCATGCTGCATTTCCATGATGAGGGATCCCAATGTGATAGACAATGGGATCCCTCATCATGGAAATGCGGGCATGGTTGCGGGAATTAGTTCTATATATTTTGTTCTAGCAAATTCTGAACAAAAGAGAATGAAAAAAATTGGCTTAACTTATTTTTTAGTTGAAGTTTTTTATAGATTACCATGATATTATTTACTACTAGTGATGGGCATTTATCTGGAAAAATACTCATGGATATCCGTTTTACTCGAGTTTTTATCCAAAACAGCGGATAAACATTAACTACAGTTGTAATTATGTTAATTTTGTTATTTTACATACAAAAGGATTGCAATAACTGAACATGTGAAAATATAGATTTGTACCGTGTGTTGAGAGTTGCCTTGACCCTTTGAGTCTAGCAGATATGCTGATTTGAGCCTTTGAGTCAAACAGATAAGCTGATAAATGTAAAGGCTTTATGCAGTCATTCATCCTCTTTGCCTCTGCTGAGAGAATTTTATTTTATTCTTGGCTTCATTTTCAAGAATCGTTACACAGTCTAAGACAGTCTGTCGGCGAAGTTGTCTAGACATAGCAATCGTGAGGGCTGAGAGGATTGGTGGGGGATAGTGAGCCGGGCGGCGATGACTTGCTCGAGCGCACTAACTCACTCTGGATCTGTATTTTAAGAGACTGGTGACATCGACAAGGCACGTATCACCGCCGCGACGGCCAAGTGGTGGTAAATGACTGGCGTGACTTGCGATCCTAAAATGCCATTCAGGTTGAAGGTGCAGGTCTATAAGACAATCATTAGGCCTGTCCTTTTACACGGCTATGAGGCGTGGCCGCTTTTAGAGCAACACAAGGAAGAACTGCGTGCTGTGGTGGATATGCGGAGTCATATGTAGTGATCGCATGAGGAACTCTCGCATCCGTGGCAGCTCACATGTCCGTGACATAACAGATAAAGTGCAAGGGAGGCGCCTTCGCTGGTGTGGGTATGGCGTATGGCATGCTATGTGGGCAACAAATGCCTAGCAATGGCGCCTGCGCCAGGTTCATGTGGAAGGGATAGGCCCAAGAAGTCTTGGCTTGACGTTGTGTAGGGTGACATGCGAGAAAATGGTCTCACTAGCACGCCTAAGATCGTGCGAAGTGGTGAAGGAAGTGCTGGAAGGCAGACCCTGAGCCCCAAGGACACCTTAAAAATATATGAAGATGACTGACTGCAGTACTGCACGGACACTGCGGTGCGCAGTCGCGGTTGGAAGGCAAAACAAAAGAACGCGACAAAAATACGAGCGACAAGTGCTGATGACGAACGAAAATAAGAATGAGGCAAAAGCATGTTACTTCGTCTTGACATAAACACTAAAAATATACCTACCTATTCTGACAACAAATAATAATAATACTGTTAATTCTATTAAAAAGGTAACCCATCAATTTGAAGAAAAATATAAATATCCGTCATTTGAGTAAATATCGGATAAAAATGGGTAAAAATAGTATTTAATCCATTTCAGATAAATACTCGAGTTTTTATCTACCGAATATTTTTCCACCGCCTATCTCTAGTTACTACTGGTACTGTTTGTCTAAAAATATGCTTGTAAATACAATACAGTAATGAATCCTGAATTCAATTAAAATTACAATTTGCAGCAATTAACAGATAGATTTCGGTATCATTATTCCAAACTGTGGCTATCAATCATTGATCGAAATAGAGACGAGATGCAATTTCACGCTGAGAAATTGGGTATACGCAGTGAGCTATACATACTATTTGCATGCATGGTCACTGGAAGACCATGGGAATCAATCATGAA
Organism: Eilema sororculum; assembly: GCA_914829495.1. Classification (NCBI taxonomy): domain Eukaryota; kingdom Metazoa; phylum Arthropoda; class Insecta; order Lepidoptera; family Erebidae; genus Eilema; species Eilema sororculum. Next base: position 13,254,555 of record OU618550.1, read on the forward strand.
AGGAATTGGTTCTACAAAACCTTCAGTGCAAGAGGTAAGCTAACCCATAATTCTGCGTCTCTGCAATAAGGTATTTACACTTAAGTGAGAAACATTTTGTTAAGTTTATAATACTTTGCTGTAATGACCTACTTATTTCTTTAATGAAATTCCAGGACCTATGTATATGAGACTTTCTATCCACAGATCTAGATAGTTCAGTTTGTTAGACTAGGTATTGCCCAAGGGATTAGTCACAGGTTCATATCCTGTCCTATGCATATGTTGAGTTTCCTAATTTTATTTCCTTTAATTTGCAGAAAAAAATGTTCCAAGACGAGATACCAAATATTTTACACTATATCACACAATGTTTAGAGCATGTGGATAGACAGGCGCTATTGGTATTGAAGACAAACGACCTGATCCGCAGCATAGAGTATGCGCTCAACCAGCAAGGGCGGATGAGTGGCTTTATCGTTATGAGCAAGTGTTGTGTAGAAAGTGTATACAAACAGGAATATATGGTGAGTATTTCAGGTTTTCATTTTAGTTTAAAGTAACTCTGCTAGAGTTAAAGTTATTCTACTGCAATCATCAAAGCAGCTATGATAGTAAGACTTTTTTTGCAGTACTTACATAACCAGTACTTTTTATAAAGTAGCATAAGTTACGCTCTATAACATTAGCTATCTGCAATAAAAATATATTGGAGATTGCATAACCAAACAGACAGAAAGTTAAAAAAAAAATACTTTTCTTAAAATCACTATTACTTTAACATTGATGCAATTCTGTTGTGCCAAACTAACTAAAATATACTAAAAATCTCTAAAATTTATTATAGACCTAGGTTGTATAGTCGCTTCGTACAAAAAGATTATAGTGTGTGGCCGATTACGGTCAGCACCGACAGATTTTGGCCGGACAGCTATGGCCGTGAGGCAAATGAACACACAAAGCAGGCAGCCGGCCGGCCGACTAGTGCAAGCAATTTTGGACCTTATTGACATCAGATAGAACAGAGATTTTTTTGTGATGCGAAATGATATGTAATTTAAAAAATGTTATTAAGGTCGAAAATCGTTTCTGTTCTTAGTAGTCCTTGTAGTCGGTTCGAGTCACAAATCTTTTTTTACGAAATGACTATACCTACTATATGGGCGTATAATACCATTTTAGAGGTTTTTAGCGTATTTTAGTTAGCTTTGAGTTTTGACACAACAGAATTAGCATCATTATAATCCCTGTTATTTTATTTATCTGTGTAAACAAGTACCTATTATCTTATAAGAAAAAATATTTGTTATCAAGACTTAACTTATTTTTTTTTGTCTATTTCAGAATACTGCGTCTCTTTACAAGAAATACTTACTCAGTGTCAAGTATCGCTGGACGTTAATGTTGATATTTTTGTACAGTGTGTATTTAAGTTTACATTTCAGAATGAAAGCAGAGTAGGACATGTTACAGATAGATAATGGTTAGATGATCCACAAGTCTGAACTAAGTCATAAGTAGCATTCACTCCACAAGTACCTCTCAAAATATTTATTTCTTTATTAATTTAGCTTAGCAGACAATATTGTGACATGCAGAGCCAAGATGATGGCTAGGAATTAGAAATACCGTAAAACGGGGTGAATAGACACAATATTGAACTTTACTTCATTTTATATATGTCTTCAATAGTCAAAAGATCATTATATTGGGCTTATATCATGTCTCTTAGCTGTTTTAATGGTTTTCAGTCATCTGAATTGGCATTTATTCCTTAATTACAGCACAAAATGCAAAAATATGTTTGGTTTCTATTGACCCGCACATGGGTTCAATAGACACGATATAGGAGGTGAATAGAAAAAAATGCTAGGGTTGGCAATTTCCATAAGTAGACACCTGGTAGATAACGTAAGTGTGAAAAATAGGTAGGCAGTTATGTAGTATTAATGTATTACCTAATGGTAGAAATAAAACAATAGGTAAGTAAAAATATAAATTTCTTTAATCTTTAATTCTTATCAGTGAGATCAATTATTTATTCTTTTATTCGAGATCAATCATTTGCATCGTTTATTGATTGCACAAAAAACAAGTTATAATTCTAAGAAACAGTCTCGTTATTAGGCACGTACATAGTTAACATTTTAGATAATTAAATTTCCAATAATCAACATTTAAAACTAGCACAGATATAGTCACTCAATAACTATCTAATACTATCACGTATTACATATCAATATCCATTAAATCTTTCAGAATATCACTATCGTTTTTGTAAAATGATGGTCGCCGAGTTTGGATAGTTTGTAAACTGCTTGGGCCAGGACGATCAATATTATCAGTTGAATCCTCTAAAATTTTAAGACGCGAATTTGGATATATTTTTTTGCAGTTACTCAAAGTAACCTTTTTCATCGTAGTAATATCTGATACCTTTTCATTAGATATAATTTTCAGTTTTCTTTTATTTTTTTCCGTTGCATTTTTTTGTTTATACGTCATACTATTACGTCATACTACTATTCCGGTATCATTCTGCCTCTCGTTTATTTGTATGTCATGTATAACAATTTCATTTTCACACAGTAACATGTCTTCCAATATAATAGGCATTGTTTCTATGGAATTGTTTGCTACAAAATCAAAGTCATTTATTGTGTCAAGTAGTATTTTTTCAGTGTCCTGTCCGTTTTCTTCTTTATTTTCTTTTTCAGCAATATTCTGATCTTGGGTTTTAGTTTTTTTCCCTACACCTTTTCCCTTATATTTTTTGTTTTCTTTGCCATCGTAAGTATTAATTGTTGAATTTTCTTTGTTTTGTGTTATTTTGGATGTCAGTTTTGCCTTTTTGGGTTTTTGTTGACTTTCCTCTTGTTCTGTTTCTACGTAGTCTTCACTTTCAGTACCAACGCTTCGTCCAGGTATTACTTCCAACTTTTTTTTCCTTTTTGGTTCGGTTATGTTCATGGTTCCATATCTCATCTCCCTGAGCAGATCTAAAACGGATTTTTCTACTTCAGTATTGTTTTCAATATTTTCCACGTTAGGGAGTCTGCTTAAAACCTCTTTTTCATTAATCGGGTATATTCCTGTTTTCCGGAATCCAGCTATTATATTAGCCTCACTGTTGTTACGAAGCTCTTCCATTAATTTATTTAAAAGTCTAGGAAAACATCCCTTTGGAATCGTTGCTTGGGCTTTCCCATCGGTTTTTTTCCACTTCAATACTACGTTTCGCCATGCTATCTTCATAGGCCTGAAGAATGCCACATCAAGTGGTTGTGTGAGATGTGTACTATTAGCTGGTAAAAAAATGAACGATATATTTTGTTCGTGGCACAGTTTTATTGTCTCCATCGATAAATGCGACGAGAGATTATCGCCTATTAGGCACTTTTTCCCAACTTTATCTTTGAAGTAAGGTATAATGATTGATTTAATCCAATCTTCAAATATGGTGGCATCAAACCAACCGGTTTGCGAACGATTATATCTTGCTCCTGGTGGTCCGTTTTCAGTCCATGTGTTATACAAGTTTTGAGCCTTGTATACCACATACGGCGGCAGTAAAGCGCCGTTAGCTGTAGCGGCTATCATCAATGAAACTGAAGACTTTGAGCTATTCATTACTCTCTCTGGGTACTTCGTTCCTCGTTTAGTAATGATTTTTTTGCGTCCTGGGTCATCAGTCAAATTAGTCTCATCATAGTTAATTACATTGCTCGGATTAATACCTGCCAATGACTCTTCTAACTCTTTAAAATATTCTTTAATCGTGTCTGGTGAAACTTCTGCCCTTTTTTTCTTAATGTTTTGGCTATATCTTTGGGAAATTTGGATTTTGTGACGTTTTAGAAAACTCGCGACAAAGTCGGGTCCCGGTAAATTATTTTTAAATTTGAGCACTGTCCGGCCCACTTGGTCAAGATAAGCCTTAACAATGTATCTCAAATCTAATGCATCTAAAGGGCATCCCCATTCTGCACATATATTGATATACTTTATCATGCACTCTTCAGTCTCGTCAGTTAAAATAGTTTGCCCTCCTTGTTTTTTCATAGTTTTGACACTGTGTCTATAAAGTACAGATTTATCAATATCATATTTCTCCGCTATGGCCTTTAAAGAGAATTTGCCATTCGCATATGCGGCAACAGCTTCGTTTATAATATTTTCATCGTACTTTCTATATCTTTTCCCTCTAGGATCAGGTTTATAAACACGCGGCATAATGATTTGTACCTATAACAGAAGAAAATATTTATATAAGCAATGAAAATATTTAACTACCCACATACCTAATTAGTAACACTGTACAGAAAACTAGGATTTAAATCCTGCTTTGGAAGTTTGTAATTTAATAATACCTAGTAGCTCCCTTGGGCAGTGCAGTACTTTATAGATCATCAATATCGTCTCCGAATCATACAATTCCTAAGAATTCTAATTTTTTCTAACAAAAGAAAATAATATTCTAATATGTAGCAGCCCTAACACATATTTTTCTAATCACCTCGTACTCGTTTCTATTGAACCCTTTCACGTGTCTATTGACCCCATACTACGTATCTATTCACCCCATACTACGTCTCTATTAGCCCCTTCCCCGTGTCTATTAACCTCAATCACAAGTAAAAAATGACTTTGTTTACAATTTTCCAAATATTTCGAAATTTACATCATAAACGCACTTACCTTTGCATTAATTTGGGTGACAAGGAACCAACGAATACATTAACAAAATAAGATGGCACAAAACACTTCCTTTCACAATGAAAATAGTAAATTTTATAGGACCTCGTTTAACCTGCATTCAAGGGACTCTCTACAAGACCTTTTTTTATTATGTTGGACAAACCTCACGTCAATCCAGTGTTGCTATTTCAAGAAAAATAATGCTGTAGTTTAAAAAAAATATAAATTTAGGAACGTTTTTCTTTCAAAATATTTGGCTATGGTCTGTAGAAAAACATTTTTAGTTTTGTATCTATTCACCCCTGCGGTTTTATTCACCCCGTTTTACGGTATAAGCTTTTCTTAGGTGCTGTAGTATTGTCCACTAACTGGGAGGTTGTACCTTAGTACAGATTGTATGAAGTAAGCCGCCTTATAGTTAGCGGGCGGCAGTGTAGCTGTTCTTATTTTAACTGTAGTCATGTCCACTAACCTCTTTTATGTAACTAGCATGAAGTATACTAGTCTATTTGATACTTCAGGGTGTAAAAAATACAATAGTACATATTTGTTGGCGGGTAATTTATTGATTGTGTACGAAGCAGATAAATGAAATAGGTACTCAATTGGGCACTTTTTTCGTTCTACAGAGGGTTATATTTTAAATACAATATAAGAATTCGTATAAAATGTCGCGTTAACCACAAACTATCGGCATTTGTATATAATAATCACCTTTATACATTTTATAGTTTGTTATATCAGCTGAAATATACCTACTGTTGAAATAATATATTTGAATATATATTTTATTGTACAAGTTGTTTAATTGCACACAATTTGAAATTCAAGTCATGTTGTTATTCTACTCTCTAAGCTGGACAGTTTGTTGCTTAAAGTGGACAGATCACTTTGCATTTTCATTAGAATGAGAGTGAAATTATCGCGACTCTTTCTTGCATTAGGCTTGAAAAATGACGAACTGGATATACGACACGATAGATCGGACTTCTTAAATTCTGTCAGCACATGGTTCATTGGAGTCTTTTCATCCCGAACACGTAATTTATTTAATGCTATTGTCTCGTTTGAAAGTGTAGATTGGGCTGTAAACAAAAGAAAATAATTAAAAAAAAATCACTGGACTGCCCTAAGGAGTTAAGGAGAGAAGAGTGTTTTTTTAAGCTCGAAAGTGTTTTCGCTTTCTCTACTGTCTGCTATTCAGTCAATTCGGTGCATATCATCAATGCACATCAGCGCGGCAATAAAACATTGACTAGAAGGCTAGTCTAAGTCTAAAGACTCGTCGGCATAAGGTCTAGGTCAGAGGGCGCTTGGCATTTCTTGTCGAGTTGGCTAGAGGACCTGTTAATCCTTTTGAGTACCTAACTGAAAGAATGGGCAGCATGTCCCACAATATATTGAAGAACTTGGGTCTCTTAGAATTGGTAAAATTACACAGCAGAATATGTTTCGCCTTGGAAGCGCGATTATGCATCCCCTATCTTAGCGTTTACTGTAATTAATAATTTGTAGTGAACATGTCTAGAACACGAGACTCATGAAAAACTATGCCTACCTACTATATCGCGGTGATATGATCCTATAAATTATTTGTTGATAGGTAAATCAATTAGGTCAGGTGTGTTCTATGTTTTGATTCTCTATGTCACGAAGTAAATGCACATGATGACGTGATTCACACAACAATGGCTGACATGAATGTGAATGCTTCTAAGGATTGGAAAGCCATTTTCTACTAACAAAATTCAAATTAGTGAAAGTGATGCAAACATTCGTGATCGCAAGGAAAGTAGGTTATGTTAACTTAATATAGACCTACGTTGTTAGACATAGGTAGGTAGTTACCTACCTACATAGCGGGTTGGATTTCACATTTGGTAACAAACACGGTTGATTAAATTTAAACTACGTTAGCACATTTTACATATACGCAGTACCTACACATAAAAAAATTGTGATTTGTTTGTCTTCATACTTTCTGATTCTAAACTTGTAAACTTATTACCTACGTCATACCATAACGTATTACCTACGTCATACCAATTAACTTATTAACTACTAGCTTTTGCCCGCGGCTCCGCCCGCGTGGATGCCGGTTATCGCGACCAACCATAGCCTATGTCTTTTCTCAAGGTCTAATCTACACTTTATACCAAATTTCATCAAAATCAGTTCAGTGGTTTAGGCGTGAAAGCGTAACATACAGACAGACAGACAGACAGTTACTTTCGCATTTATAATATCAGTTTGGATAACTAATTAACTACGTCATACCAACGGAACTTATAAGTTATTATAAGTTCCGTTATACCTACTTACCTATCAATAGTATTTTTTTTCGGAACGGTTTCTTTTATTACAGGCAAAAGCTCAGTGGTTAAGGAGTCTGCCTGAGAGATTATCCTGGCCCTCGATTCTACTAAAGCTAAACCACTGTCGTACATTTTACACTTTATTTCTATACATCTAAGGTCCAAATTAAATTTAAAAAGATTTATTACACTTTACATTCACTCTACAGTCATTTAATTTTGAACTTTATTCGCATTACTGTATACTTAGTCTAAAACCCTATGCCGATTTTACAGTTTTTTTTTAAAGAATATTAGAACCGAAGTTACTATATTCCCTCTAACCTGGAGGGGTTAAGCTAAAATGCTTGTGCTAGGAGTGGGTTCACGCCGGTAGTGTAATGGCCAGGATCGAACCCGGGACCTCTCGATCGTAAGGCCGACTCCTTAACCACTAAGCTACCGACGACGCTTATGGTAAGACCAGGGGCGGATCCAGCTTTCCAGCCAGGGGGGGGGGTCATAGTCGAAGTCAAAACTAGAATTCATTTGGAACATGTACCTACTTTAATTTAAAAAAATAATAATGTATAGGTAAAGTTCTGTAATTAATATTTTGAAATGATATTTCTTATTTTGAACAATACGTATTTATCAGTTATTAATTGTATGTACAAGCAACATGCGGCCTGGGACCCGACTTCGAGACTATAGGACTCTTTATAATAGCGCCATCTACCGATACTGAAGATTTGGGCACAATTAAACACCATCAAACATGCGGCAGATTTTAAGTCTTTCTAATAAAAAAAACGCCAATGCACATGACGCGGACGTGTCAATAACTAGCAAATATACATGAATTCAAAAATATTGAGTGAGTGCTTCAAAAGAGACATAGTAAGGGCGAAGTCGGAGCACATCGGTAGAATTGGCGAGAGCCTCGGTCTACCTTCGGGAACTCGTGCATTCTGGTCTCTTGCCCAAGCTATCGCAGGGAATTTCTGTAAGCCTTCCTTTCCACCTCTGCACATGGAAAATGATTCGTTGGCCCACAACGCAAAGGAGAAAGCCGATCTTCTGGGCAAACTCATCGCGTCTAACTCGACCTTGGATGGCGAGGGACAGGAACCGCCCACTATACCGCGGTGCGAGAGCTGTATGCCGGATATCCGGTTTCACCAACGCTCAGTGCACTTGTACACAGTGCACAGTAGCACTTACGTCCCTCGATATCCATAAGTCGAACAGGCCTGATGAAATTCCTCCCATAGTGTTGAAGATGTGCGCTCCAGAGTTGGCACCGGTCTTAACGTGTCTTTTCCAGCTCTTCTGGCTTAGTCCCGACATTATGGAAGACAGCACTGGTCCACCCGATACCTAAAAAAGGCAACCGCTCAAATCCATCCAACTACAGAGCCATTACCTCCATTTTCTCGAAGATAATGGAGTCCATTATCAACTGCCAGCTCCTTCGGTATCTGGAGGGTTATCAGCTACTCAGTGACCAGCAGTACGGTTTCCGTAGGGGTTGGTCAGCTGGTGATCTTCTAGTATACCTGACGCATCGTTGGGCACAGGCAATCGAGACCAAGGGAGAAGCCATGGCGGTTAGTTTGGACACAGCGAAGGCCTTTGATCGGGTCTGGCACAAAGCGCTTTTATCAAAACTTTCTTCTCATGGGCTGCCCGAGAAATTGTGCGAATGGATTGCTAGCTTCTTAACAGACAGAAGTATTAAAGTCGTAGTCGACGGTAAATACTCCGACCGAATGCTGGTGTCCCTCAAGGTTGTGTGCTATCGCCTACACTGATTCTCCTCCAGGTTAATGACATGCTGCAAATTAGCAGCATTCATTGTTATGCGGACGACAGTACGAGCGATGCCCACTATATTGGCCGCGCAAACATTTCTCGGGAAAACGTCAACGCGACCTAATATAAATTTGTAATTGAAATTGAAATCTCTTTAGATACCTAAAGTTTCAATTTGGGGTAGACTTAGTTGGGTCCGTCTCAACCCCACAAAGACACAAGTTTGTGCGTTCACCACTAAAAAAACCGCCGTAGGTCGTATTCCCTCCTTTTACAACTTGTGACTCCTCTGGTGTTGCGGGTGTCCATGGGCGGCGGTGATCGCTTACCATTAGGCGAACCGTCTGCTCGTTTGCCTCCCTATTCCATAAGAAAAACAATCGCTTCCTCTTTAGGGAATTCCGTAGCCAAATGGCAAAAAACAGAACCCTTATAGAATCGTCATGTCTGTCTGTCTGTCTGTCTGTCTGTCCGTATGTCACAGTCACTTTTCTCCGAAACTATAAGACCTATTCTGTTGAAACTTGGTAAGTCAGTATTCTGTAAACCACATTAAGAATTTTACACAAAAATAGAAAAAAAACAATAAATTTTAGGGATCCCCATACTTAGAACTGAAAGTCAAAATTTTTTTTTTTCATCAAACCCTTACGCGTGGCGGTTACCTATAGATAGGTCTTCAAAAATGCTATTGAGGTTTCTAACATCTTTTTTTTTTCTAAACTGAATAATTAGACACTTCCAAAGAGGAAAAATGTCCCCCCCCCCCCCCTCTGACTTCTAAAATAAGAGAATCATAAATCTAAAAAAAATATATGATGTACACTGCTATGCAAACTTCCAACGAAAATTGGTTTGAACGAGATCTAGTTAGTAGTTTTTTTTTAATACGTCATAGACCGCAATATTCGCCTTTCATTCATTTAACGCAAAATTTAATACAAAAAATTCATTTAATACAAAAAAAACATTTAATGAACTTTTAACAAGAACTTTTATATTAGGTTACTTGCAGCGAGTCTGAATCGCCCATGAAGGGTTTTGTCCGGTTTTTTTTAAATATTAGTCTCCAATATAGGGACACGATTAATTTACAATTTTATAATAATGCATACAAGGTGTATTTTTGAAACGGGGCAGTAAAGGCAGGTACCATAATCGTTGTAGGTAGTTACAGCAAAATGTTCTTTGGAGACCTGCCCTAACTTTTTGAGATATTTTGAACTGCATTCACAGATTTTGTAAGAATCGTACAGTCAGCAAGAAAAATGGTAAAAAGCTAAAAAAAAAAATTAGTAGCAATTGATCCCATTTCTTGAAATATTTACTTTTTTCAATTTATGCACAACTTACCTATATGAGATTAAGAAAGTAATCAGAAGACGATGTGCCCAGGGGGGGGTCATGACCCCCATGACCCCCCCCCCCCTGGATCCGCGCCTGGGTAAGACTGTTTATGGTAAGACTGTGGTTTTGCTTTAGTAGGATCGAAGCTCAGATTCTAACCCTGACTATTGTAGAGGGCCCTGTAGTCCTGGGCCCTGGAGTGTACCTCACCCCATCTTTCTGATTCCCAAGTTATTTTGATAAAAGAAAATCAAACGTGGAAAATGGATAATAGAAATATGTAGATATATCAACTTACTGCTGTTAGACGGGCATTCGTCGACGTAGTCACGACTTATGACGTTGGTTCTATCAAAATGTGTTTGTCCTTCACCATTCTGAATAGTCAGCAATTTGCTATGTAGTCCTGTACTTGCTGTAGGAAAAAACAACACACTAAGTAACTACTTAGCAGTTTATCTAAATAAATCATCCATCGAGGCTGTGAAAGTAGGGAATGTGGGGATCATCAGTATCTGGAATAGTGGACTTCACCCTAGCGTCTCACCATCTAGCGGGATGCAGTTAATTGATGGGCTGAATACCTATTCTTAAAAAAAAAAGTTATCGAGACAGCGTTGTGGCGTAGTGGCAGGCACGGTCGCAGCCTGAAGTTGGTCACTTTGGTCGCAGCAGCTTGCGTTTTGGGGCATTTTTAAGGACGACAATGCCTTCAGAAGTTTACTTTTCAGAAGACTGCACGATTGGAGGGGAGGGGCAAGTCTTGCCCCCTGTTACCCCTCGGACTGCGTGAGTAAGTAGAATGCTACGCAGAGTTTAGATTCTCGCTCAATGTAATAACAAAAGCCAGTTAAGCTATGCTTCCTTTGGATCTAGATACCTAAGTGCTGTGAGAAATGTTCTACAATATTTATTTTATTGTTTAAATATTTAATTAAAGTTAACTAACATTGTATTCGTGCGCTGGGTAGATAAACCTCCAAGAAGAATGGGTGTTGTGGATCATTGCCTTTCCGTAAATCAGTCAATGGTATTACACAATCGTTGTCTAATTTCAAAACAATAATTTCTTCACAGAAGTCAGGCAGCTCTAACAAATGCCACACTTTTTGTCGTAGTTTTGATATCGAAGATGTTGGTTTGACGCCGATGTACCGTAAGTTATCTTCTAGGACTAAACAAAGTGATAAGATAGATTGAATAGAAAAAACTAATTTCATAAAACATAATCGTTACTAGAACTTGATAACTTTAGACAAAAACTGCTCAAACAAAAAAATTCGAAGAGGCCGAATTGAGACTGGGTGCAGCTTTGGAAAGCCTAGACCAGTATTACAAAGATAATGGACTCCGACCCAACCCCTTGAAAACCCAGTCGTGCGCTTTCCACTTGCGTAACCGGGAGGCAAACCGACCCCTTAAAATCTCGTGGCGAGGGGTCGAGATTGAGCACTGTCCAAAGCCACGTTACCTCGGTGTTACTCTCGACCGAGCTCTCACCTATGAAACCCACTGCCGGAACACCAAACAAAAAGTGGCGAGCAGGAACAACCTGGTGCAAAGGTTAACATCCACGTCTTGGGGGGCAGCTCCACATGTTGTCAGGACAACCGGCCTCGCTCTCTCTTTCTCGGCGGGTGAGTTTGCATGTGCAGTATGGCACCGTTCTGCGCATGCAAAGGAGGTTGATACTGCTCTAAACGACACATGCCGCATTGTAACAGGCTGCCTTAAACTACTCCCCTAAATAGACTATATCCACTCGCTGGTATCGCTCCACCAAGCGTACGACGGCACGTTGCTTGCGAGGTTGAGAAGAGAAAACAGGAGACAGATGAACGGCACCCACTCTTCCAACATGCCATACCCAACTCCCGCCTTAAAAGCAGACGGAGCTTCCTTCGATGTACTGCTGCTGAGATGGGCCAACCTGAGAGCGCTCGGTACCAGAAGTGGCCACTGACACGTAGAAGAAGACTTTAGACAGGTCAGTACCTAATAGGTACGGTAGACGGTAGGTACCTACAAGGCTTTGGCAAAAAACCGTGGCAGACCGAGTATCGTCCGATTCACTCTTCAAAGAGCATTAGGCTAAGTATATGTAGGTACCTACTTATTTAAGTATAAATGGGCACTTATCTAAGTAGTACCACAGATTATCTAATAGTTGGTAGAACACTGGGTAGGTGCCTACCTACCGTGTAACCAGTTAACCACTTGATTAATTCATGCAATTTTGTTTTACCTTTTAGGATTCAATCTGATAATTATTTATTAGTGATCAAAGGTTCGAAGGGCTGATGGAATTACAACTTACAGATCATTACATATAAGTACATACCTACTTAAAAGAACTATTTTATAAGTAGGTAGGTTATCTAACAAAATACTCACTGCCTAAATCATACCGGCGAATTATGACGAATGAAATCACATCTTTTTTGAACAATTTTATAGGAGCTTTTAAGAGTTTCGTTAGTGACATCTTCCTTGTTGAAGTATCACCACGACCTATCTTAAAAGCAAAGAATGGATTTCACAATTTCAACAGTGCATTTTGCAATTTTGTGCTACTCGATTTCAATAATTGTCATATTGATTGACAGACATTTACTGTCATAAAAAAGTTTTTCCATTTGTATGCGTTTCAATTCAACTACTGTAAATATGAAAGCGAAACAGTTATTTTTAAGAGCTATGGTATCGCCACGAGACTTGGTCTGCCTCCCCGGGAGTCGCGAACCTCAAGGTTCTGCTACCTTCAGTTTTGAGTTTAGTCTGAGGTGGGCTCCGCAACTTTGATGATTTTCCCATCTGCATCTAACGAATACGACTGTGTGGGTGGCTGAATAAGGCCTCCTTTAACACCTAAGTTGCGAGTCTCGGAAGAGAGTTTAGACTAGTTAGGTACCGCCTCTTTCTGTGAGCAGGTCATGCTCGTGAAAGAGGCGGCGGGGCGAGAGCGGGAGAAAACTCTCCCACCCGAGTTCCGCAGTCGGCGCGGCGGTTTGGACGCCGCCGACGTGTCTTCGCCGAAGACCATCGGCCTCCATGACCGGGGGCCTGAGGACGGTGAGTTGGCTGCTCACCGTCTCTACAGAAGCAGGCCCATGACGGCAGCGTGACGTGAGGGATTCACGCACGCCCCCCCCCCCCCCCCCCTAAGAAGCGGGATAACACCCGAAAAGCCCCCCATAGACGCGGGATAGCACCCCAACCACCCCCAAGGCGAGGCCGCAATTGTAGCCGTAGGTCTGATGGGAGTCCTGGAACATCCTTACGAGGGCTTACCCGGGGCTCCCATCCATAGGCTTCTGGGCGTTACCGTGGGGGTTTTTAGTCGGTAGGAGTCCGGCATAACATCCATGAAGGATTTTCCCCCACGGTTAAAAAAAAAAAAGGCTAGTTAGGTACTTATTTCCATTTTAGGGACTTTTCTTGGCCCTTACTGCAGCGTTTTGTACACTTGTAGGTATATATATATAGCCAAGGATTTTTAAGTTCGCGTAAAGAAAACTTATTTTATGATGGAGATTCTAGAGGGATTCTTACAGCGGTCGCAGAGTTGACCTCATCCTTCGGAATCTTTATGGTCACGCCATTGGGCTTGGCTAATTCCACTTCCTGTGGGCCTAATTTATGAGAATCATTCCTTTAATTCTTGCCTGTATATTACTATACTCTATGTTGCCATTGCTGCGCCATCCGAGATGGCAATCCTGTCCTGAATGCGCGAGTTATATAAAATAAGAACAAAATGAAAACAAAAGTATCTATTTAGATACAGTTCTGTGAATTTTTATTGCAGTTTTTTTATATTGAACATTTCCATTTCATATGTTTGCAACACTGCAACAAGTCGATAATTCATAGATATTTGGTAAAATGCGAGGCAAAAAAGTTGAAAGTTACACTTCAGCTTAATTTTTGTGCTTGTATAGCATACATTAAGGTCTGGTTTGGGGTGAAGCTCCATTTCTGAGTGCATGGGTTGTAATGGGTGCCGTATATTGACTCCACATGACAATCATCTGTAACAACAATAATTAAAATTACTCTCTTATATTTTATGCTATTGCATCGGTTCCATTAAGGTATTCAGTGTCAAAGCGTCTGCTGATTAATGGACGAGGCTCTGCAGCTGATTTCAGATTTTTTTTAAGAATGGATTTTGAGTGTTTTGAAGAGCTCCTCAATATGGTGACACCATTAAGCCTCTGTGGCGTGGCGGTAGTGAACGCGACTCGGCAGGAGGCGTGGGTTAGATCCCCGCTCAGTACAAATATTTGTATTTTGTATGCACGAATATGGGTATTTGCATTGGTTGGGTGTTTCCATGTATAATATGTATATATTTACAAAAAAAGTATACAGGGTGTTTCTTTTAAGGTGTCAAGCCGCCACTAGCTGGTAGCAGGGTTCCATACCTATCGATTGAACCCCCATGTATGTTCTACGATTTTTTGTAGTTTTCGAGATATAATTTTTTTTCGTTATTTTTTATAATTACGTGTCCACGTGGCTTTAAATAATTACAACTTCTTTTTGGCTCGACTTTTCTTGGATATTTTTTTATTATTATAATGCCTATTGATTGCAGTATTATAGACAAAATAATCTCCTTCCTAACTTTGATACAAGATGTAAAAATTTTAATCGATAATAAAAAAATAGGGAATTATGCAGAACATTAATGGAAATTCGGACTTAAATAAAAAAAAGAAAGGTATTCCATAGCTTCTTACTAATTTTAAAAACTGTCTAGTTTTTGTCTCTTTCTGACATTGACCCTTCGGCTACCTGCTTTGAGCTGGTTTGAGTCATTATGCTCGAATTAAGCGTAGCTTTTTTTTTATTTAAGTCCGAATTTCCATTAATGTTCTGCATAATTCCCTATTTTTTTATTATCGATTAAAATTTTTATGCCGCGTCCGCACGCTTGCCGCAAACTCCAAACCTCTACAAACGTTTAGCTTGATTTGACAGACCACCACACGCTTGCGAGTGAGACATTTGTGTTCTGAAGAAGCAAGCATGACGGACGTTGAGATTGCGGCAATATAATTTGGCTGAAGTTATTTTTATTATAAATACAAGTATTTTATTGAAAGGAAACGAAAAATAAAAAAAATCTTCCTAAAGGTGACCATAAGAATTTCCTTCTTACTTTTCAGTTCCTTAACTGGCTTATTAAATACTAGCTTTTGCCCGCGGCTCCGCCCGCGTGGATATCGGTTATCGCGACCAAACATAGCCTATGTCCTTTCTTATGATCTAATCTACCTCAATACCAAATTTCATCAAAATCGGTGCAGTGGTTTAGGCGTGAAAGCGTAACATACAGGCAGACAGACAGACAGACAGACAGAGTTACTTTCGCATTTATAGTATTAGTATGGATATGGATATGGATATGGATATTAGTATGGATTGCACTAAGGCGACACCATGCATCAGCTACTTTTTTTGTCCTTGTGATTAGTATTTCCCGGGTCCCAAATGCATGGTTCTGCCTGGTAACATTCCAGGAAGTTCAAAATGTTTTCATTTGACCATTTGACCAGTCACTCATATTTGTACTCAAGACGACCCATACGTCTGTACGCCGCCAGTACACAATCGAGACTGAGTGTACGCAAACGTGTGGACGAGTCGCAAGCGCTTGCGGCAAATTCCTTTGATTTGTGACAAAAAACCGACACTTGGCGGATCGGCAACAAGCGCTTGCAAACCTACACAAACCAAATCAAACGCCTTATCCACACGTTTGAATTTGTGACGGCTTGTTTAGGTTTGGCAAGCGTGCGGACGCGGTTTTACATCTTGTATCAAAGTTAGGAAGGAGATTATTTTGTCCATAATACTGCAATCAATAGGCATTATAATAATAAAAAAATATCCAAGAAAAGTCGAGCCAAAAAGAAGTTGTAATTATTTAAAGCCACGTGGACACGTAATTATAAAAAATAACGAAAAAAAAATATATCTCGAAAACTACAAAAAATCGTAGAACATACATGGGGGTTCAATCGATAGGTATGGAACCCTGCTACCAGCTAGTGGCGGCTTGACACCTTAAAAGAAACACCCTGTATAGGTAAGTATATTTAGATTCCACACATACACATTGACACAAGCTACTTAAGCTTACCATGGGTCTAGATAGCATTGTGTAGACTTTTGTGGAATATTTATTTATTATCTATTTAGCTATATTCCACTAAGTTCAACTATAAGTGTTCAACCAGTTGAACTAATTACACCATCCAGAAAAAGGATACCGTAATGCGAGAATCCATAAGTCCGAGATAACGTCTTGCAGTCACTTTACGTTTCCTAGCAACTGGACAAAGCTATGAGGACTTAAAATTCAGTGCGGTAATAAACTGATGTATGTCCACAATGATGCCAGAGACAAATGTTCAGCTATCTATAAATGTTTGAAACAACATTCATCAAGGGTAAGCACGTCGTATCGCCGCGGCACTCGGGCGCATACTGCGTAGAAATCGGCCCGACAACGCTCCCTAGACGATATTTTGTCCTTAAATCGTGAGCTCGCCCGAAGCGATTTCAGTCAGTTTGTGTCACGATTTGCCTACACGACGCGATTTATGGTACGAACTAGGGTTCTCCCCACCACTGCGACCAATGTCGCCTCTGATTTAGGGTCGTGTGTAGCCGCTTTAAGTTATTCATAATCATTAGGTACCATTAGTACCAAACAATAGGCAATTTTTTAGCATGCGTAAAGTCACCTTGGGCTGAACCGGTATGTCGTATTCGAACCGGTTAAAGCCACACAGTATTTCGTCACATCGACTTCGATCCCAGAAACCCTGATTCGTCTAGGCTTACCCATTCGGGCAGTGACGCACTTGGAAATGCCCGCGATATCATCTATCACTATGGGCATGGGTAAATAAATAAAATAAAAGTGACTATAGATGCATAAACCAAAGTTTAGCTACCAGTACTTACTTTTCTCTAACATAAAAGTGAGTTCATTTGGAGTTACAAATTTTTCATATTCGTGGGCACCATCCGGGATCAATTTCAATGCCTTCTCAGCAAGTAAGATAAGTAGAAATTGTGATAGTCTAGTCCTGTTAGGTGTAGTGAAGAATAACTTGCCACCAGGCTTCACAGCCTTTACACATGATTTCACAAACAGCTCTTGATTGTTTACATGTTCTATAACTTCTGATGCAACAACACAGTTGTAGTATGAGGCAAATTGTTTCACGTGATCCTGGAAGATTAATGACATCATTAACTTAATAAGGGGAGGAATAGGGGATTTAATAATTAAAATAGGAGGGGGGGGGGGGGGGGTGAAATAGCCCAAATAAAAGGGCAGACCACCCGTCCCGTCAACGGCGTCCCCCGCTGGAAGTAAGTAAGTAAATAATGACACCATGCTCTATGCATTTGGTCCCACCCACCTTTGACCTGGGGCCTGCTTTTAAACCTTCGTCCTGGTTTGGCGTTTAGGCGGGTCACTTCTTACGACATCTAAGTTTATACTAATTATGGCTGGTTTTATCGTTACGCGTTTCGGCAGCGCCGTTGGAGCGCGCGCGTTCAGAGATATATGGGAGTAGAAGTTGCGTTTTAGTGTCGCGCGCTTGGGCAGCGCCGTTTAATAAACGCGCGATGTTCGACGGCGCTGTCCAAACGCGCGCTGCTCATTCGCTTCTACGGCCAGTGTGCGTTTTAGTGTGACGCTGTTGAGACGCGCCGTCGTAGGTATAATTGTGTAAGAAATGAATTATATCGATACGGCACGACACGACTGTCTCACAGCAGCGGAACGCGTGCTAATAATCTCGTTTTATAGTGCACCGCTGTTCAAACGCGTGCTGTTAACAGCGCGCTGCTCAACGGCGCGCCTAGCGGCGTGACGATAAAACCAGCCTAAGTAAATAACACGACCAGCTAATTACTTTTTCTATTATTCGAAGTTCGAAAGTCGCCTCTCTTTACAGAGTAGAGGGCTATAACTTTATATAGCCATTCATCTATTTCCTAAAAATCCATAATGGATACTGAATAGGTAAGTAAGATATTACTTTATGTCAAACTCTAAATTCACAATGAATAGATATTCATTTATTAAAAAGATTATCTTTTGCAAATCCTATCTCTATACCCATCATGTTATTTTAGTTATTGCAACCATCTATAAATAACCTATGTCTTTTCCCAAGCGCCATCCCTATTTTATTTATAAAATTTCATCAAAATCAGTTCAATGTTTTAGATGTGAAAGAATTTTGAATTAAAGAATAATCTTACCTCTATCACAGTATTGATATATGTTGGTTTATAATTAGCTATCTTAGGGTCAACATCCTTATGCCCATCTGCAATTCTAATGAGATCTGCACTTGGATCAATACCTGTGACTGTAGCACCAAGCCTTGCTAAAGCCTGAAAATATTAAAAAAATCTGTATTAAATATTTTTTTCAATTGTTTAATTGATTAATATATTGAACTTGCCAGAAATATTTCCTATACATATTGTAAGGAAAACAAAAAATCTATTAAAACTTTAATTATGACCAAATGATACTGTAGCCACATTTTTAATAAGACAAAGTCCGCTGGCGTATGCTGGTTTGTCAGGTTTTGATGAAATAAATGATTATGACAATCCTATTAAAAAAATATTGAATAATACACTTAAACTCTGTGGAAAAGTACAAGTATATTATTCAATATGTGTAGTAAATTCCACCAAGTGCCATCAATCTCCAGTATAAACAGCCTATTACAATCATTCTTTAATCTGTCAAGAAAGTCATGGCAATTTGAGGGTGGTGTTACTGCACCATGAGTGACCAAGAACTGAATACATCACTATTACATTGAATTATTGAAATTTATTAAATAAATTTATTGAAGTGACATTAGTTGCTGTCAATTAGTGTCAATTTACTTCGTCTAATTATGAATACAACTTTAGATACTTCTTACTGTGTTCAAAAGACTCTTTAAGAAAAAATGATATTTGAGTAAAAGATATACAGTACCTCAGAGAGAATGCCTCCTCCACAACCAACATCCAAGATCTTCATATCTTTAAGAGGTAGCAGATTTCTATCTTCATTTGAACACTCTACTAGACCGTCTCTTACAAATGGGACTCTGAATTTAAATATTTGAAATTAAGTATAACCTACAAAACATGAAATTCAATCCTAAGACTGCACAATGCAGCCAATCTTAATTCAAATTAAGTCAAATACGAACTGAAGCATCACTTACAGTAACGTGAAGGTATTTTGAAATCAAATAAAAAAAAATACTCATCTTATTCCGAGCTTCAATCCCAGTTGCAGCCAAAGCACTTAAGAGCCTGGGATCCGGTAACTACTCCACGTATCCTTTTTTCTCGGCTTTTTTGGACATTAAACATAGCAAGTTAGTTACCTACCTTATAGTATTAAAACTGTGTAATAATGATAACTTTCCATTTGGATTCCACCATTCCGATGTTTCACATGAGAATACTTCCACTTGTTTTGGACTAACAGTTGAGTGTGAACTACGTTCATAACTTCGTGGAATTGTACGTGCTGATCTCCAATAAGGTAATTTCGTCATATTTGAAGACCTAAAATGTTTCAATTATTAAAATAGGTTAAAAGTCCAAAATAGTATTTTTTTTGGAAATAAATAAATGTTTACATACATAGTCCTCTCATAAATACTTGTGCTTAATTTCCAATTCATCTTTTAGGGCCTTTTTGTGTTAATGTAAAATATGTAGCATATTTTGCACACGAATTAACCGTTGTAGCAATGTTATTTTATTATTATTCAATATTTTTTGCTCTTGCTCGTCTGTCAAGTCGAATTTCATTATTATTTTTAATCTGTCAGTGCCACTGTCATTGTCGTCATTAATGTCATTATCGCTTTTTTTTACGGAATTTCATGACATGGTAGCTAGGACCTTTTGTCAAGTCTTAGCGTTGGCGCCTTGGCACACTCCAAACGGCAGCTCCGTAAAATGGTCTGAGTTGCCCCACCCATGTCTGGTTTTATGCATGTGTCTGTTTATATGGTTTTATTTATGGTATTAATTATATTTCGTCACTTCATTCGAAGATATACAATATGGATACGACATATAGGCATTAATTGAAACCATATACTTGGTACCCCCATAGCTTCAAATAGGAAAAATTTGAACAAAATCGGCCCAGTATTAAGGGCAGAAACTAGGGTTTTAATATTATAAAATTTTGAACAACTTTAAACACTCCGTAGAATCGCAGTTATCAATGAACTCTAAATTGCACGAAAATACTACCATTAGGGTTACCATCCGTCCGAGTTTCCCCGGATTTGTAGCCACGTAGCACCCGAGAGCACTATACCCACTCCGACCTGCCCATGTGGTGCATGTGAGACCGTCACCAGGTAGATGTCCCCAATGAGCTTAGAGTAACAGCCGCCGGCCGTCACGGCCACCGTCCGCCTGGAAAGTACATACGGCGTGCCGATGTTCCACGTTACCTCCACTTGCCTACTTGGTTCTTCTTTAGCCATGTCCGGTTCCGGTACACTAGTGAACGAGCGAACCTCTTGGGAAAGTGGGGTATGCATGCACGAAATCCCGGATACGATTTCTTATCGTATCTGGTGGTTTTGACTTTTCCGGAGATGACTGGCGTCCGACGTTTTTACAGGCTCGGCAGCCCAACTGTAACAGCCCTGGGGTGGCATACGTCCATAGGCCACGTTAACCACTTTCCATCATGTGTGCCGTATGCTTATCTGCCACCTTAGTAGTATAAAAAAAACTTCTTGTCCTGGTTTACGGATTTTGCAGATGGAAACCCTTATTACTATTAAAATTGCACGATGCGACGTTGCCGTTCTGTGTATTCATTCATTTTTCCATTCATCAATTTCGTAAAAATACGATTGTAATGAGAGAGACATAATACCTCAAAGGGTGCCGCCGGTAGGGTAAATTTCTGATTAACGGCAGTCTGTTACTCGTACAGAGAATAATGGTTGTTTTGATTACACATAAAACTTTTTGATTTGATAAGTAGGTACCTACTTATCAATGATTAACTTTGATTACTTACACTTTGTATTTGATTTCTTTATAATTTTTCCATAACAAATTCAATATCTAAGAGTATTAATATCTACGTAATGAAGAATTTAAAGCTCATAATTTCAGTGTTAATCCCGGTTGCATCCCCATATCTTGTACTTTGGTGCCTGAGGGCTGCTTTCCTAATCTTTATTTTCATTTGTTTTATCTTGGCTTTTGTGGGAGCGACTACCGGGCTACCCCAGGCTACCCTCCAACTCTGACAGGAAAACTACGCACGATGACATGATAATGAACACCATGAAAATTGACAATAAATACCTTCCAACTATTCATCAATCAGGTTAATAATAAATAAAATATTCTAAAATAAACATATTCAAAGATGGATATTGGTGCTTTTACCTTATTAACCTAGGTACAATTTTATGTTTCGTTAATTTCTGGAATGTTGTCAGTAACCGCGACGTCACTGGGGACCGCGTGTCGTTCTTTGATCCTCTCGGTTTATTTTCTCGTTTTAATTTGTTTTTAAAGTGAAATTGACACTAATCTATTCTTTTTGTGTTTGTGAATTGTGTTTATTTTTTGTTTAGCTATTCTATCCTTAATTTTAACGGTGAAAATGAGTCTAAATACCTACCTAGTAAATTTGTTGTGCGAGTTTTGTTACGTATTCTTTTTTTGAAAAAAAAAAACAACGAAGTGTATAGTGTACCTAACGTGTCTCTGAAAGTGACTCGCAGCCGTATTATTGAGGCATTTGATAAATTGAAAGCAAGGTAGGTACCTAACCGAAATCTGTTGAACAGTTAGTTTGGCGATATCATTTTATGTTTTCAAGTTAGTGGCGGGCATTTCTAAAATTTAGATTCACATTTTTAAGCACTGCCGTGAAAAAGTGGTGTTTATAAAGTTAAGTGAACTTTCGTGATAGGTGCCTAATCTTACCTCAGTAGGTAGGTCACGAGCGCGCGTCAGCTGGCGGCACGTTGCCGCTTTGAGCTGTACCTATAGTATGTATTGTGCAAATTCTAAGCGTGTGTATTTTTGTGAATGAATCAATGACTTATAAAAGTGGTTACATTTTCTACATTTATTTTAATAATTACTTTGTTAGGAATTTTTTTTTTTTAAATCTGCGAATTTGAGTTTAAATTTAATTTTGTTTCATTCCTATGGACCAGGACGCTTCACTTTTTCCGTAAATGCCTATATGTCGTATCCATACTGTATAATTCTTAACTATGTAGATTGTAGTTTCTTTCACTTGCTAGGTGCATGGTTTTAGAGGAAAAATAAATAATTTTTGAATAACGAGTAGGGTAAGGTGGGGTACAATGTTACAAAAAAAAAATACTAGAATGTAATGACAAAAATATTGTTTTAATCAGCTACTTTTTGGCATAGAAATAAACTTTAACAATCTCTCTTCAATTAACATAGCTCAAATATTAACATTATTAGCAACTACCCAATTTAAATTGCACTTTAATTAAATTAGTCGATTGTAACACTGAGCCCCATATCTGGGGTAGTCTGTTACAGGGTAAGGGGCACAATGTTACTACATAAAATAATATAAAACTAAGAAAGAGAGAAAAAGTTTTTAACTTTTCATAAATATTAAACTTCTTTAAAATATTTTTTGGGAAAGTGTAGACATCTGTTTGACGTTTGGAGTTGACGTTGCAGCTTTTCGAAGACTAACACCACTTTCAACCATCAAAATCGCTTCTGCCATATCTATTTCACTATGGAGACCATAATCCATCTTCCTTTTACGATTTTGCACCATTATCTTTTAATACCTTCAAATAATACAAAAATATGTAAATTGGGGATGACTGTTACAGTGTCACACAGTGCCCCGTAACACAGTGCCCCGGAGAGGCAAACCAATTTAAAAAAATCTAATGATTATTTTAGGTTATGTTTACAACAAACTATTTAACGTTAATATGTAGCTAAATAATCATTAAATAAAGGAAAAATACCGTCACTTACCTTAATACAATACGTCCGGAAAGAAATTAAAATATTTTGAAAAATTTTTTCGTCGTTTAATCAGGTAAAATCTTTTTTTGTTTGTTATTTTTCAAGCACGGTACAAACTGTGGCGACAACAACTGTTTAAAGATGGCTGCTTGTGAGCTTGACAAACGTGTGTACCAACATCATAAAACTAAAAGACAGGGACGGAGATATGTGCATTGTAACATCGAACCCCGTGTAACATTGTGCCCCACCTTACCCTACTTTTCTTGACTTCCTGTCTCCCCAACTCCGAACTCGTATTAGTCCGCCATATTGATAGTTCTTGTGCGTGGCAACGTTCGCACGCCGCCGCATGATAGTAACGACCGTATTGTGTGTTATAAAAAGAAAATTGAAGAATATAGAAGAAAATTAACAAAGAAAACGACGTCGTGTAATTGATCAATGTGCTACTTACCCACGTAAAGATATTTATGTTAATTAATATTTTTTATATAATCGGAACATGCAGTTAGCACACATATTGCACGGGACATTATATTGGACCTAAAATGAAAACAAAATGTGCTTTATACGCGCACTACACGTTTCTTGGGGGTCCTTTAACGTAGTAGCACAGGGTGCTATGTATATATAATATTGTTATGAATGTGACGTAATAGCGTAGGAACGGTAAATTCGAACATATTGTCAAGAGATAGCGTTGGCTGAACGGCTTAGACTACGGCCTACTAATACGGTGGTCGACGGTTCGGATCCTGCTGTTACGATATGTGGTTTTTTGTGTTTTTCTAATTTATGTAGGTATATGTATACCTAAATCTATATTTGGTGCAGATAACCGAAGATTCTTTATTTAAATTCTTATAGCTGAACATTCTGGAAGAATAATAAAAATGAGAAACGAAATGAAGATCAAAATATAGTTAAGCTCTTCTAGTTGATCATAGAAAATTCTAGAGAAATAATAAAATGAATATCGAAAAGACGACCGAAATTAGGGGTATAAAAGGTGCTGCCAGAGCGGCGAAAGGACAGTTAGGTTTAAGAGTTCAAAGTGAACAGAAGAAGAAGAAATAGGAAAAGGGAAGAAAAGTGGGAATAGAGTGAAATGCAAGTAAAGAGAAGTGATAGCGCAGTCGTGCTGTGAGTGTCGCGAATAAGACTGTAAGCGCAGTGACCTGCTAGTGCATCGTGCGGTACAGACGCGCCGTGTGTGTCATGTTCAAGATTTGGCTGTTAGGGTGTGTAAATAAAGCAGTCTCACATACGAAGCTGTTTACTTCCGGTCCCGTTACCCGTCTCCCGTAACTTAGGTGTCAGAAATGGGATCCGAGAGAGCTATATGTCTAAACATATATGTTTTCAGCAATGGCGTTAAAGAAGGGTGAGATGCTGACACTTAACAGAGTTCTTTATCTGAAGAAGATTTTTAATCATAGGTAGTGGTCTGCCACACCATAAACAAGACAGTTCTGGACATACAGAGTGGAAAAAACATGAGAAGGTGGGGTGTATCCGAGAGCTATATAAGTCAAAACATGTGTTTTTAGCAATGGAGTTAAACAAGGGTGAGATGCTGACACCTAACAGAGTTCTGTGTCTCATGAAGCTTTTAAATGATAGGCTGTGGTCTGCCACACTATAAGCAAGACAGATTGGGACCTACCGAGTCGAATAAACATGAGAAGGTGGGGGTGTATCCGAGAGCTATAAGTCAAAACAAGTGTGTGTGAAGCAATGTAGTTAAACAAGGGTGATATGCTGACACCTAACAGAGTTCTGTGTCTCATGAAGCTTTGAAATCATGGGTAATGGTCTGCCAAACTATAAACAAGACAATGTTTTTTTTATCGCGCGAAAAATCCTCACGGATACCACCCCCACGGAGCCGGTGGAGGCGGTTATGTCGGACTCACACCGACCAAAACGCACGCCATCTTGTGTCCTTGGTTGCCGGAGGTGAGATTGCCGAAAGCATATCTCTGGCATCCCGGCAGACCCAGGACCATCTCTTTCGAGATGGCCCCTTTCGGGTTGTGGGGACCCTAGTGTCCCCATCTAGCCCCGGGTACGGGGAGGCGCACTTTGCGCCGCCGCCACGACCTGCTTCTGTTAGGGTGACAGGCGGCTCCACCAGTCACCCTCAGACCAGCGCTCATGGAGGACGGAGGTCGTTCTGGGACTTCCGACATTCGTCCATATTTAGTCTTAAGAACTTACTTTTTTGTAAATTGACGTCCATAAAATGCTACAGTGGAGTTTGTTGCGCCGTTTCTTCTCCACTGGTGCCTAGGAAGCGGTGGTAAACTTAGTTTTAAGCAGAATTTGACGTCAAAAAGTTGTAGTAGTGCTACACAATTTTGAATAAATACCTTGAGTTTGAGTTTGTCCGGTTCACCTTCGCGCTTCCCGGGCCCGGATTTTAGTCCGGACCCGACCGGCCGCCTCCTTCTCGAGCATTTCTTCCGTATCCGACACAGGTAACTCCCGAAAACAAGACAGACAATACAGCGTCGAAAAGACATGAGAAGGTGGGGTGTATAAGAGAGCTATAAGTCGAAACATGTGTTTTTAACCCCCGACGCAAAAACGACGGGGTGTTATAAGTTTGACGTGTCTGTGTGTGTGTGTATGTGTGTGTGTGTGTGTGTCTGTCTGTGCCATCGTAGCGCCCAAACGGATGAACCGATTTGGATTTAGTTTTTTTTGTTTGAAAGGTATATTAGTCGGGAGTGTTCTTAGCTATGTTTGAAAAAAATCGGTCCAAGATGGCCGCCGCCACAACATGTCGTAATACATATTTCTTCTCAACTCCCTCAATATGGGTATCAAATGAAAGAGCTTGACTAGTAGATCAATTTAAACAGTATAAAATAAAAATTAAATTAAAAATTTAAAAAACCCCCGTCACAAAAAAACACCTCCAAAAAGTTGAAAATAAATTAATAAATTTTGATTCAACGGTTGCCATGTCGGGGGACCTTGAATTGTTCCAATAATATAACGGAAAGCTTAACCAGTTAGGGTCCCCCGACATGGCAACCGTTGAATCAAAATTTATTAATTTATTTTCAACTTTTTGGAGGTGTTTTTTTGTGACGGGGGTTTTTTAAATTTTTAATTTAATTAGCAATAGAGTTAAACAAGGGTGAGATGCTGACACCTAACAGAGTTCTGTGTCTCATGAAGCATTAAAATCATAGGTAATGGTCCACCACACCAGAAACGATACATTTTGGACATACAGGGTGGAAGAAACATGAGATACTGGGGTCTATAGGAGAGCTATCAGTCAGTGTTTGAAAGGTATATTTATAGTCGGGAGTGTTCTTAGCTATATTTGATAAAAATCGGTCCAAGATGGCCGCCGCCACAACATATCGGAATACATATTTTTTCATAATTCCCTCAATATGGGTATCAAATGAAAGAGCTTGACTAGTAGATCTATTTAAAAAGTGTAAAATAAAAATTAAATTAAAAATTTAAAGAACCCCCGTCACAAAAAACACCTCCAAATACTTGAAAATAAATTGTGTTTGCCTTCTCACTTTTGATAGGACATAGGCTGTATTTGGTCGCGATAACCGACATCCACGCGGGCGGAGCCGCGGGCAAAAGCTAGTCATATTATATCCCTGAAACACTTTGAATACGACATGTCTCACACAACTATTATTTTTACACTCAAAGCTGTTTCACATTGAAAACTTTTTTAAGTTCGAAAAACATCGGAAAAAATGAAATGCTCAAGTGAGACTTGAACTCACGACCTTTCCCTTACAGGGGGAATGCTCTTCCAAGTGAGCTATTGAGCCACACCTGAATCATTTCAAATTTTTTCCGATGTTTTTCGAACTTAAAAAAGGTAGCTTAATAAATGCAATAAAAAAAAACATTCAAACAAGGAAAAATTTTAGTGCCTTCAATATAAGTTATTATAATTTCACGACTTACTTGATGCACTTATACTTACGTTAAAAAATGTTGTAGGCTTGCCTTCGTAAAAGATGACATGCGATGCAATGATATTACATACAAAATGCGATGCGTCCCTTTCTATTGGTCATGGATAATTTGGATAATTGGATATTATGTAACATAGACTTATAATACACTACGTTGATGTAACCTTTTTTATTGTCTTTGTTTAAGTTATCGATGACTTCAATACGTCAGTCAAGACTGACAAATATAAAGAGGTATTTATAAATAGTCGATAGCATTTTGAAAAGTCTTCATTTAGCATTCATATTCTTCACCTAAATACCACAGGAATAGCTCCCTTCTTTATCCGTTATAATGAATAAAGCATCAAAGTCTTATGGAGACCTGGCTAAGGGCTCATGTAATAGTTCATTTACCCTCACTTTTGTCGTGGAAGTCCTGGACATTGATGTGTTTCACGATTGTAACGAAGGTTGGTTGGATTTGGGGTCTGGGCCTGTCCAAGGAATGAAAATGCAGTATCAGTTAGCGCCTGGAATCACTTACGATTTAGACATTATGATTTGGCCTCATGTTGCTAAGGTACTGGATTGGAACCTTATTAATGTACCTAAGTATAAGTATCTAATATAAATATTCTAGGACATTTCACAGAGTGTTATTCTACATCAAAGGTAAGTATAACTCACACACTGAAGTATCGCACTGGTATAGGTACATTCGACAATATGTCAATCGATGTGAAATACTTCCACAGTAACTTGCATCGAGGTAGCTTTTATATTATTCTTTCGCAATAACCTGCATCACACACATCATTTGAAATTATTATGTGTGTATAAGTTGCTTGTCTTTCATACTAATGAAGGTCACGTTTAAAGTGCTTAGGAGTTAAGTCGAAGGAAAGATGGGAGGCCCTCCACTTTACAGTAATCACACCAATACATGTGGTATTGGTAGTTCATCCCACAGAACAGTTAAAGGAGGTAACCTCCTTTAACTGTTCTGTGGTTCATCCAATAGTCTCCTAACGAGCAAATTGAGGAAATAAAGGACCTAGTCATATCTATATATCGTAGTGAAATATAATAGTTAATACATTCACATAAATGCAGATATGGTGTGGAATAAATAGTGGATGGGTCCGAACATGGTTCTTTTTGCAAAGAAGATGGTTAGCATTTTCAATTCGCCACGCGTTTCCCGTAAGAGTACAGGAATACCGGGACTTCACTGCTACTGTATCACCTCACTTTGGCCTTGGAACTCTGGGCGCCAAGTAATGTTGTTTGTATTATTTACAACTATTTGATCCTTTAGATGAAAATGAGCAAGTAGAGAAAAGCTCCTTACAAGAAAGTTCAATAAGGATCTTTCCTGACCTTTCACTTTGCCTGACCTGGATATCGAACCCAATTCCATATTAGTCGCACTCGTAAGAGTTACGCCGGATAAGCAGTCAATTTCCATAATTAAACATGAAAATGTAAATTTATATTCTAGACAATGAATGTTGAACGAACATGAAAGGATTTCACAGGAAATTAAATACAATGCAAGAGAGGGCTTAACACGTAAATCCGCTGTTTTAGCGTGGTGAAGGTGTTGACTAGCATTAAGTTTATACATCTACAATATTGCGTCTGGGAAATAAACGACATTACGCTTTCATTATTTACTCGTGTTTTAAGCCTGGTGAGCTTTAAAGTAAGAATAAAGGGCATTTCACTTAATATATTATAATATCAAAAGCGGTGTAAAAATGCTTCTACATTCTTCTACAGAACTGATCGTTAACACCGGCGCGGGTTACATTACATCGAAAGTTTATCGAATCCTGGATTTTAAAGTTCAGGTCATTATCTTCATCTCAAGAACTGAAAAGTTTGGGACGTAGGTATGGGGTATCCCGGCATCATTCTGGGCAGACAGAGTTTCTTTTTCAAGAATTGACTTTTAGAAAGACAGTCGTGTCTTTTTTTCTTTTTTTTTTCACGTCACTTCGCTAGCGAGGGTAATTAAGTTATCTTTTTATTTCAGTGCAAAATCTGATAAATCTACGGAAGTATATTTGCCAAAACTCTCGTTCGGAGAACGCCGACAATTTGCCACTGTGTGTGAACAAGAAGTGGACGATAACATTTGGAAATTCGTAATAGATTTGATATGGAGTTGTATTGTGACATTTATTCCGGCTTCGTACAGTGATGGACCATTGGATACTCCACAACCCGTAAAAGGTTACTTTAAGGTGTCTAAACAGTATGAAAGTGTGTGTGCTAAGGTGTATAAACATTTTGTACCTACTAAGTTGGATAGGGTTAAGTGTTGAATGTTCATATTGAAATTCCGATGTGCATTGGAATTGAAATGCTCACTTTTCGTATCGTAAAGAGAATAGAGAAATACTTCTATAGGGTGTCCCAGTAAGAGTGCACTTTTTAAAATTGGAATATTATTTTTTTCATGCAAGTGGTAACTCTGAAATTTTACAGTTGTCAACTCAGTTTATTCCGATTGTTAAAAATGGAGCGCTTTTCGAAAAAACAACCCGTTACAATTGTAAAAACTCATTACAAAACTCGATTTATTGCAGCAACGATTTCCAGAACACATTATCTCAAGAAATTCTGATGTCAACTGGCCACCAAGATCGTGCGATTTAACGCCTTGCAATTTTTTTTCTTTGGGGTTTTGTGAAATCTCGGGTTTGTGCGAATAAACCCGAAATAATTCGTGAGTGCAAATCGAAAATCCAACGCGTCATCGGTGAGATACAGCCACATCTCTGTGCAAAAGTCATGGAAAATTTCATGAAAATGCCGGATATTTTATTCCATACTAAATCTGAACATGTCTTCTTTAAAATACAATAAAAATATCACAACTCTGTCGTAAAATACTTGCTTTAATTTTAAAATTAAAAAGTGCACTCTTATTGAGACACCCTATAGAATACTTTAAAAACTATAGAATAGTTGAACACAAACATGACACCGCAGACGTTTGAACCAAGGAAGGTACCATCTCATAACTATGAATAAGTATAATGAATGAATATTTTTCTGAATTCAGTAGATATGATTTCGAAATATCAGCAAATATTTCGTCATAAACCATTATATACTTATGAAGCTGGAATGGGTATCAGCTAGGAACTTATGGATGTTTCAAATTATAATATTGTAGTAATAAGTAAAATACAAACAATGTTTCAGATAAAAGGCAGCAAGATGCAGTACTGCAATATGTCCAGGAAACTATCTTGAGCGCTGGAAAGCAGAAGATACAGGAAGAATATAATGAAGTGACAAAAGTGGATGCAAAAACGAAAGACAAAGAGAAGAAAAAGGTCCCAGAAACCGTTAAATTCGAAATATTTCTATCTGGGGATGCAATTATTTCAGGTAATACATTCTATCTAGGCTGGTTTATTCAGATACTTCCTTCCAAAAATGATACCCGTAACACATAACTGTGAACACAGTGAAAATGATATTATGGTTGTTTCAATTCGTATGTACAGATCCGCATAGTTTAAACTTTAAAAAAATATTACATTAATGATTTTCAGTAATGAATAAATGAAAGCTTCGGACTAAATAATTACCTGTATACTATCGAAGTTCATTAATTCTTCAAGATACGTAAAACAATAATTCGAAAAAATGGTTTTTGTATACCTACTATGAACACTTACAACTTCTAGGTAGTAATAAGTAGGGATGCAATAATGTTAATTCAGATACAAGCATTAGGTAGGTACCTACTTCATATACTATTTAATTATTATTAAAATAATTATTATATCGAGTTCCGTTGGCTCTCAATTCCTTGGAAATTACAACGCAATTTAATGGACCTATTTGGTTATGGCAAGGGCTCTTTAAGGGGTCGTCGTTAGGCCAATGACGATTATAATAACTCTTGTAGGTGGATATCAAGTGGATATCAGGTAAGTATGTAGGTTAGTTATCCTTATTAAAATACCTGATGACTAGGCATATTTATTCATACTTAGGGGATTTTGTTACGAAGGTAGGTAGATACATATATTTATACGTTTGGAGTGAGGGGATCTTTGTACAAATCAATTATCATAATCATCCCGGTCGTATCCGAGGCCTTATCTCGAATTCCGGGGTCCGCTTTTCCAGTGTAACGTGGCGAACTTCAATATTTTACTTGAAGCGATTACCATAGTATGACCTGCACAACCTATTGGTGACATCGTGGTACTGTAGTTGGACCAGTTGCCGGACTTTTTAGCTTAGTGTGTTGTCGAACTAACTGTAACGACTACTAATACGGCTTCACGCGCTTCTCCGAGGTGCGCGAACTACTAAATTTTACCTCCAAAGTTACTAAATCACACATACTATCCTCTCGAGGTTAGAGCGTAGGACAACAATCACTCCCTTAATATCAAGATAAACACTCCGTGAAGAAAGGAGGAACAGGATAGCGGATTTCAAGCTCCAAAGGGTAAGCTATGAATACAACCGGAATTGATTTTAGGACAATGATGATGATGACACAAAAAATGTTATGTAATCCTAAATATAGAATATTTATTTTATTTTAGGAACAGGTAGAATATTGCCCTTTAAGATAGTTGGGGACAGACCACCCGATCTTGGCGAAATTATAGTTCTGATTGGAAGTACTAATTTGCCAGCACGCGATGATCTGCCTGTTGTGTTCGTTAATTGCGGCAACCTCACTGATGTACCTGTTGAAGAATTGACAAAGCGCAAGTGAGGATGAGGCCAATTTGTAACTTCTATTGTCGATCTTCAGAATTTCTTCGATTTATTTTATTTCTTACAATTAGGTCTCTCAATTAGGTCCTCTCTAGATAAGTGGTAATTCGCTGGCCAGCGTACCGTGAAATAGTATGACAAATGTATGGGATTTGACGTATATCACAATCGTCAACGAGAGTCAGAAACGAAAAATTCCATAAATTCGTCATTCTATTCTAAGTACGATACGCCAGTCAGCGAATTGCCACATATCTAGGGGGTTGGAATTACAAATATTAGGTCCTTACATATGAAATTGGCGTTTTTCGTACTGGCCACTTTAATCACGATTTTCTCCTCTTTGGTAAGGAATTTCAAATTCAAATTTGTACAGCTATTTACTCATGTATTTGTGCTTCGATGACCGTCATTCATTTGTTTCTTTTCTTCCGTTTTTTTCTGTGTGCGTCACTCATTTTACAAAATGGAAAACTTAAAATATCGCATTATTTACGAATACGAGTTCCGCCGTGGCACTAGTGCTGCGGAAACGACTCGAAGGGTGAATGATGCTTATGGCGGTCATGTTGCAAAAGAAAACACAGTTCGTTTTTGGTTCCAACGTTTTCGTTCTGGAAATTTCGACCTGCAGAACAAGCCCCGTGGACGGCCTGAGACCCAAGTTGATAATTAAGTATTGAAGGCTATTGTGCAAACACGTCCGAGTTAGCTGCAGGCTGCGGTGTTAGTGATAAAACTGTTTTAATTCACTTGAAGCAAATTGGGAAGATTAAAAAGCTTGAAAGGTGGGTACCTCACGAATTGACTGAAGCAAACCGGCAAACGCGCGTCGACTGCTGCGTTACATTACTGAACCGGCACAATAATGAAGGTATTTTAAACAGAATAATTACCTGTGATGAAAAATGGATTCTTTACGATAATCGGAAGCGCTCAGCGCAATGGTTGGATCCTGGCCAGCCAGCCAAATCCTGCCCCAAGCGAAAATTAACCCCAAAAAAGTTACTTGTGAGCGTTTGGTGGACTAGTGCCGGTATTGTTCATTACAGTTTTCTCAAATCTGGCCAGGCAACTATTACGGCTGATGTCTATTGTCAGCAATTGCAAACAATGATGGAAAAGCTAGCGGCTAAACAACCTAGGCTGGTCAATCGCTCCACGCCACTGCTGTTTCACGACAACGCTAGACCACACACCGCACAACAGACGGCTACCTAATTAGAAGAGCTTCAATTGGAATGTCTAAGACATCCTCCGTACTCCCCGGACCTTGCTCCAACAGATTACCATTTTTTTCGAAATTTGGACAACTTCTTGCAAGGGAAAAAATTCAACTCTGATGGGGCAGTCCAGATCGCCTTCACAGGTTTTATTGATTCCCGTCCGACTGTTTTTTTTTAGTAAAGGGATCAATGAACTACCTATGAGATGGCAAAAGTGCATAGAAAACAATGGTTCATGCTTTGATTAATTAAATATATTATATTTTAAAAAAATCGACTTTTGTTCCTCCCATACAAAACGCCAATTTCATATGTAAGGACCTAATATTTGGAATTAATTACTTCTTAAATTTGAAAGACAGCCCAGTGCAGTATTTATGAGTAGCTACCTACACACTTACAAGAACTTTGGCATAACAGAAAATTAAACAGAATTTCATTTCGATCTTCGTATGTGCATACTTTCAATTTTTGTTTTGAATGAAATTTTACAGTATACGCTAATTATTCAAATCGATTTAGAAAGGAAAAAAAAATTATCAGTCCAGGTGGGATTTGAACCCGCAATCCTTCTCGTATAGGGAACCTGACCCACGCCCGAACTTTCCTTTCTATTTTTCTCTCTCTATATTTTCCTTTCTAAATCGATTTGAATACTTACTAATTGTTAGGATTGCCAAAATAATGAATGCCATTTAAAAAATCCGCATTAATTTACAGAATTTCACATGTTTATTTGAAATGGACGATAGGCGATGATGTACACAGTTCCGAATTACAGCTCGTAAAAAATGAGATTGATTTTGATGCAAAACATTCAGTACCACTTAGTCACGACATGGGCTCCATAATTCTGGCATCATTTCTAGAGAATAATTTTAAAATTGAGGTAACATTTCTTTCCTTCCATGGCATCTATAATGTTACTTAGTATGAGGTGTAATAATACTAGTTAAAGTCACTAATGGGCTGGAGGAGTAGTAAGATAGCAATTGAGTAGTGATAATCGAATATTGTGAATTTGAAGTTACCTTACCGGTGACTTTACTTTGCGAGTAGCCTAAACGGCGCTTGTAGATGATGAGGTTTTCGTAATGAAGTTTTGCACTGTAAAAAGGGAGATTAATCTTCGTCTCTGGCGCAGCTAGTCAGCTCCTTTGAATCTTCTAACCTTGATATGACAAACTATTACAATCCCAAAAACAACTATTTAGTTTTATTTATCATACCTTCAAGATTACCTTGTTTTCGTACAATTATGTATCGACATATTTATTCCTAATTCGTTTTAGATTCACGGCATTAGACAAACACCCCTTACAAGTGAACAGTCAACGTTTTTTGGCTACGCAAAAGGAGATCGTGATTTTGGCAAAGCTGTACCTCCTAAGCTACCCAATCAAGACACTGATGTCCTTCTTGCTACAACAAAAATAGATGCAAAAAGTTTATCGAAAGGAGTGAATACATTTATAAGAGGAGAATATCCAATATATCCACCCGATATATCTCTGATGCCAACGGAACGTGAAAGAATTTGCACTAACGACATAAATGAAGTTAGAGTACCATTAATACCAGAACTAGTCGTACCGGGGTACATTATATTAAAGTCGCAGATGACCTTAGAAGCGTCTTTAGGCATCGTGGGGTGCAAACCTCATAAAACATGGAGAAAGTATTCCAGATTGTACGGTCTTCTCGACGACTCTGATGCAGTGATGGCGATACTACGGCATATAACAGAGATTAACGAACAGATGGTAGAGATGGACGAAATAAATGATTTGCTAACAGGATTCGCCTTAGATACGGGCGATAAAGTAATGTTGTATGTGGAAGGGCCACGGGATGGCCATATACTGCGTGTTTGGGATAAAACTGAGGAGTTTTATCCTAAAATAAAGCCAATTTTTTCAACATCGGCTAAATATAGTAGTCGTTTGTATTCTGGTAAGGGAATGCATGAACTTGCTTTTTTAATAAATTTTGCAAATAAAAAAATGGATTGAAATTTTTGAGTTACTTGCACTCATAAATTCCAGTACATAATCAGGTCTCCCACCACTCTACCTAGTCTATTGTACATCTCATGCAGAGAGTTTTACACATCCTACAACAGCTCTTTAATACACCCATAGGTAGGTATAACTTAATAACTTTCATCGCAATTTTCATTTATGCATGTGCACCATTATATACAGTAAACGAATCAGACAAATTTTTATTCGTTTACTGTATTAATTTTGGACCCTTACTCCGTTCAAATTATCTGTAAAATTTATAACAAAGTAGGTAAACAACTACCAATTTCCTTAACCATTTTCTTAAAAATGATTATCTTGATTCATTCAGAGTTACTCAAAGCCGCTATGCCGTTTAATATTTTGAAGATGTTTGTACCATTGTCGGTTGTCTTGGCATGTCCACCAATTTATGCTCGTCCTGCACTGCCTCTACCAACTCGTTTTGTAAGTAGAACATTTGAGCTTAAAACTTGTAATGTGTCCTAACTATTTATATTTAAGACATGTGTAATAATATTTGTAAATGCTAAATTCGATTTCGATTCAATAGTATTGTTAACATCGTATGGGGTAATTGCCTTGTGTGTTTTCTGTATAAATGAGTGTATTGGAACATTATTGAGGTGATAAAATTCTGCAAAAGAGGAAACATCTTTACGCTGCAATCTGCTAATGCGTTTGATGTTCTGAGCAAGACCACCACAGAGACGACGACGGTATCCTATCGTATCCTCCAAACGAATGAGATATATACAATATAGTTTGAAAATCTGACGGGATTCTGATTCTCCCTCTATCAGTATGTGTGTTTGGCATGAATCCAAGGGTCTTGGTGGGACCCCATACAACCAATTGTACTGCCTAACTGTTCATTTTGTATATTTTTCAGGCGGTACTAAAAATTGGTCGTTTGATAGCTGGTAAGCTGCTAACTAGTCCATGTTCAGAGGATATGCCCACAAGTGAAGAGTTAAAAAGTTTTAGACTGGAACTTTGCGTTGCACCTCGTCCGCCTCCTGTAAAAATCCCAATATCAATAACTTCTGCTAAATCAGGTATGTTTTTGTTTAGGGTAAAGCTCAATGAAAATACAATCTGTAGGCCTGCCATGACTTGTGCATTTGTGAAGGGAGACACTTGAAGATTTTATACTGTAGCTATCCTTCAACATCGGGACGGCACGCGGCGGCTCAAAACACGATCGATTTTATAAAATTTCATGGTCGTACTGAATAGGTACTCAACTGATATAATTATCGTGAACTCCCAGAACATACATTTATTGCATCCCTTAACGTGATTCTGTCGATTCTGACTACGGTATCATTAAAAATATAATTTATAAATTGTGGACTCTGTCGGGCACAGCGCTATGTTTGAAGGAAGAAAGAGCTTGTTATGAACAATATTATTGTTTTGTTTTGGATTAGTTTATTTATCTAACAATAGTTTCCAGTGATAGGATTTACACCGTTATATACCTATACGAAGTTGGATGGTACTGCCAAGAAATAAAAATGGTGGATGTTTGGCGCCAAAACCTATGATGTCAATAATATTTTTGACTCAAACTTATCGAGTAGGGTATCAAAATGAAGGAAATAAGAACGAGATTACAAAAAGATATACATGTCATATCATAACTAAAAAGTATAAAATAAAACAAATGATTACAAAATAAGAAAACCACTGAAAAGATTGCAATTTGATAGCAGTCTGTAGTACCCTTTAATTTTCTTTCGGTTTATGATTGGCAAATGGGTACCGCCTGCTATCAAACTTATTTCGATCTTTTCAGTGGCAGTCGGGTTTTCTTATTTTTTAATCATTTGTTTTTTTTTATTGTAATATTTTTCAAACTTTTAGAAAAATATAAACGCTTAATGTTCAAAAAAGGAGGAGGTTCTAAATTCGGATTTTTTTATTCTTAATTCTCAATGGACATGTTTATTTTCAGCATCATCAGCCGTCCAAAGGATCAACTGGGAAAATACAGACGATAAAAAATAAGGCTATTAGGAATATATTTGAATAAATTACAATGTTTTCAGATTTTTCGTTTTATTCCCACTTACCTACTTATCTTCATTAGCAGTGAATTAATGTCCAGTTGTTCTAAAAATAGGTTTTTGTACTGGTGCGACAATTAGAACCCCTTTTGAAAATAATCAGCAACTGCTTGTAAAAAGCTTTCTGTAAATAGGGTCTTTTCAGCCAATCTAAATATATATAACTCAAAGGTGACAGACATAGTGATCTATCAACGCACAGCCCAAACTACTGGACGGATCAGGCTGGAATTTCGCAGGCGTAGATGTTATGACGTAGGTATCCGCTAAGAAAGGATTTTGGAAATTCTGCTACTAAAGGGGTAAAATAAGGGATGGAAGTTTGTATGAAAGTTTGTCATTTTCAGAGCTAGATGCACTAAATCATAAACCTGTGTCTTTTAAGAAATAAATGAACACGTATATCAGTGTCTTTAAAAATTTTACTACTAAGAGGGTAAAATAGGTGATAAACATTTGTATGGAAAGTTCGTCATTTTCAAAGTTAGAAACATGAAACTTCGTACACCGTCTTTTGAGAAATGTTTTGTCGCGATAACCGACATCCATGTGGGCGAAGCCGCAAGCAAAAATTAGTTATCTATATAATGTATGATTTGAGATTGACAATGTCACTTACATTAGTATTAAAACGCTCCCCGGGATATTTACCATGTTTGTTATTAACAAAAATAATATTAATATAAATAATATTATCAGAAATAATAACAAACATGGTAAATATCCCGGCGAGTGTTTTGCTACTTGGCGTGGCGGTAATGAACGCGACTGCCACGCAGGAGGCGCGGGTTCGATTCCCGCTCAATGCAAATATTTGTATGCATGAATATGGCTATTTGCATTGGTCTGGGTATTTCTATGTATAATATGTATGTATTTACAAAAAAAAAGTATCTAAGTATGTTTACCCGCATTCTAGATTCCATAACACAAGCTGGTTAAGCTATGCTTACCATGGGTCTAGATAGCGTTGTGTGGAATGTTGTGAAATATTTATTTATTTATTATTTATTAATTATCTTTAAACTTTTTATGAGTGTTCGGGATTTATCTCGATTAATTATATTATGTAAGACTTACTTAATTTGCGCGAGGTTTCGAATATATTAGGTCCTTACATATGAAATTGGCGTTTTTCGTACTGGCCACTTTAATCACAATTTCCTCCTCTTTGGTAAGGTTCAAATTCAAATTTGTACAGCTATTTACTCATGTATTTGTGCTTCGATGACCGTCATTCATTTGTTTTTTTTTCTTCTGTTTTTTTCTGTTTGCGTCACTCATTTTACAAAATGGAAAACTTAAAATATCGCATTATTTACGAATACGAGTTCCGCCGTGGCACTAGTGCTGCGGAAACGACTCGAAGGGTGAATGATGTTTATGGCGGTCATGTTGCAAAAGAAAACACAGTTCGTTTTTGGTTCCAACGTTTTCGTTCTGGAAATTTCGACCTGCAGAACAAGCCCCGTGGATGGCCTGAGACCCAAGTTGATAATGAAGTATTGAACGCTATTGGGGAAGCGGATCCATCGCAAACCACGTCCGAGTTAGCTGCAGGCTGCGGTGTTAGTGATAAAAGTGTTTTAATTCACTTGAAGCAAATTGGGAAGATTAAAAAGCTTGAAAGGTGGGTACCTCACGAATTGACTGAAGCAAACCGGCAAACGCGCGTCGACTGCTGCGTTACATTACTGAACCGGCACAATAATGAAGGTATTTTAAACCGAATCATTACCTGTGATGAAAAATGGATTCTTTACGATAATCGGAAGCGCTCAGCGCAATGGTTGGATCCTGGCCAGCCAGCCAAATCCTGCCCCAAGCGAAAATTAACCCCAAAAAAGTTACTTGTGAGCGTTTGGTGGACTAGTGCCGGTATTGTTCATTACAGTTTTCTCAAATCTGGCCAGACTATTACGGCTGACGTCTATTGTCAGCAATTGCAAACAATGATAGAAAAGCTAGCGTCTAAACAACCTAGGCTGGTCAATCGCTCCACGCCACTGCTGCTTCACGACAACGCTAGACCACACACCGCACAACAGACGGCTACCAAATTAGAAGAGCTTCAATTGGAATTTCTAAGACATCCTCCGTACTCCCCGGACCTTGCTCCAACAGATTACCATTTTTTTCGAAATTTGGACAACTTCTTGCAAGGGAAAAAATTCAACTCTGATGGGGCAGTCCAAATCGCCTTCACAGATTTTATTGATTCCCGTCCGACTGGTTTTTTTAGTAAAGGGATCAATGAACTACCTATGAGATGGCAAAAGTGCATAGAAAACAATGGTTCATACTTTGATTAATTAAATATATTATATTTAAAAATATTCGACTTTTTGTTCCTCCCATACAAAACGCCAATTTCATATGTAAGGACCTAATATTACACTGTTATAAAAAGCATGAGTTTACACCGCGATAATTTGAATAATCTGTTAAGTAATTAGAATATTAATTAACATTTATCCCATGATGCATTGCTTGTGTTAGAAATGGTTAATGTCAATAGTGTAATCTACAAACGATAGCAGCCCAATGATGCATGTCGGCGTATAACTAACATCCTGGTTTTGCACGGAAACATTAGGTTTATTTATAGGTTACCCGGTTATAACACATCTAATGGATCCTAGATATCAACTATCCTAGATATCCCATTCAAAAGATAATAATATCATTAGTCTAATACTGCTGAAGTAATTTCTGGACCCGATTGCGCTTGCGGATTACCGACATGATCATAGTCATAGTCATAGTCATTTATTTTTCAATATAGAACAATAAAATTGTTTCTTATTGACGTCAATTTTAATTCTACTTAATCTAAGTTTACCACCGCTTCCAAGGCGCTGGTGGAGAAGAAACGGCGCAACAAACTACACTGCGGCATTTTTTAGACGTCAATTTACAATATTTATTTTCTTATAGCTCAATGTGGACGAATGTACATTTCGCGTCTGGATAAACAATCACAAGTATATAAAACACTTTATACTTAAGAATTAAAACAAAGTTACATAATGTAACAAATAAGTCACGTAATTATAGCATTTTACGAGGGGCCTGCACCATGCTCAAGCTTGATATTTTTATCTTTCAAGTAATCATCTATCCTATAGTATGCTTTTTTGGATAAGGTGGTCTTTATAAACGTTTTGAATTTATTGTCAGGCATACCAAGGATCGATTCTGGCAGTTTGTTATAAAAACGTATACCATTCCCCTTAAAGGAATCACTAACCCTGCTAAGCCGATAACATGGAAGTAGAAGTCTATGTTTGTTACGCAGATTTCTGTCTGTAATGTCACTTACTTTTGTGTAATCCATACTAATATTATAAATGCGAAAGTAACTCTGTCTGTCTGTCTGTCTGTATGTATGTTACGCTTTCACGCTTAAACTACTGAACCGATATTGATGAAATTTGATATAGGGGTAGATTAGACCATGAGAAAGGACATAGGC
This sequence comes from Eilema sororculum, assembly GCA_914829495.1. Lineage (NCBI taxonomy): Eukaryota > Metazoa > Arthropoda > Insecta > Lepidoptera > Erebidae > Eilema > Eilema sororculum. The sequence continues at coordinate 13,295,279 of OU618550.1, forward strand.
TATGTTTGGTCGCGAGAACCGACATCCACGCGGGCGGAGCCGCGGGCGGAAGCTAGTGAGATATATTTTTCCTGACATACATTATGTTTTCAAATACATATTGGGAAGCTACAGTTAAAATGTCAATATCCTTAAATAGTTCCCTAAGGGAGTCTCTCTTGCCTAAGCAATAAATGGCACGAACTGCCCTCTTTTTAACCCCCGACGCAAAAACGACGGGGTGTTATAAGTTTAACGTGTCTGTGTGTGTGTGTGTGTGTGTGTGTATGTGTGTGTGTGTGTGTGTGTGTGTGTCTGTCTGTGGCATCGTAGCACCCAAACGGATGAACCGATTTGGACGTAGTTTTTTTTGTTTGAAAGGTATATTAGTCGGGAGTGTTCTTAGCTATGTTTGGAAAAAATCGGTCCAAGATGGCCGCCGCCACAACATATCGGAATACGAATTTCTTCATAACTCCCTCAATATGGGCATCAAATGAAAGAGCTTGACTAGTAGGTCACTTTAAAAAGTATAAAAGAAAAATTAAATTAAGAATTTAAAAAACCCCCGTCACAAAAAACACTTCCAAAAAGTTGAAAATAAATGGAGTTTGCCTTTTAACTTTAACGGTTGCCATGTCGGGGGACCTTGAATTGTTCCGATAATATGAAGGAGTGCTTAACCAATTAGGGTCCCCCGACATGGCAACCGTTAAAGTTAAAAGGCAAACTCCATTTATTTTCAACTTTTTGGAAGTGTTTTTTGTGACGGGGGTTTTTTAAATTCTTATACTTATCTGCTGCATTTCCCCAAAGTAGTATTCCATAGGACATCAAGCTATGGAAGTAACTAAAGTATACGAGCCTAGCAGTAGCTACATCAGTCAACTGCCTAATCCGTCTCACAGCATAAGCAGCAGAGCTAAGTTTATTGGCCAGAATAGTGATATGGTCACCCCTTTGTAATTTAGATCGTTTATGAACTTATACCTACATAATACATTATTATTAATACCTTATTTACATAATTAACTCTTAAAGAATACACGTTTTAGATTCACTTTTGGCTATCATTCCTTTGGGCACCCACAACTAAGTATACAATATACCTCTACTCCTTAACTGGATTAACAAAATGTACAGTGCAAACAGTTCTATACATTTGGTGGTCCTTTGTGAATCTTAAACATATAGAAATAGCGAAGGGTGACATGACAGGACGATTAGGCATGTTGATTGATGATTTCATGGATTACATTATATTGAATTACTTTACAATTCGAACCCATCACACAGAAAAGATTCTTTCTTGTCTGTTTGTCCGTAATGAGTACTAAAACTACTGAACAAAAGGTGCAGCTGTTTTTTTACATTGGGAAGATTTTGGTGAACCATTTGATAGTTTTGAGTTTGCAATTTGGTTTAGTAGAACCAAAAATAGAATCATATAACCGACATATCTACGTCTGGGAGCCGTGGGTATTAGCTAGTAAATATTATCTGAGCGTTGACGGGGTTTGAAAGAGTTAATTCGTCAAAAAGACCAGATTAAAGATAAAGATATGACATAGTTCATGACACGTTCATAAGACATAAAAACTTATTAGTAGGACTTATCTATTGCTAATTCTCGATTATGCCAGTAACATAGATCTCACCGAGAACCAACAAGACAAACTGGAGCGTCTTCAAATACGTGCGATACGATTCACATTTGTTTTACACAAGTAGGATCATATTTCACAGTTCCGAACGTGGCTCAAGTCGGTCACCCATATGATTTCGTTGGGATACTGAAATTTTCCTTGCTAAAATACAGAATATTTTTTTTCCTATCCTGTCAGCAACGTTGTATTTGAAGATACACTTTTAGTTTAAATATTAATACCTACATATACATTACATTTACTCAAAGCCTGTAAATCCCCGAGGGGGTAGGCAGAGTAAGTAGGTATATTAACACCCAGATTCCGCAACCATGATTTTAGGATGTTTACCTACTCGTAGTACGGCTTAGTAGTCCGCTCAACTGCACTATGGGTAAAAAATATCCCTAAATTTTCCATAGTCCTTTGACCGTAATACGGGCAATAGAACACTTAAATGTTGTAGCTTTATAGATAAGCGTGGATAATAATATAATTATAAATATTCCACAAAATACTATCTAACGCTATCTAGTAGGTACCTATGCTACCCATGGTAAGCTTTTATAGCTTGTGTTATGGAATCTAGAATGCGGATAAACATACATAAATACTTTTTTTTGTAAATACATAGGTACATATTATACATAGAAACACCCAGATCAATGCAAATAGCCATATTCACGCATACAAATATTTGCACTGAGCGGGTGTTTAATTTAAATACAGTAAGGATTGCACGCCGGGTACAAACTGACAACATGTTAATGATTCAGTATGATGAGTAGACATTTCCATACTTTAGTCATTTTGGTATAGTTGTCAGAATGTTATCCCCAAAATAGGGGCAATAATATAGATACTAATTTGACCAGTGTGGCCGCCTGGCTGGATAAAAATATTCTCACTTTAAATACTGCCAAAACGAATTATATGTGTTTCTCAATTTATGACTCGTTTCAACCTCCAGGAGACTTTGAGCTCCGAATTCACAAATGCAATGATTCCCAATCAACTGACTGCAACTGTATTCCACTTGTGAAAGTACAACATTTAAAATATCTTGGTATCATGTTTGACCAGAGACTCTCTTGGCACTCTCACCTAGAACTACTCGCAAATCGGGTAAGAAAATTTAAATGGGTTTTTAAAACTTTGCGCAATGTTACACCTCTTGAAACAATAACCAAAATATATATTGCTCTAGTGCAATCAGTACTCTCATATTGCATACCAGTATGGGGTGGTGCTAATAAAACTAAATTTATTGAATTGGAAAGAGCTCAAAGATCGATTATAAAAGTAATCTATTCTAAACCTTACAAATACCCGACTACTGAGTTGTATCAAACTAGTAACCTATTAACAGTGAGGCAACTGTATATCTTGCTCACTGTTCTAAAAGTTCATGTAAGACTGAACTTTGACCCTAATCTTCTTAACAAAAGAGTCTACCACAATGTTGCTCCAGCAGATACTGTCGCTACAACATTTGCCAGTAGTCAATTTAAAAGACAGTCAGCTTATTTATATAACAAGATCAACAAAATATTAAGCATCTACCCCATGGTCTTTCATGACTGTAAAATAACCCTGTTATCTTGGTTAAAATCCATGAATTATGGCGAAACCGAAGAGCTCATGCATATTATATCTTAACATTATCCCTAACCTAATTGTCTACCTCACTCTGACACTCTGACACACACACACACACACACTCACACACACACACACACACACACACACACACACACACACACACACACACACACACACACACACACACACACACACACACACACACACGCAAACACACACACACACATTCAAATTGTTATTTTATATAAAATCAAAAAGGTACTTACCTGACTAGCTACTTCTTTTGTAATGTGGAGAGCGAGGCCTCCTAACACAGGTATTACTTACTTAAAAGGAGTGCCTCAAACACTGTTTAAATGCTATCATGTAAGAAAACGAAAATAAATTTATTATTTATTATTTATTTATTTATTATTACTATTTTAATCACCCTACTGTGATTTTTCCTAGCGACTAAGCCGTGTGGTTCTTGGTTCGGGTGGGTGTATGATTGCACACGTCGATGTTGAGGTTATATAAAATGTTATGAAATGATAGTCAAAATGTAACAAAAACTTAAATGAATAACATGATTTCATTTATACAGTAATTCAAGAGTAAATCAAATTAATAATATATAATTAATTCAAAAGCCCCAACCTTCTTTCTTCTCTCGAAAAGGGCCACTGCTCTTTAATTACCCAGCGCGTTTTAATTATAAAGTTGTCAGCCAGTAAGGGATGTGAAGATAAATCTTAGATGGTTTCGGTTATCGCCATAATTCAATATCGCATGTCATTGTGTATATATAATAACACAGCTAGGGGACAATTTTACGTGATGCAGATGAAAATATAAATTAACTTTTAATTAAATAACAATAATATAATAGATAGGTATGTAGTAAGTTATACCAGTCACGAGGTAAACGATAAATTTCGCTCACACTGTTACAATTTCACAAGTCTACAACGTGATGAATGACGATAATGAAGAAACTTTTGTAGCTTTCCTGTTATTTAATTTTTTCTCCATCCGAGACTAGGTAAATACTAAATTGCCCATGACCAAGTGCGGCGGCAATATGCTCACCCCCTATTACGTGAGGTTCTATTGCCCGTAGTATGGTTTTAAGTTGTCCGGTCAACCGGACTATGTAAAACCATAGTCCGTTTACTACGGGTAAACATCCCATTTAAGTACACTTCAATGAAAAATGAAAAATCCGGACTTTTCTTAAATTATTATACATACTAACATAGATACTTATAAGTCAATTGTTACTAACACATTGAGTCTTGTTGCTCGAAATAAAGAAATTTATTATTATTTCCTTTATTTGAGTACATTACATATAAATTACATTTTTAAATATATCCTAAAAAAAATTACAAAATATATTTAAAAATATAAAAAATTATTATTATAATTAAAGTATAGATATATCTGAAACAATAGGCAGATAATAATCATATTTGTTATAAGAATGAAAATTAAATTAGGTACCTACTAGTAAGACTGATAATATTTTTATAAAACTAACTGTTACCTAACCACATTTTTTTTATAAATATTCCACAACACACCACAACCACAACACAAATTACTGCGCTCGTGTGAATAATAAATTTGTCGTTCTGAAAGTTTCTGCACAGTTTTCTTTATTTTTCTTTCCTTAGAACCTTCTACAAGTAGAGCACGGGTTGAAGGAAATTGAGAAGTAACTCGCGCGACAGATTAAGCTAGGGGAAGCGAGTTACATATTGTCAAATTCCTCCAGACAGTAGGACTAAGATTCTTTACGATTTTTAACCCCCGACGCAAAAACGACGGGGTGTTATAAGTTTGACGTGTCTGTGTGTGTGTGTGTGTGTGTCTGTCTGTGGCATTGTAGCACCCAAACGGATGAACCGATTTGGATTTAGTTTTTTTTCTTTGAAAGGTATATTAGTCGGGAGTGTTCTTAGCTATGTTTGAAAAAAATCGGTCCAAGATAGCCGCCGCCACAACATGTTGGAATACAAATTTCTTTAGAATTCCCTCAATATGGGTATCAAATGAAAGAGTTTGACTAGTAGATCAATTTAAAAAGTATAAAATAAAAATTAAATTAAAAATTTAAAAAACCCCCGTCACAAAAAACACCAAAAAGTTGAAAATAAATGAATTAATTTTAATTCAACGGTTGCCATGTCGGGGGACCTTACGATACTGTACTTAACCAGTTACGGTCCCCCGACATGGCAACCGTTGAATTAAAATTTATTCATTTATTTTCAACATTTTGGTGTTTTTTGTGACGGGGGTTTTTTAAATTTTTAATTTAATTAATTGTTTCTTTTGCCATCCGCTGCGGGTGGGTGATTAGATGGTCAGTTACTAGCTATCAAGTGTCAATTTAGACAATCTTGCGATTTAAGCGTAAACCTAAGGGCGTGGGAAGCTTGCAAAGATAAATGTCTGTATTTATAAGACCAAAGTAATACAAAACAATTTATTTATGTATTTATTTATTACTAGCTTTTTCCCGCGGCTCCACCCGCGTCCAGGTCGGTTATCGCGACCAAACATAGCCTATGTCCTTCCTCAAGGTCGAATCTACCCTTATACCAAATTTCATCAAAATCGGTTCAGTGGTTTAAGCATCAAAGCGTAACATACAGGCAGACAGACAGACAGACAGACAGAGTTACTTTCGCATTTATAATATCAGTATGGATTATTCTTTGAATCATCTAATCAACCAATTCTAATAGGTTTCCGCGACGCTCGATTACAAATTTAGCTGCGTGGCCTCCCTACCTATACAGAGTAAGAAAACTTAAAAAAGAAAGATGACTGAAATCGGTTGAATTTCATAGCCATTCTGCAAAATAGCAACACTTAAGTCGAAAATGCGGGACTTAAGTACAAAGATGAAAACAATGCACAATAAATTATTCATATACTGCTACTGACGTAGGTAGGCACTCCAAATTTCACACTTGATCGTTGTTTTAAGTGGCATTAAAACTTTACCGTTGTTATTATTATATTTTGCTCACCTAAGCGAAATGAAGTTGATAATTACACATAATTTACTTTGGTAACTTTATAAAAGTTTGGCGTAACACCCGGCATACTTGGCAACATGTAACTTGCGCCCTGTCATAACTTGATAATTTTGACAGTATCACTGTGTTGTGTTCACACTTATTGTTTGAACTTTATACGTGTTTATGTTCACCTGCTTACACTAAATATGATAGAAGACACACCTGTTCTCATATAAAATAAAGAATTATCTAACATCCATTTTACGAACTCACAAAATCTATTATGAATATTGTATAACTATTCCGCGATGATTTGGTTTACAGAAAAGTTTCGTAGTCACATGTCAGCCCACCTGTTACTCCAGGGATACCATGGTTCCGTAGGGGGCTCACTTCATGTGCCATATGTCATTCTAAGGCGATTGGCACACTGCAACGCTCGACGCGGCGTCGTTCGTCGACGCGCGTGGACGCGGGAGAGATAGTATAGTCCGAGAGATATTGAATTTTTTTGGTAGGTAGGTGTGTGAAGTAATCTAAAATTTGGAGAAAAGTAAAGTAAAGCCATCCGACCATTAGCTCGATAGCCCAGACTATATTAAGAACGCTAGAGATGAAAAGAAAATGATTAGAAGTGCAAGCTATTTTCGACTTATGGACATGACAGGTAACTAATTTTTTTTCTTATATTCGTGATCAGCGTCATCTATTAACGCGAAAAGAGACGTAACTAAGAAAATGCCATTTAGGTTGAAAGTCGCTTGCAGTCTCTGCGTGTTCCGATAACGAGCCAAAACAGTGGTGTCGGCTCCAATACCCGATATTGGGCATCGATATTTGACTTCCTCCGATCTCGGATATCTTTTTTTTTTTTTTTTTTTTTTTCGTGCGGAAATCCCCTCGGATACCCCCCCTGCCGGAGCCGGAAGGGGAGGTTATGTCGGACTCGAACCGACTAAAACCGCACGCCGACTGTGGGTCTTGGTGCTAGGCCGGAGGTGAGGTTGTCAAAGACATATCCCTCGCACCCCGGCTGACCCAGGGCCATCCCTTACGGTCTGGCCCTCCTCAGGAGGGGGGACAACGGTGTCCCCAACTCGCCCCCGGAATGGGGAGACGCGCTGTTCAGCGCGCCGCCGCCGTGGCCTGCTTCTGCTGGGGTGACAGGCGGCTCCACCCGTCACCCCCAGGCCCGCGCTCATGGGGGACGGAGGTCAGTCAGTGCCCTCCGACGCCCGAGTTGCCTGCGCGCGCGGGCGGCGCGATCCGCGAGTCTTCCTCGCTCGCGCCGCCTCTCCCGCTCCGCCGTCTCCTTCACGACCATTACCTGCTCGCTGAAGGAGACGCCGGCCGCCCACGCGTCCGCGCAGCGGACCATTGCTGTGAGCAGGGTGGCGAGGGTGAGAACTCTCACTCCCAGGGCTGCCACTAGCTCCCGCCTCGGTTCAGCCCATGCCGGGCACTCGGTGAGCGTGTGCAGCCCCGTGTCCTCGCTCGCGTCGCAGTGATGGCACTCGGACGTTGGCTCCTTTTCGATCCGACACAGATATCTCCCGAAGCACCCGTGCCCGGTGATAATCTGCGTCAGTCGATACGAGAGGCTGCCATGTGGCCTCTCGAGCCATTCCCCCATGATGGGCCTTACCGCCTCTATGACGGCATGCCCTGCGCGTCGTTGCTCAAGTCGTCGCTCCCACTCCGCCACCATGATCCCGTGGAGCCGGGACCTCTCGGCCCGAATGTCTTCGGGCTCGGGATCGAATCCCCGCTCCCGCGCCTCCTTACGGAACCGATACAGTGCCGCAAGGGATCTCGCTTCCAGGATCCACGGTGGCGATCCGGCTAGGAGACTCGCCGCTTCAAAGGATATCGTGCGGTACCCCCCAATGGCCCTGCAGGCCATCGTCTGCTGCGGAGCATGCAGCAGTTGCACGAACCTGGCCTGCAGGGCGTCCGCCCACACGGGGCACCCGTACAGGGCCATGGACCGCACGACACCCGCGTAGAGTCTCCTGCAGGAGTCCTCTGGGCCCCTCAAGTTGGGCAGCAGCCGCATCAGCGCGTTAGCTGACACCAACAGTTTGGGGCGCAGACTTCGGAAGTGCTCTCCGAAGTCCCACCGACCGTCGAGTACGAGCCCCAGGTATTTCAGCCGGGGCTTGATGTCGATGTGAGTACCTCCTACTATCAAGCTGGATCCCGTGGGTGGCCCGCGCCGAGGACCATGAAAGAACAAGGCCTCGGATTTGTGCAGAGCCACCTCGAGACCCAGCCGCCGGATCCGATCCACGACTTGAGCAACAGCGGTCGTGGCCCTCTGGGTCGCCTCGCGGTGAGTAGCGCCACTCACCGTCACTAGCGTGTCGTCCGCGTAGCACGTGACGGTGGCACCGAACGCGAGCTCACCGCGAAGCACCCAGTCGTATCCGATGTTCCACAGGAGCGGCCCCAGGACCGATCCCTGTGGGACACCGCACGACATCTCACGCCTACCGACGCCGGTCGCACTTGGGTAGATGACGGCCCTCTCCGTCAGGTACGCCCCGACTATGCGGCGGAGGTAGAGAGGCACATCGTGGTACACGAGCGCCTCCCTGATGCAACTCCAGGGCAAGGTGTTGAACGCGTTGGAGATGTCCAAGGACACCGCCAACGTCACCTCGCCCCGGGCGACCGCATCCTCCGCCAGAGTCCTCACGCGCATGATGGCATCCACAGTGGAACGCCACCGGCGGAAGCCGTACTGAGTGTCCGCTAGGTCCGGCCCCACTCTAGAGAGGTGCTCGACGAGGCGTTTGGCAATCACTCTTTCGAAGAGCTTGCCCACCTCGTCGAGCAACACTATGGGCCGGTACCCGGACGGCTCGTCCGCCGGGCGTCCGTCCTTGCGGATGAGGACCAGTTTCCCCGTCTTCCACATCTTCGGAAACTGGCCCCGCTCCAAGCATGCGCTGAGGAACCCTCGCAGTCGGGGTTCGAGACCGTCTTCTCCTAGAGCTAGGACCCACGCACGGCCTGGAATGCCGTCGGGTCCCGGGGCGGTGTTCTTCTTGGCTCTAAGCCGTCGCACCGCCAGCTCTAGTTCTACCCAAGTGACCTCGGGCACGTCGTCGTCAATAACCACGCCGGGCGCATCAGGCGACCGAGGTGGCGGAGTCATCTGCGGCGGAACGTGTTCCGCCCGCGCCGGGAACAGGGATGCCACCACTCCTCCAAGCAGAGCCGGCTCGAGAACCTGGGTCAGGGGAGGGGCCCGGGGGCGCAGCTTTCCTCTTACCAAGCGGTAAGGCCGCCCCCATGGGTCCCGCTCCAGTGTCTCCAGCAGCTCCCTATAGGAAGCTGCCTTGGACCGCTTGATCTCCGCTCGGAGGGCATTCCTGGCCTCCCTGTATCCCTCTTGCAACTCCGCCACTAGGGGATCTGTGTCTGCGGGGCGGCTACGCCTCCTACGGAGCCTGGCCCACCGGCGGTGCGCGATCACGCAGGCTTGACGCAGCCTCGCGATCTCCGCAGTCCACCAGTAGACCCGGCGCCTCGGACTATAGGCTGGAGCCCTAGACATACCCGCATCGCAGACAACAGTCATGGCCTCCCGGAACCACGCCGCCTCGTCATCAATGTCATCAGGCCTGTCCGGCACCATGGCCCAGGCCTGCACGGAGGCGGCTTCCAGGAGAGCATCCCTATTCAGTCCCCTAAGCACCCAGCGCGGCTCGCGTGGGGCCGGTGTGACCGGCGCATCACTCTCGGGAGGGGAGACATCAAACGGAACGTATCGGTGATCCGACAGTGTCTCCACCTCCACGACAACACGCCAGTCCCGCACACGTTGCGACAGCGAAGCGCTCGCGAATGAGAGATCAACGATCGAACTCGCCCCGCGCTCCGCCACCCAGAACGTGGCTTCGGCCCCGCGATTCTGGAGAACCAGACCGAGAGTAGCGGCCCAGCTCTCCAGAGCCCTACCTCGCGGGTTCGTGTGCCGGGACCCCCAAGCCTCAGACCAGGCATTGAAGTCCCCAAGCACAAGAACCGGGCGAGGGTGACAGGCATTGACGACGTCGGTCAGCCGCTCCAGCGACTGCCGATACTGCCCTATGCGTCGGTGTGATGCCGGCGTGAAGTAGACGGCCACGACCGCAATCTCCCCCACACGCGCCGCTACGATGCCATGCTCCCTTGCGATCACCACAAAGGGAGGGGCACCCGCAGCGGCGTTACGCACCAGTGCCGCCGACCCATCCAGGTCGACCACCCAGGCAGGCCCGGGGGGGCGGTGAGTGTATGGATCGGCGACAGCGGCGACGTGTATGGACCACTGTGCCATGCTCTGGAGCAGAAGTGCCTGAGCATCGACACCGTGGCCCACGTTCGCCTGCAGGATGCGGAGCTGGGGATCCATTATGGAACCATCTCCGCATCCCGCCGCGAACTATTGGCGGAACGCCCGCCTCGTGGCTTCGGCTCCCCTGCGGTGCAGGCCTTGCTGCCAACCCGATGGTCGGCCGGTTTGCCCCCCGCTGCACACCTAAAACAGTGCAGCGGAGCCTCGCAACCACCGGCCCTGTGACCGGGTTGACCACAGCGAAAGCAGCGGTCGCCGACCGTCACCTCCGCCGTGCACTGCACCCCCACGTGCCCGACCGACAGGCACCTAAAGCACCTGGCTGGTCGAGCCTGCAGGAGCTGAGCCCGCACCCCAACAACACCGTCCACCACGAGGACACGCCGATCGGCAGCCTTTTGAGCTGCTGCGATGGGGCAGCCGACAACTGCCGCCCCCTGTCCGCGACGGCCGTAGCGAATCGCTCCGACCTTAACCGCCTCCAGGGGGCAACCCCCGGCCTCCGCCACGGTGGCCCGAATCTCCTCGGCCGTGATGGAGTCGTCCAGGCCCGAAATACGCAGTTCTGCGCACTTGGTGGGCCTGGACACCCGGACGTCGGCTGCATCCAGCGTCTCCCTTAGCTGAGCCGCTATGGCATCAGCCTGGGGACCGCTGGAAGCGCCAGGGACCTGTATGAGGCGGGCACCCGTCCGGGTCTCCGTGACTCGGAGGGGCTTCGCCAGTTTGAGAGACCTCATATCTATGAGGCCTCTGGCCCGCCTCACCAGATCCGGGTATTGCACGCCCCTCTCCGCAGCCTCCGGCGTCATCGTCAGGACGACGGCCGTTGTGCGGGGGACGCGCAACCTCACCGGCGCTCCCTTTGCAGCAGCCTCAGCCTTCCTGGCCTTTTTGGCTGCCTTTCTCTTGGCGTTCCGCTTTCTTCTCGTGTCACCGGCCACCTCCCAGCCCCCTGCCGGTGCGGAGCTTGTGGAGGCGGTCGGGGCCGGAACCGAGGTAGAGGCTGGAGCCAGGGCTGGGGCTGGGGCTGGGGCAGAGGACGTCTTCCCCTTGCCCTTCCCCTTTCCCTTGCCCTTGGGCTGAGCGCCCTGCGCAGCAGCGGCAGCGGCAGTGGTAGCGGCCGGAGCAGATGGCACAGCGGATGGGCTGCTGGCCGGCTCCTGCGGGGTCCCCGTCACTGCTGGGCGACCCCTTTTTACTGCTCCGGCATCGATCTCGGATATCGGATATTGGATATCGGACGTCAGTTGATGTGAAAGCGCTCTAAATTTGTCATGTTGCATTGCAATAATATTAATTTAAAATTCGTCTGAATTACCTACACAGAAATTTCTAACAGCTCTCGGACTAAAAATCCCTCGAAAAACACGCGCGTGAATGCAGATTTCAGTGTGCCATACCTCGCGTTTTCGTTGTTGCGTCGACGCGGCGTCGCGCTCGTCCCCTCTACGGAGCTCATTTTGTATAGAAAAACGCGGGGTCCCACACACTGACAACGCAATCACGCGCGTTGCCGCAGATTACGCGCGTACAAGCAGAAAACGCGAGGTATGGCACACTGACATCTGCATTCACGCGCGTGTTTTTCGAGGGATTTTTAGTCCGAGAGCTGTTAGAAATTTCTGTGTAGGTAATTGAGACGAATTTTAAATTAATATTATTGCAATGCAACATGACAAATTTAGAGCGCTTTCACATCAACTGACGTCCGATATCCAATATCCGATATCCGAAATCGGAGGAAGTCAAATATCGATGCCCAATATCGGGTATTGGAGCCCACACCACTGTTTTGGCTCGTTATCGGAACACGCAGAGACTGCAAGCGACTTTCAACCTTATAAGGCATTATCTTAGTTACGTCTCTTTTCGCGTTAATAGATGACGCTGATCACGAATATAAGAAAAAAAATTAGTTACTATGTCATGTCAATAAGTCGAAAATAGCTTGCACTTCTAATCATTTTCTTGTCATCTCTAGCGTTCTTAATATAGTCTGGGCTATCGAGCTAATGGTCGGATGGCTTTACTTTACTTTTCTCAAAATTAGATTATTTCACACACCTACCTACCAAAAAAATTCTAATATCTCTCGGACTATACTAGCTCTCCCGCGTCGACGCGCGTCGACGAACGACGCCGCGTCGAGCGTCGCAGTGTGCCAACCGCCTAATCCACAATACCAACGAATTGCCCTACCAAGTGAAAGAGTATTTCCTGGCCACTACATCTCTATATGATATAGTCTCTAAGACTTGAAGTTTATTTAATATTAGATAGATGGCTCTGTGACAAAATAAGATATAGCTTAAGGTTTTTGTTACATCCTCATCACCAATCTGCTGAAAAAATTAAGGATTTCCAGTTTGATTTTCTACGGTATTTTATAGTTTTTATGTGTTGTCTGAAGAAGGGGGGGGGGGGGGGGGGTTACAGGGGACATTACTGCCCCCCTCAAATCCCTCAAACCTTAAGCCTACGACCGCGCCTAATAGCTTAGTTTATGTTCCTCAACCACGATTTTTACGTCATATTAACAATTGTTATGCCTAATTACAACCTTTATCACTTGAGACTAGTGATAATTGACGGTTACAATCTTCAAAGAAGCATGATATACTTACGGATAATTTGTTCATCCGTTATCTTCTTCTTCTTACGGTTTTGCAATTAAAAGAAAATCAAACCTAATACCAGTTTATATTTAAGAGTATTCGTATAATTATAAAACGCTCATTCCTTACTTCCCCATGCGCCCTACTAATTCACCTTTCCAATTTAATCGTCTGCAATTTCCAGCGAAAATTTGCAACCTACTAAAATAAGTCTCAAGGTTTAATGTGGCTAATTCTTAGACCATGTTGAAGGTCTTTTTCAATTTTTTTTGTTTATAAAAATATAATATATTTTGTTTATAAAAAAATATATTACTAATAATATCCGTTATTAGGTTTAGGTGTGAAGATTAGGGGAAATCCCTAACCTCTTCAGATAAGCAAAATTGTATGTTTTATGAGTGGATCACGTTCACGTTGCGGTTAGTGTAATATACAACATTTCGGCTCATGAGCCAGTGCTTACTAGGTTACCGACTCTAGGTTTACTCTACGATAAGTTTTCATTTTTTCACAGGGACAGCTCTCAATATAACAGCGAATGTTAAGAGTACGAAATGGGACAAAAATATTGTTCATTCTGAAAGTTTACATAATAGAAATTTCATCCTGTTCAATTTTGTGTTCTAATCTATTGTTTACACCAAAGCAGACTAAGTGTGGATTCCAGTTACCTATGTATAAATTAACTTCAATTTGTCGCGTATCAACATATAAATGTACTTAAAGCAAGATTTGTTCAAGTTACTCAGTTTGTCTAAATCTATTCACTATCAATTAATCAAGCGTAGACACGCACCAACCCTGTTATAATTAATTGCTTGCCATCAGGTGCTAATTCGCCGATCTCATGCTAATTCTGAATGAATCGAAGGACTTTCAATCTATAAATTTTACAACGATCAACAACTTTAGGGGAGGCGCGAGCTTCCTAGAGTGATAGCTAAACATCCTCTACTAAGATTAATTTGAGTTTTTCGAAGGAGATTTATTGGAAGGTTGGATCTCGCGATTGCACGGGCGCGCTCTCGACGACCGTTCTATTCGGCCGATCATTTGTCAGTGTCTCCGCCTTATCTGATCCGAAAACTAAATGAATTTTGGCATGCATTTGCCTTTTCGAACTGACAGATCAAATCTACTTAGATCATCAAAACATCTTTGTTTGAGAATTTGTGTTAGAAGAAGGAAACATGTGTGCGGGTAGATCTTTCCATTTCTTTACTGTTCGACAAAGAAAGGAAGTACCGAAACGCTTTGTTCGAGATGGTACTGTTGGTAGGTGCGATAATATTACGTTTGCATTCAAAATAAGTACTCATTTCAAAACTACGTACGACTTAATCTTATAACCTAACTAGCTTTTGCCCGCGGCTCCGCCCGCGTGGATGTCGGTTATCGCGACCAAACATAGCCTATGTCCTTTCTCATGGTCTAATCTACCCCTATAGCAAATTTCATCAAAATCGGTTCAGTGGTTGAGGCGTGAAAGCGTAACATACAGACAGACAGACAGACAGACAGACAGACAGACAGACAGACAGACAGACAGACAGACAGACAGACAGACAGACAGACAGACAGAGTTACTTTCGCATTTATAATATTAGTATGGATTTAAAAGAAGGTACGACAAAACTAAACCAACCGATGTTGTGGATCAAACTTTCAGGTCATTGATAGGTAGGTAGGTACTATAAAACTAAAAAGCATTTATTATTGTGCAATAGGGACCGAAGACGGCACGTGACACTTAGGTCCGATTAAACGCTGCTTTTTTTTCTTACGGAAATGTCGCAATCTGGAGGGGAGGTTATGTCGGACTCGAACCGACTTAAACCGCACGCCGACTGGGGGTGCGACCCCGGCTGACTCAGGGCCATTCCTTCCGGTCTGGCCCTCCTCAGGAGGGAATAAACCTTACAGAAAGAATCAGAACTGCATGATGCGTAAATGCGTCTTTCGTTCGTGTTTCGTGCAAGGTCGAAGTTTCGGACGTACGTTTCAGCTCCATTGGTCAAAACTATTTTCGCATGATTGCGTCAATGAAAAGTACCTTTGGATCAATGTAGAGTTCGATTGTAACATAGTTATATGTATGTATCTATCTGCGGTAGCCTAGTGGTATGGGTAATGGACTGCTGAGACGAGGTCTCGGGTTCGATCCCAGTTTTACCGTGGCACACGCCAATGTCTTTTCGATGCTTTTCAAAGTTATGTGTGTATTTATCGCAGGTTTATAAGTACCCGGTTAATGGCAATAGGCTCGCCACCTATTACATTGGGACGTAAACATAAACTGGCGAAATGTGGGTGCTAGCACCTCTGCCTACCCCTTCGGGGAATACAGGCGTGAGTTTATGTATGCATGTATGTATGTTATATGCGAGTATAACTCCTTCAATTTGTGTTTTGCATTGTAAGTGGATAAAAAATATCATTATTTACATATACTTAAAGTTAACAAAGAAAGGTAATGTCGATAAAGAAAACTGTTAAAATAATACGAAGGGTGTCTGCCAAGACATGGGACCTACAGGAAATACCCTTCTCAACCCTTTACGTGACGTGCGTGCGTATTGTCTGATTTTATCACAATTAATTTAGTTTACTATCTGAAGGTGTGTATGTGATAGTGTTATATTTTTACTTAAATAATTCTTTATGCCTTTCCTAACAAACTGGGATAGACTGGATGCGGACGCTGGAGGATCGGGAGTAATGGCGTACCTCGGGAGAGGCCCATGTCCGCCAGTGGACTGAGTGCTCGCATATATATCACACTGTTCACACACTTATATAGGTTTGTCATTGTTATAGGAATGATAATATACAATAAATGGGATGTATGATGCAACTTGGTAGTAGCTAAGTATTTCCTTTCATTATTTTACGGTAAATTAAAAAATCCTTCGACTTTAAAAGCGTTGAGATTACTTGTTCTTAATAGAAGTTACGGCAGACGCCAAGGGGGAATTTATTTGGCGTTCCAGTGTCTCGAACAAACTTATTAAAGTTCACCCCTCTTGGACGAGCACTAAACATTTTAAATAGCGACACAGAATCTATTATAATATTGTAATTAGTTGTGTCTGTGCATTGGAGAAATTTAAAAACGTACTTGAGTTATGTTAAACGAATGATTCTAAATACTTCAATATTTTTTTGGAATTTTTGTTTGTTTTACATATTGAATAACACACTTGTGCTTATACTAATATTCCAATTCCCAAACACTACAATATTTGCATTTGCAATGCATGAAAAAATGCAAATATTGTAGTGTTTGGTAAGGCGAAACCGGTCAGCTTCAGAATTAAAATAAACTCGGAAAAGTAGTGTGTTATTCAATATGTATAGCAGATTCCACCAAGTGCCATCAATCTCCAGTATAAACAGTCTTGTTTGTATTAGTGCTAGATGCTAAAACACATAAGTTGTGTTTGTACATACATTAGACGTTAAATGAATGATTCTGAATTCTTTTTTTTTTAATTTTAGTCTTGACAGCAATTTGGATTACTTACGTATAATCAGAGATATGACCAAAAGTCACGATGAGTGATATCTATGTGGGCGTAGCCGCGGGCAATATCCATACTAATATTATAAATGCGCAAGTAACTCTGTCTGTCTGTCTGTATGTTACGCTTTCACGCCTAAACCACTGAATCGATTTTGATGAAATTTGGTATAGGGGTAGATTAGACCTTGAGAAAGGACATAGGCTATGTTTTGTCGCGATAACCGACATCCACACAGGCGGAGCCGCGGGCAAAAGCTGGTGCTTGGCGTGAAAGCGTAACATACAGAAAGACAGACAGACAGACAGACAGACAGACAGACAGACAGAGTTACTTTCGCATTTATAATATTAGTATGGATTGTCGCAGTTCCAAAGGCGGTAGTGTATTTTCATTATTTATCTTGAATAACGGTAACGATCGACGATAAATAGGTTTTTACTACATCAAAGGTAAGGCACCACAAGTAAAGGAGCTCACTTTTATGGGGTTAGTATATTATATGGTGAGTTCACGTTTGTGGTACATGTTTAGGTAGGTACCTAGTGAGGTTCAGAGCCGGAATCGCTCGATCGCAAATTTAATACTATAAACATTATGTTATTTATTAAAGATTTATGTAAAATTTTCAATAGGGAAGATGGATTCAAACTATCCGGGACGTAGAATCCAGTGATAGAAATACTAAAACCCAACAACATTGTGCTGTCCAAAACTGACGTAGTGAGTGTAGTGTGTCGCCAGCCTTACTTTCATTCTGAAAGTAACGTAGGGTAGACGCACAAAAAATGTTCCGCGCAAACCGCGCGACCCTCGCCGGCCAGTCAAGTCGTGACCACGGTTGCAGCATCGCACCCGAAACGTCGGCAAAAAGTAAGTGAAAGTTTTTATCGCATGAAGTTCCGAACTGCATAAAATAACTATAACCATTATGCCATTATAATTCGCATAGGTAAGAGCAGCCAATATATTTGAGCGAAACACCAGATAGTGCGGGTGCATAAGGCAGCGGACAGCCTTAAGCCAATGTATGTATACTTGATTGCTTGTTGCCGTCTCAACGACAGTCCAAATTCAATTATAACTTGTCCGTCACTGCAGTAAATCTGGGCAGAGAATTCTGATGGTGGTTTATACAGGGTCAAGAATTCAACATAGTTATGGCACATAATAAATAAGTATTTCTTTAAATTTCTTTATTAAATTAATATACCACAATATTCTACACAACACTATCTAGACCCATGGTAAGCATAGCTTAGCTAACTTGTGTTATTGTATCTCGAATGGTAATAGTATGGATGTAATTTTCTGTGATATGATAAATAATATTGATGTAAATATGTAGAGTATAAATGAAAAGTAACTATTTACAAATTTATTTTAATTTCACGGTAGACAGAACAAAAAGTAGCCAAGTAGTGAGAAATAAAATCACAGATCAGCCGAATATTCGAATCTCAAAATCTGTAATTCTACAGCCAGGCACAGTGCCAACCCTGCTCTCTTTGAATGTGACAATTGCACAGTCACCGAGTTTTAGCGACCTTATGAATCGGGTGCAATAAGTCATATTTACAACTTTTTACACCGAAACGTCAGGGAGCAATTTGCACAACTTGTTATGTGCACACCGTGATGCACACTGCGGCCACTGGATAAGATTTATGAAACTGCATGTTTACAACAATATTCTGCACAGTAGATGAAACTTATTGTTAAAAAATAGAGGTTATTTTGCAATGATTTCAGGAATACAGTTTTATTGCTCAGGCATTATACTGCGGAAGCTGACTAACGGTAGAATTGTCTGGGATTTATGCTCCGGCAAATCTTTTATTGGAATCGGCCGTCTGTTTTTTTCTGTTTCGCGGACATTCCATAATAGAAATATACATTACTTGAAGTAAGTGGTCGAAACGCTGATAGTGAACGAGAGGTCACCTGAGTCCATAAATGCTCGCAACAATAGATGTGTCACTTGAGTATTGTCGACTTTATCCCACTTCTTAACGAGTTCTGTGAGTCTACTTTCTACCAACAACATAAAAATAAACTGCGGTTGAAGTGTGCTGATTCTTCCAAGTCATATTCGAATAAATTTTGGCTTTAACTTGAGTAGGTAAACGTTTACCATAGGTACTTACCTTGGCTTCAGTGCCTAGTGCAGTCTATATTTCATTTGTTATTGTCGTACCTAATATTGTTTATGTTGCAATTACATTTATTTTAACAACAATAACACTTTCACGCGACGTTTTGTTTACAGATTCTTAATGTAGATCACAAGTGCTCTTATTGGACCGATGGACAGATCACGGACTTGTAGGATAAAGCGACCGAACATTGGTTGCCATATCATCCTTAACTATGTAACTATGTAACAATTTCAATTGTTCAGTGATGTGATAACGCCGAATGAAAATTGCTAACTGAATCACTTTGCACCCCACGATCCACAATACGTGTTCCCTTTTGAAGCGTGAAGGATGTGACCTACTTACAGAAACAATGCTTCAAAACAACACTACTTCGGCACGTATATCACCGACAGTGTTTTCTGCCAGCTCGAAATCAGACTGCATGTTAGCATGCCTGATTTCAAGAACGTGATACCATTGATCAACTCGAGGTTCAACGTGGTTGAAGGTGACTTGCAACTGCAATCCGGATCAGTTTTCTTAAACGAGATGATATTCGCAATACTTCTCTCGGTTTTATCTAGATTTTGGATAGTGGATAGATACATAAAACCGAGTGATATGACACTTACCAATATTTGGAATTCATTTTCTTAACATAACATACATAACATAAACTCACGCCTGTATTCCCCGAAGGGGTAGGCAGAGGTGCTAGCACCCACATTTCGCCAGTTTATGTTTTAGGTCCCAATGTAATAGGTGGCGAGCTTATTGCCATTAACCGGGCGCTTATAAACCTGCGATAAATATGCGATAATGTGATAATCATTTTCTTGATATGGCAATTTATACAAAATTATTATGAATTTATAAAATCATTAATACATAAGGAGACGGAGATCTCTGGGCCAAAATATAAAACCAGCTCAATTGAACATCTGAACGAGACGAGAAATCTTAAAACTAAGTTTATTTCACTAATAAAATAAAATATCGATTACTGTGAATAATTTTAACAATATTGTCCATAAAAACACTCGCATCGCATTATTATTTCTGTCAAAGTGGATAACACATAATAATTATAATAATGACCCTTAAAAAACAGAATAACAATATAAATAAAATCTAAATAGATTTTCGATAATCGATTAATTATTTCTCCTGTTTATCAATTGTATTTTTAATCTGTGCTGTGACAGCTGACAGCTCCCTGACTTTCAGCCGATCATTGTACTACATCATTGGATTAAATTAATTTTGGAGTAAAAGCAACAATTACCTTCTATTAAAACAATATAGAAATCGCAGTTCAGAAATATTAATTTCTTGCATAAGTTCACTTATTAAATTTAAAATAATATATATAAAGATGAACCCCTATTTTCCTTAGTCACGAGATGGCGCCTGAACGGCTGAACTGATTTCGCTAATTCTTTTTTTTTTATGGGGTTTGTTATTGCTAGGAGAAGGTTCTTATGAAAGAAAAATTAGAAAATGTAAGAATACCTAACAACCATATAAAATAGCTGACCCGTCATGTTTAAATTTTGAATTTGGAATAGAATTCCAAAAAAATGTGTTTATTATTTCTAATACTACTTTAGAATATTCTTCTATGTTATCTGACGTTTGACATAGAATTGGCATAGTGCGTATTGCAAATATCGTCAGAGGATCATTAGTAGATATTCCTTTGAATTTTCGTAACAAAATGCCATCTTTTCGCGTAAAGCAAACGATGGAAAGAATTTGCAGATCTGCTTGGGCCGCGAAAATATTTATGGTGGCTATTTTTTTTATTTAGGTCGAAAAATAAAATTGATGTTAGTATGAAGCGTAGAGGTATATGGTTGTATGGTTCCCATAGGTATATAGGCTCCGTAAGTGTAAGTATGGGCCCCGGTGACCTATTGGTATCGGGAGCTTCATGGGCGTATGGGACTCAAATCGAAATGCTATGCGTTCTTAAAATAATTAGGAGAATTTGATGTAGCTAATTGAGGTAAACACAACATAACATCATTGATTCTAATTTCTAAAGCGAAACGAAGTTTGCCGGATCAGCTAGTCTCTTATAACTCTGTTAGACTCCCAAAATCTGCAGAATTTTCAGGGAATGTTTAATAAATAAGCTCTTAATTGAGACCACTCTCATTTTTTACAATTGGCCCACGAATATAAGAGAGCTTATTCTATTATATTTAAGACCCATATTCTATTATATTCTAAGGAACATACTTAAACTTAAAACGGAATACCTGAGTTAAGCATCAGGGTAATAGGTACACTATATGAAGGCTTGTTATCTCTATCTACTCTGTCGACTATAAATTACGATATTTTTTTGCAGTAAATATTCCACAACATTCTACACACCGCTATCTAGACCCATGTTAAGCTTAATTAGCTTGTGTTATGGAATCTTGAATGCGGATAAACATACTTGGATACTTTTTTTTGTAAATACATACATATAATACATAGAAACACCCAGACTAATGCAAATAACACCGTTTTCCCCCCGAAGGGTAGAAAACGTATATTTAGGTTCCAGCGTAGCTAGACCCACTTTGAGATTACCTCTTGGATTTTCGTATGTGACAACACTGTTTGCCTACCGTAAAACGTCACCCCCCGCGCACCTATCCCCTCCTACATCACAGTCGCCATGTTGCGCCGGGCGCGTGCGTCGCTTGGCTTGTCAGTACTCTCAAACCGGCGCCGGCAAGACCTTAAGGTCAGTGAGTCTAGCTACGCTGGAACCTAAATATACGTTTTCTACCCTTCGGGGGGAAAACGGTGTTATTTAGGTGTCCGAGCTACGTTAGACCCACTTTGAGTCGTGTTTATTTTCTGCTGGCGCTACATGACGTACTGTGATTTGGTTCAGTTGAACTATGGGAGTATTCAAGGTGGAATAATAGATATAGTTTAAGGGTTATCTATATAATTATTATAGTATAACAGAAAAGTAGATCGCTTCTATTTACTAATTACGTGTTTTGTTCTTTTAATCATATTAATAAAATGATAATATATTTCAATTGATATAATGTAGGAATGTAGTACCTACTGATATTATCCACAACATCACACCGGTATAAATAAATTTGTCAGATTCGAAACGCCATCACTTCTTGATTCTTTACATGTTTCTTTAAAGTAATACTTTAAAAATGTGTCTCTACTCTTCCAGTTACCTCTTCCCAATAGTTCATCAATATTCGTGCTCTTATTTAGCCACATATCTGAGTTAACGGCAGCTCTGAAGCTGCCCGGGGAATCTTGAATGTTGGCCGTTCGGAGAAGTGTTCTCAACCAGCCAGCGATGACCGTTTGTGAGGCCGCATTCACTTTTCCTCTGGTTGTGATAAAAAGATTATTTAGGTTTCGTTTAGCTGATCTCCGCTTTTGTGATATACTGATGAGTCTCTTAATCCACAATACCGGGTTAAGTTTCTCTGGACCTTCTTCTGATAAACGCCACCCACTCTGTCGGTGTGTACCCGAGTCGGTCTTGGAACCGAATTTAGGCCATAATATCACATTATCGTTTTTAATTTCAATGCATTCTGGGCTAATATCCAATAATGTGAGATCATGCACTCTCCTTCCAGTGCATAATAGTAAAATTGCGGCAACGTGCCGTGAAACTTGGAATATACTATCAACATCGATATTATAATGTTGTAGATATCCGATTAATCTGCCGACCTCCCAAGTCGAAGGTTTTCGAGGAGGTGGCTTAGTCAAGGTTATGGCTTTCATCATATGTTTTACGAGTGGATGACTAGATAAGGTCTCTGATATTTCTGGGTTAGCGAATGTAGCGACTACAGATTTATGTACCGCGATAGTGCTGGGTGCTAATTTAGCTTTACCATGTAGGTAACACATGAACTTTGACAAATCACTAGGATCGGGTTTGTCAACCTGACATTTACCTTTAGACCATGTACACCATTTTTTCCATGCATGTTTATATGTCGTTAGGGTTGACTTACGCCATGCAGATTCTAGAAGTGTTATTTGGTCTTGCTGCCAGTTCTGCACTAAATGGCCCAGCCCGAACCCTCCAAACCTGCAAAAATAAGTTTTCTACTGCAGGTGGGGGTTTCCCCGTTTGCACATCTATCAGATGTCGGTGTAGATAGTGAACTGTGAAGGGAGGGCTCAGTGCTCTTAGCTTTAGCTCCACTTTCCAAAACGTCTTCTCCCAATTCGGGGCCACGAATAGGTATGTTCCCGAACTCTTTACTAGGTGTCGTAACACCCTTGGTATAAGTGGGGGAGGGGGGAAGAGCCAACCGAGGTTGTAATGCCAAATTTTGCTGAAGGCATTCACAAATGCACACCCCGAGTCGCGCGCATCTTCGCTCACATATTGTTCCACGATCGCCGTTCGAGAGCTTACAAACAGGTCTATCGAGGGTCTGCCCCATAGGTTGAAAATGGTTTGTGTTATGGTTTTGGATAACTTCCATTCTGGTGCTTGGCGACATCTCGAGAGACTGTCGGCGAGTAGGTTGTATCTTCCTGGCAGGTAGCGTACTTTGAGGTGTATCTGATGTTGATGTGACGTTTCGAGAATGTCTTTCGTTAACTAAAGCAATGCTGTGGACTTCGTCCCTCCTTCTTTGGTGATGTATGCAGCCACAGACCTGTTGTCTGTTTGAGCCAGCACTGTTAGTTTGTTGTGATCGTGTATGATATGTTGAATGGCCTTTTTTAATGTCCATAATTCCTTTCTGTTGCTGTGCCAGCGTTGCTGTCTGGTGGTCCAAGTACCACTGATGCTCATATCGTCTATTGTCACTCCCCATCCATAGTCTGAGGCATCTGTGGTTATAAATATGGTGGGATCTTTGAGGAGAATCGGAGATGTTTGGTTGACTTGGCCCAGCCACCACTGAAGCTCGTCTGGACACACACACATTTGGGAATTTTGAATTTTTTGTTTCTGTCGTCTTCGGGCAGTAGATTTGCTTGTATTTGAATTATTCTGCTGTGTAGTCTGCCCAGTGGGATGACGAAGGATGCGAAGTTGATGTTCCCTAAAATTATCTTGGCAGAGTACCAGGTCCACGAGCTTTTCCTTAGTGTATCTTTTATTAGCGTGACGATTTTTTGTGATTTTAGTTGCGGGAGGTATTTTAAGTTTTGATCAGTATCCCATACGACTCCTAAATACTCTATCACTTTGGTAGGTGTTATAATTGATTTGTCTAGATTGACACACCAGCCCAACTCCTGAAGACATTCTAATACTCGTTGAGTTTGTTGGGACAGGACGTACTGGTCTGGATGCATTATTAAAAAATCGTCTAGATACACAATAATCCGGATGCCCTCTTTCCTGAAATAATTTGCCAGCCAATTAGTGATGTTCGCGAAAGTACATGGAGCTGTAGCGAGGCCGAAGGGCAAGCAGGTCATTTCATAAGTAATATTCTTATAACTAAAAGCTAAGTATCTGCGGTGTGCATTTGCTATTGGAATGTGAAAATAAGCTTGTGATAAGTCAAGTTTCGTCATGAAGTCTGATGTGCTTAAGCAAAGTGGGATTTTGAAGTGGTTAAGCAAACGAAATTTTGGCGGTCGTAAAAAGCTATTTAAGTTTCTTAAGTCGAATATCGGACGGTTAGATCCATCTGACTTCTTTCGCAGAAACATAGGAAACCTGACTTACTACAACACTTTCGTATAGCCCCTGAAGAGAACATTTTCCATAATTCTTGGGACATCTCTTCAGACGCTTTTGTTTGAAAACGTTGACAGTTTTTCTTGTTGAGTCTGTACGATGGTGGAACTCTGACAAATGGTATCCGATATCCATTCAAGGTGGACAAAATATTGGTTAGTGCCCCTAAACTTTCCCACACATGTAATTTTTTACTGACCTGTCCTGCACGAAATTTAGAATTTTTTGTTTCTGCCGTGCCTAGGTGGGGCACGTTTTGTTTGAACTCGAGGCTTCTCCGGCTTTCGGTTTGTTGAGCTTTTGTTAAAATGATGTGTTCTGTCCCTTGTTTCAGAGTTTGTGTATGGCGTTCGACTTTCTCTGAACGATGCTCGATTCGAGGTCGCCGCTGCAGATGTGGGTTTCCGAAACTTACCGGGAAAAAGCTTTATTATACCACCCTGCTCTTTTACTAAGTCGGATAATTGAGGTTCAGCAAAGAGATGATTTTCTGATGGAGGTATCGTATGCAGAAGGTCGCTATGGACTCTGTTTTGTGGCTTGTAAATTCCTCTTCTTTGTTGAATAACCTCAGCCCTTTTTCCACAAGAGTACTGTAGCAGAGAGTCTGATATCTTCCTGAATGTGGATTCCTGGTTCAGGAAGTGTTTACTTATATAAGACTTTACTTGAGTAGGTGCCTCTTGATAGATATTCTGGAATGTGTGCCGTTGTTGCAGTAGGCCATGTGTAATGGCTCCTAAGCACAGATCCATTTTTTCAAGTACTGATACTAGCTGCCAATTAGGAGTAACTGTAGCAAGGTTGCTATTGGTAAGTGCAGTGAAAACCGGCGACGCTTGAAACAATTTCTGAACTTCGGCATAACGTATATTTTGCCAGTTTTCTGAGTTGAACCGCTGACAGTCGATTCCTTGTTTCACAAGTGCCTCATCGGCTTTGGTGATTTTTGTCTCCGACTCTCGCGTTCCGGGCATAAAGTCTTGTAGGGGTTCTGCCCCATCGTCTGAGCTGTTTCCGTTCTGCTGCGTTTCTACATTTAAGGGAGGAGGCCTCCATTCATCTTCGCTGTTATGGTTAGGGCCCTCGCCCTGGTCGAAACAGCGTAATGATCGTCCCCCTTCGGAGCTCTTATAGGAATTTCTTCCCGGGGATAACGAGCCTAGAGAGTAGGGTCGGTCCTGCTTTGTCATTATCAGGTTTACGTTTTTACTTGTTGTGTGTGCTAGTGCGCAAAGCTTTTCTAATATGGCATTTTGCTGTGTCATGAAGTCGCTCAACTTGGGCACTTTTGTCGTTCCCGATAGGCTTGGACTGTGGCATCTTTTGGACGCTCGTGATGTGTTTGAGTGAGGGCTAGTGTCACAGTTGTTGCTCCTTTCCTGGGCTTCTCTTTGTAACGTTTCGGAAGCCTCCTGGCGTGAGGTGAGTTCCGGCTTGATCATGTTGATTGTTTCAGCGAATTGGTTATAGGCTTGTACCGGATGAATTTTTGCCATGATGGTCAGCGGAGCGTAGATAAGAGCACATCCCAATGGCCAAGTTAAAAGAATTCTCTTTACTTTCTTGTAACGGCGCTCACTTAGCGTTGAGTCTTCACTATGGGCCTTTGCTAGTTTGACAGTGGGAATGGCGAAGCGCAGCCAGCAGTTCCAAGTCCGAGGACATACCGTCTCCGAAAAGGTCTTTATGGTTGGGTTTGTTAATGACCCAAGCTCGCCAATTTTCTGGATACACGTCCTCCAAAATGGTGACCACGTTGTTGTAGAATTTTTCTTCTTTTGTTGGAGGTTTCCATTCGGTCAGTGTGCCCAGCGTTGTTTGCTCCATCTGGAAGTATTTTGAATATGTATTCCAGTTCCAGTTAGTTATTAAAATGTGGTCTGGATACCCGCGTGTGCGAACGTCGGGTGCATGTTTCAGCCGACATGCCGACCGACGGCTTCACACGACATTTTTGCGGTGGTTCACGACCCGCGGTTAATGACCGGCTGGGCAAAATAATAACGATCATAGGCACCATATCTAAGGGCTTTCCTTAGCTTTGTACATATATTTATGTAGTTTGTCGTCCAGAGAGCGACAATTTATCATACACAGGGCTTTCCTGTTTGTAACTAAAGTAAATATTTATAAACGGACATTACGGTAGGACTTACCTTTTTCTTCTATGATTAAATGAAAACACAGTAGATGTTTCTTCAGACAAGTGTTCACTTCGACAATCCAAGACGTACTGACAAGCCAAGCGACGCACGCGCCCGGCGCAACATGGCGACTGTGATGTAGGAGGGGATAGGTGCGCGGGGGGTGACGTTTTACGGTAGGCAAACAGTGTTGTCACATACGAAAATCCAAGAGGTAATCTCAAAGTGGGTCTAGCGTAGCTCGGACACCTAAATATCCATATTCATGCATACAAATATTTGAACTGAGCAGTGATCGAACCCGCACCTCCTGCATAGCAGTCACGTTCACTACCACCACGCCACAGAGAGAAAGAGAAACCTTTTCTGGATCTTCTACCCAGAGAAGGTGGTTCTAAAGTCTCTGTCAAGATCCACAGGGAACATTTTCACATAACTACGTTCAAATTTCGTTCGCAGGTGTAACCAATGGAAAAATTCTGTAAGCCGTGGGGATCTTTCTGTATTTTTACACACAATAAATAATTCTTAAAAGTTTATCTCTCCGGGAGGAAAATAGTGGGACGCAAAAAGAATAATAAATTAAGGTAAATGGGACGACGTGTTTAATGCACCATAACGGCAACCTTTCAGTTGCATTCAAAACGAGGTAGACGAAACCTTTTTAATATTAGTATTGTTTACATTAGTAGGTACTGTTTTATAATATAGAACATTGTATGATCCTCGGGCTAAGCGAACAGGTACATGGATATTTGTATCATTTCCGGTAAATTAATAATGAACAATGTAGTGAAAGTGACTGAAGCGAGTTAAATGCTATTAATGTGCATATACTTGAGTGATAAATAAGTTTTCAAGAATAACTATCTAGCTCAGCATTTCCTTGTCAAATGGTACCTATTTAAGGTTAATTTTGCATGAGGGACAAGAAATGCCGATTCTCTATCATAATTATTATTCCTATAAACAGTACTAAACTGACACTAAGGGTGCATTCGACCAAACCTACATTTATACACGAGTAACTTATTCCAGAAATAATTTATTCCAAATAGACGATTTTTCAGGCAATCTACCGTATAGCTAATCTAGAGTGAATGAGGAATGAATGTAAAAAGTACCCGGCAATTATGCGTTGTTTTAAAAAGCACGGTGTTAAGCGTAAGTCACGTCAACTCGCTTTTATCGTATTACTAGCTGTCCCGGCGAACTTCGTACCGCCAATTTTTCCCTGCACCCGTGGCGTCAGATCCCGTTCCCGCTGCACCATTTAGGGGGATGAAAAATAGATGTTGGCCGATTCTCATAGATACCGGATAAGCATAAAAAATTTCATCAAAATCGGTCAAGCCGTTTCGGAGGAGTATGGCAACGAAAACTGTGACACGAGAATTTTATATAATTATTAAATAGCGTGTGACAGAACTTGTCAAACAAAGAGTTAAAATAAGACAATGCTCCCAATTCTGTTGTTACATCTCTAAACTTAAATTTCTCTAAAAAATCCTAGTTGCATCTCTTTCTTTCATGATCAGATAAAAAAGGACAGATGATTTTATTTAAGTTAAGACCTGTCAAATTAAGATAGAGCGCCTTGTTGGTGCGTAGTAAGTTAAGTCGCATGTTCGTAGATGTCGACTAAAATTGAAGGGTACCATCAAGGCGCCGACTTAATTTGACAGGTGTTCACTAAAATAAATCATCTGTACTTTTCTATCTGATAATGAAAGAAACAGATGCAATTAGAAATTTTTAGAGAATTTTAAGTTTAGAGATGTAACAACAGAATTAGCAGCAGTAAGTATAAGACGCAATTTCATTATTCTTAGAATTGTTCTTTATCCATGGTGGTAGGCATATTATTTATGCCCGAATAAGTTCCTTATTCTTAGGTGGTAGAATGTGAAATTGGTTTACTCTCGAATATGTGGCTGTTTAGTCTAAGAATAAACTTTACTCGCGTTTGGTTGAACCGGCCCTAATTAACAGAATATTTGCTTAGAAGAGACAAGAGGCATAAGGTAATGCTGATGCTTTATGCATACCGTTAAATCGTATATATATATGCCATTTTGCTGTACCATGTGCCATGTCGTAGGATTATGCTTATTTATGCCTGCGTCTTGCACGTCCAGTATGACTCAAGCCTTACACAGCGAAATTATTTACAGGTAAGGTTACATGTATTTTAATTACACTCAATTATTAATCAATATGATTTCCAATAAAACCAATTAATAGAAGCATGTACTTGAACGTATAACAAAATACGAAATAAAATATTCGCACATAAATTTAAAATAAACCGCATATTTGGCCACTCATAAATTGTACTAGCACCTAGAAGACATGAATGAAACTTCTTCACTGAACTGGCCATCTCACATTTTAAAAATTCTCTTGAAAATTTATTCAGAACGTTTTTGCTTTGGTTAACAGATGAACTGCAATAGTCTGTAATGAGCATGTAGTCATCTTAGATGTAAAATAGTAGGTATAGTATATTCGGACTTTGGGCATTACTTTACATATTCATGATATCGTATTTTGGTATGTACGCCATGTACAGTCGACAAAGGAGATACGGTTGCACTTTTTCATATAACGCTGTATGTAAAGGTGCAACGTGGGTGCAACCGTATCTTTTCGTCGACTGTACCTACTCAATAAGCAGAGGTATGTAGGTACATAAACCAATAATAAAAATCTCATTTATCGTAAAAAATTGCTAGACAAAGTATAAAGATCATGTAAATAATCAAAAAAAATGTATTGATATTTTTGCCTACGAATCACCCTTCAAGAAGATAAAAAGATTCGCAAAGTTCTAGGCTTGGAGTTTCTTTAAAGGATAAAATTCAAAGTAAGGCATGAACGACTGTATCTTTTGATGACGTTGACTTAGAACTTTGATTGTTTCACAGCTTTATGGGCTTTCAGACTTGAATGTTTGTTACATAAGTCGATACCACGCATTCTTGAGGGACAGATGGACCACGAAGTGATCCACATCAAAACCACATGAAATTACGTTAAAAAATGTTCACATGTTGTGCTGAATACGAATACCAATATTCTGAAGGCGGAATCTTTTGAACTACATTTTAATCGACTTCAAAAATAGAAGTTTATCTGTTATGTCCGTCCATTATATTATTGTATAAAAACATTTCTTCTAAAACAACGTTCTTTCACATTATTATAATTATGGTCCAAAAGGCCGTGCGGTTATTAGCATAACGTTGACGTTAGTTCATTACTCGCAGAATGTAATGTAGTTATTGTGTTCACTGAATTTAATTGCTTATTAACTGGTCTGGTACAGACTTACTGGACACGTTTTGCGAATATTAAGCACTGCTTATGACGTGAACAGATTTTTATGAAGAAAATTGGAATCTACTGGAGTGTTTTGGGGGTTATACCTACCACTGAATTTCGATGTTCAAATTAGCGCTGAACTTATAGCCTTTTATAATAGAAACGCACTCACTTTAGTGCGAAAGAATCTCACATTTATACACATAATTACTCAGAATGTTTCCCACTTTTTTATTCGTCCGGAAATCCTATCGGATACCTCCTCCGCCGGAGCCGGAAGGGGAGGTTATGTCGGACTCGAACCGACTTAAACCGTACACCGACTGACGGTGCTAGGCCGGAGCTGAGGTGGTCTTCGACATATTCCTCGCACTCCGGCTGACCCAGGCTCATCCCTTATGGTCTGACCTTCCTTACGGTCTGGCCCTCAGGAGAATGTTTCCCACAGCGAAAGACTACTACGTCGATTCATACATCTACGAAGGTATTCCGCGCGATATTTGTCAGTGCGAAAGTTTATTGGTTGTGTCTAGATGTATTTTTATATTACTTAGGTGGCAGACAAGCACACGGACCCACACTATAGGTATAGTATACAACATAGCATACGTCTAAATAAATATATTGAGTTTGTGTACATTTTAAGAACTCAAATTTTATTGTCTTTTCGCGTCGGTAGATGACGCTGCATCGGGCATAGGATTCTTACGACTAGGCCCGGGAATATTACGTGCAAACAAAATTTCATCCACGCTAATGAAAACCAATTGCTCGCAAATTATTGTAGGTACTTAAATGGAACAATGAAACTAATAATCATTCTCTTTATACAGAAAGTTAGATGATACAATATTGTAACTGCTTTATCTGATACTATCTGCTAGTTGGTACATTGTTTGACTCTCATGTACCTACGGCTACGGTAAAAGTTGTTATCTGACGCTCGGCTTTCGACACTAATTGTAACCCCTCTTTGCGAGTTAACAATAATATGATATAGGTACCATGTTTACATTGTTATGTATTGAAATGTTTCCATCAGATTAAAAGTTGCTCAATCCCCTTGAAACATCTTACAAAAGTTACAGGAGCTTTGCAACGGTCGGAATGTTCGTGCGAATAAATTTGATTCAGTTATCAGACCCTAACCTGCTTTACAAAGGATGTGACCTGCATACATTTAAAAGAGATTCGAGCGGAAACGTTCCGCACAAAAATAAAGAAAAGAGTCCTTATATGGCAACTGGGTTTTCTTTATTTAAAAATACATAGGTATAAAGTATACCAATGTATCATGTTACTACCCATATCTTGTTAAAATAACAATTTTAATACAAACAGCGCTGATAGTGTTAGAAAAATACTATGAAAGCTACTTACTGTCAACCAGAAAACTCTTTGATTTGTATGCATATGAAGGTGTTTCAGACCTGCCCCTTTTTCTTTCCAAAACTATTATTAATACTTAATTCACATGTAGTCCGTATAGTAATATTGCAAGCCTACAAAACGATTCATATCGTCCGATTTACCAGGCACTGCGGTGAACTATCCTAGTACAAAATAGCTTGGAAATCGACACTGGACATGAAAAATGTATGAGTCTGGTGGCCGGTATTTCGTATTATTTTTACAAGACATACCGAAAGATTCATTCGACATTTGTATAAATGGGTATACTTATTGTGATTTATCTATTTACTTATTACATTCCTAGGGGAGGCTAATGCCGAAAAGACGATTTCGGATGTATAGGCACTACATAAATTGTTTTCTTTCTATTTTAATTGGCTGTTCATGAGCTTAAGATGAATGTAATAGAAATAAAGGCTATTTTTATTACATTGCTGGCATTTTCTTTTTTACAAATATGAATAATTCTGTAACAACTCAATTATAGTTAACTTATTCATTCTTCCTAACTGGTTGTTAGTCTATTGCAGTCCACTGCTGGACATATGCATAAATAAATCGCGAAGTAGTGTTATTTCTGGTTATTTCAATGAGCGTTATTCGCGTAAACTTTCAACAGTAGGTTTTCAGTATTTTACCTGACCTACAATTAAAACTAATAGTCTAGAGAAAAAGGTTTCCCTTTTATTCAAAAAAAGGTTTGACTTATTGATTTTTGACCATGAATATTTTTTTTTAGCATTGCACTAAAGATCTACATCAATGTTTAGCTCAATCGCAATTTTTGTTACTGCCTATCGCAGTTCGAACGCGTTATAAATCTTTATCTTCATTGCAGTGGGTGCGGCGTTTTTGAGAAAATTGTGAATTTGGAGTTAAAATATTTTTGAGAAAAATTTAGCTTGGTAACTATTTATACTGAACCAATCATTAGGCAATGCAATTTCATGATAATTTGCTATTATTTGAATGTAAAACTTTGTAAAGATGCTTGGAGTGCTTGGCCGTAACTCAATCCCACTCAAACCGCTAAACAGAGGTATACATACATACATATAATCACGCCTTTATCCCAGGAGGGTTAGGCAGAGGTGAATTAACATTTTACCAATAATTGTATTCGGTCCCACGTACCTAATAGAGGGGAGTCTATTCCCATAATCCGGGTATTATTGTTGACTCAAACCTATATCTGAGACTGAGTTCTCCCTTATTCGCCTTGTACGACACTGCATGCATGGGAAGATATGGGATGGCCCAAATTCTACTCTGCCGGGAACCGCGCGGCAGAGTAGAATTTGGTTATATTTTTTGTAATGTACCTATCTACTGCCTATCTACCAAATTTAATATTAAATTTGGTATAAGGCTAGACTAAATTATAGTCAATAATAATGCATAGGCTATGTACTTTTAACCCTGGAATAGATGCCCTACAGGGGGATCAGGATTCCACATGTGTGAAGTCGCGGCCAGTTACTTACAAATAAATGATATTCCTGAACGCTCAAACAAAATGAATAAAACACTCTATTTTCACGTAAATTCTTACTACAAATAATACAGCACTGTGCAAATAATATTAACACTTTAAAGCGTCGCATCTGGCGCTTGGTGAGTATTAAGTAAATTAAAGAAGCCACTGGACCATCTAAGAGATTATTATCTTAATTTGTTAATGCAAATGCTTATTTTGTGAAGACTTCAACCAACTGGATGGCTATTGTGAAGGTATTTTGAGTTGTTTGAACAGGCACTTTTACAGACTCATAGACTAAGCCTGTTTTGGGTACCTACAGCTTTGCAAAGCATTGCAAAGTTAAGTTTTTACCGATGGGTATAAAAACAAAGATATGCATTTGAATGAAACTTTAAAGTAATAAAGCTAAGTATTCAAATCAATTTAGATAGGAAAGTCACCCCAAGATGGTTATATAGGAGAACTCGGAACACTCAAGACAGTGGTCAGACCATTCCTGCCTTAAGTGACTTTTCGTGGGTTAAAGTCCCGCCTAAGTCGTTTCTCTTTTTCCTATCTTAGAAGATATGTATATTATTATGTATTATCGTAGTTTTCTAATACCTAAAGTAAAAATATAAGCAATTCTCTGGTGTCACTAAGAGTCAAGCTAACCTCAATTGCAAGCTGGTGCACACCTGCTGATTGTTAGACGAGGCTCTAGCTGGCTCAAGTTTAGAAAGATAGATTGCAGACTAACACATACTTAACACAAAATAAAGAAGCTAAGTAGTACGAAGCGGAATCTGGGCTCCTAGTCAAGAGCCTCGGATGCAATCGAGGCAAACATATCTTCAGTACTTACTTCACTTTCAACTCAAGAGATGAGGCTATGGCACATTTTTTGATCAATAAATATATTGAAGCAAATAAATGTGCTTCCTCTAGCAGTTCTAGTACACACGTAGTCACGTACACAGGACGAGAACTGTGTGTAATGTTTGTATAATTCTTGGAAATTGGAAATGGCGTCGTACGTAGAAGTACAGTGTAATTGCTAGTTTTGCTAGATATTCCTTAAAAGTCGTCTTAGAACATGTCATTGCAGCACAAAACCAGGACAGATAAAAATGCTTAGCCTGGTATCCTTTCAAGAAAATTGAGTTTTCACACTTTACTCAAATGACTTGTATAAAATGTGCTAACGCAGTTTAAATTGAATCAAACGCGTTTATATTCTTTGGTGAAATTCAGGCTGTCTACAGTTGATTAGAAGCGGCCATTTTTTCGATATAATCTATTTCGAGATGAGTGTGAAAAAGAAACTACGAAGATAAGGTAGATCATATTTTTTTATATTCCTGTGGTGTCATTAGCGGCCATTTTTCCGATATCATCTATTTCGAGATGGAGTGTGAGAAAGAAACTACGAAGATAAGGTAGATCATATTTTTTATATTCCTGTGGTGTCATTAGCGGCCATTTTTCCGATATAATCTATTTCGAGATGGAGTGTGAGAAAGAAACTACGAAGATAAAGTAGATCATATTTTTTTATATTCCTATGGTGTCATTAGCGGCCATTTTTCCGATATAATCTATTTCGAGATGGAGTGTGAAAAAGAAACTACGAAGATAAGGTAGATCATATTTTGTTATATTCCTGTGGTGTCATTATCCTACTTAATACGCAATAATCATTAAAGTACAACTGAGCTTGCAGCCCATTACTTTTAAAACTTTTATAACAAACATATATAAATACAGAACATAATCATCTCGTACATCTCGATTAGATCACAGAAAAATAAAACACGAATATAATCAATATATCAAGTTTCAATTTAACTGTAATATAGCCATGTATGAATACCAACATACATAATTTCTTTTAAAGTACACAACTGAGACGTCGTCGTTTATATTTACGTTGACTCAGTGCTGCAGCATTTTGAAAATATATATTCACCAGGATATTCTACTAATAAAAGGAAACTCGTGAAAGTCTTATAAATTTTATAGCACGATTGTGACCCGAGCAAGTCGAGGGATAAAATTTTACAACTGGTTAATGTGGAATTTAATTCAATTTTTATTACTAAATCTTTGCCGTTCTTACGATAGAGCAAATATTTATTTAAACGGCGTTCAGATAAAGTGAGTCAGTCGGAAATTTCATGATGCCAACATTGGCATTTCCTTAATTAGCATAATCTCGGCACTTTGCCCGAATTAGCACAGTCTGGGTGAAACAGTGATTAGTTGGGACAGTTAACATCTGAACATCACAGGAAGTAGCTCTACTTCAGGGCAATTAGGTTTGTCTTTGTCAAATAACATGTAAACGAAAAGAAAAAAGAGGTTTATGATGGTGATACTGTAAAATCCCGTATCGTACTGCCGGTGGCGCCGGATAAAAATCTTAACTCGATACTAGTTTGTCATCCACCTGACTCATTTGGAAAGCTGGTAGGAATCGGGTTATAGGGATCTCTCGCCACTGTCACCAGGTATACCAACATTCAGACTTGAACTCGATTAACACATATCAATGTATTTGGATTAATGGTGTCGAATCATTACCTTATATAACTATGTAGCATAGTATTTCTTATGTATGAAACCCTCTTATGTGTGTGTGAAATAATAATAAAGAAATTTTACCCAAAACTTGGCTAATACTCAACGACCTAATTTGGTACCACAAATAGCAAAACTTTTTTCATTTTCTAGCCAAATAGGAAAGCAATAAACGAGAGGTCAATTTTAAGGGTCCCGTTACAGGAATCCTTTAATATTTACGGCAATGTCCCCGTTTTAATTTATTTCATCGAATTAAGTTTCTGGGTTACCAAGGATTGCGACGTATTTGAATTAAACTCGATATAAAGTTTTGAAAAATTTGCCTATTGTTTTTACCTTCGGCTTCACGAATATTTCACATAGTTCTAAGTAACTAAATAAGCGTAGTAATATATACCTAAGCTCGTTTTTTATAAAGTTTCCTCTATCGTATTAGATAAACGCCCGTATTCTAAAGAAATCGCAGTGCGTATGATAAATTATGTCGGCCTACTTTCTCGCTTCCGACAGATACTCGCGGCTGATATCGAATACGCTCCTGGTAAAAAGACAAAGATTATTCTGTACCTTCTGTACAAGTATGACCTCAAAAATCAAGGTTGTGTCTTCCTCGAATTTCCTTACTCCCGGTACCGGTCACAATTTTTCTTTCTAAAGAGCTCTAGTACGTACACATATATTTTTATAATATACATATAATATTGTTTTACACCCAAGCAGTGGTGACCTTTAGCCCCGCCGCACATGACTACACGCACACTCGTTCACGCAACTGCGCCAATTGACACCAATAATTTAAACCTATGGTATGGTGTCACACGATACCATAGGTTTTAAATACTGCGACATGCACGTGGCTCGTGATGGCCAATGCGTGTGTGGGCATGTGGGGCGGGGCTTAGACAGGTCTATCCCTGGATACGATATATAGGTTGTTTTGAAAGTTTTCTAGATTGAATAAACTCTTTTGAATTGACAGCAAATTTCAAAACAAATATCTTTGAGTACTTTTCTTATTTACTTACGTACTTAATGAAGAAATTTAGATATACCTAATACCCCATCCAACAAACGAGCAGAAAAACGATGCCAAGACAAGCAACGTATGGCAACTAACCCCCTCCTCCTACTCCTACACGAACACGATGACCTTAAACAAGCAACAGAAAATAAACAACACAAAACATCTTCCAACCCGGCTGGTCACCGTGGAAGATTACGACCAAAACCCTCCAAAAAAACTACACATATGATGCACAGACTAAACAAAAACACAACCTATTTAGGAAGTACACCAGGTAAAGGAGATACCCCACTTTGGGCCTGAGTGTACAGACATCAAACCTACCTCAACAAATTCGTCTATTTTGTATTATAATTTTGTTTAGACTTCATTACAATCAGCAATGGCCAAGTGCGACAAAAGTTTAAAAATGTGATTTTCATTAATCAACAAGCTTCGTAAACGTTGAATGTAATACTTAATCCGATCTTCGTAAATGCGCTATGATTATGCTTGCTTTATCGATTCGATTATGAAATCAAATCGATAACTAGGTAATAAATCTGAATTTAAAATTCGTGGCTTTATTAAATGATTTCAAAATATCTATGTAGCATCTTTATTTTCGTTATTCAGTTTACTAATCAGAAAGACACCTGTCTCTTTCATAATGGAAGTCAAAATATCGATTGTAAATAATCGTAGTGTATTCAAAGTCTATGTAAATAATCGATCATATAGAATTCATAATAATCTGTAACATCATATGTCATTTTCACTCCTGTCATTGAAAATGTCGCATTCGCTTTCCTTCGGCTTCCTGAGATCATGTGTTTTGCTGCTTTTACTCTGTGAATTGTATATGATTTTCGAACTAATTGACCCTTGCTTGATTACCGGACACCGTTATTTCCTACATTTGTTGACCTTGGCTTTAAAACTGGACTAGACTTTACCACATCGGTTGAAAGCTATCACAATGAGTCTCTGTGTGAATTGTGGAATCGCTACCGATCGGTGCAATATTATAGGCAGACATTTATTGAACGATGCAGGGATACTAGCTTGTATACGTGAATGGGTCGCACCACAAATAGTAAGTACCTATTCGTTATTTCTCGCTCTTTTGAAATTGTTATTATAATTAACGTTAACAAGCTGTGTGATAGCTGCTATAGAATAGAAATAACTACGAGTCTACCTAATCCCGTAGATAATTATGCCAACTTTTGTATATGACAATGTATTTTGACTGATATGTGTAACGTTCATGAAGAACTAGCCTATATGACTAATGGAATATTCAGTGCTTATAACATGATCTCTGTTTAAGGTGAATGCAAATGACATCATTTGCGAATCTTGCTGGATTCAAGCTCAATGTGCATGTTTGGATGAGAACAGACCAGCACAATCACCAGTGGGGCACAGAAAAGTGTGTATTCTGTATGTCATTGAAGTGTGCAGAGAGGTGGATAGAGACCTCCTACAAGAACTGTCAATATCTCAAACGACTTGGTTGTTGACAGGCAAAATAAAGTCCACGCATATAAGTAGTAGAACTTATTACGTATATATATTAGTTGACAGTTCTTTGAGCGGGAGGAATGCTATATTACAGCATTGCTGTAATTGTTTTGTAGGTAAGAGAACAGTCGGGTGCTGTGCCCACATAATGAGTGTAATATGGTATCTCGGTTGGGCACGGTTCCAAGACAATATAACACCTCCTGCACAGTTTCTTGATAATATTTTAATAAACTATGATGATGCTTAAAAAGGGGAGGAAAGACCTAAGTCCTAGTGTAAGCATTTCTACAGCCAAATAGGAAGATACCCGGGATAGAGATTACAGTACTTTTTTAAAATAAAATAATGTTGTTTTATTTTATTACCTACTTATATAATTAATTCTATATTACTACAGCAAACAAGTATGTATACAGCCTTGTGGAAAGTGGTAACCGTAGCAAAAGGATGTCATTCAGATGTTGCCGTCTGAAGTGAGGGTAGGGAAGGATTGCTTTACCACCTTTAGAGTAAATGTCAGTTGCATATCATAAAACTATAAGGTTTAATATTGTGCAACAAAAAAGTAGCTAAAGCATGTCTTTGCTTCGACATATCAGTTTTATTATTTAGCATATAGTTGACCATTCCACATTAATGACTAAAAATATTAATGACCTGCCCTTTTCTATACTAATAAAACCTGCTAACCTACTTACAAATAAAAGCGATACGCGAATAACTTGTGTAGCTATCACACACAACACAACACGCTGTTTGACCGCATTATGTATTACAACATAACCTAAAAACCTATGAACAATGCTCGATTTAACAAACTTGGCCATTGTGAATCGTCGTGAAAATTAGGCAAACAAAATGTCCTTAGATGGTCTAAATATTGCCTAATTTTCAACCCTGTACATGCGGGCCCAATATTGTATGAGAGTTGGGGTTGTCCTTTGGAGTGGGCTTCATCATTAAGAAATCTCTTAAAAACAACATAGAAAGCTTCATCGGCCTAACAGAACGCGTGGCAATGCTAAATTTAAAACTCCATGAATTTAAGCTATCCATTATACAGGTATACGCACACACTGAGTCCTCAAAAGAAGAAGAGATAGAGGAATTTTATAAAACTATCGACAAAGCTATGGAAATAACACATAAGAACATTATACTAATGGGCGACTTTAACGCGAAAGTAGGTGCTCCTAAGGAAGGTGAATACTTAACAGTGCAACAACATGGGGACGGTGCAAGAAACGATAGAGGACAGAGACTTGTGGACTACGCACTTGAACACAATCTAACTATCATCAATACATGCTTCAAGAAGAACCGTAACCGGAGATGGACGTGGCGATCCCCAAATGGACAACACAAAAATGAGATCGACTATATACTATCCAACCAACCAAAACTATTCATTAACTTTGAAGTCCTGAATTTGAACTATCCGTCAGACCATCGATTAATTAGATCATCATTAATAATAGCCAAACAAAAACAATGTAGAGTAAAATTTACTAACAAAAACACTTTCCAACTAAAAACCAAAGACGAAGTAGTAAGATATAACAAAAACTTAACTTCAATGCTACCCTACCCTTCTTACAACTTGGTACTTACATCAATATAAACTTATCACGATAAAATAGTAAACGCTATCAGCCAAAGCTTGCAAAAACCTCGAGAAAAGGGAAGAGAGCCACATAGACACCACAAAATACTATCAGATCGCACCGCTTTATTACTGAAAAGAAGAAAAGAACTACAAGAAAGAAAAAATAAATCGAGATCAATGAAAAATGAGCTTTCCGCCCTCTACAAAGTAACAAATAAATAAATAAAAAGAGATTACGCTAAATACAGAGAAAATACTATAGACAGACATCTACAACACACAGGAAGCACAAAGAAGGCCTTTAAGGAACTTAGAACGAACAAGACCTGGATAGAAGGAATAAGAAAAGAAAACAGAACTTTGTGCAAGCGCACTGCCATTAAAATGATTTCGATTCACAGGAAAATAACGACGAAATCAATATAAAACCAGTGGACGAAATGGAAGTCCAAGAAGCAATAAAATGCTTGAAACTGGGAAAAAGCCCTGGATCGGACAACATAACAAACGAAGTATTGAGAATAGCACACAAAACATTAGCCGGACCACTAGCGGAACTATTTAACTTAATACTGCAAAAGACTGAAACACCCATACAATGGTCTAAATCGGACATCATTCTCATCTATAAAAAGGGTGATCCGAAAGATATTGGCAACTACAGACCAATAAGCTTACTCGCAAGCCTCTACAAACTCTTCTCAGCCATCATAAATAAAAGAATCAGTAGCACATTGGAATTAAAACGACCAATAGAGCAAGCAGGCTTCAGGAAAGGCTTCTCAACAGTGGACCATATCCACACACTTGAACAAATCATTGAAAAGTACCAAGAACAACAAAGACCGCTATATATAGCGTTTATTGACTATCAAAAAGCATTCGATACAGTAACACATGTAAGTATATGGGAAAGCCTAAAACAACAGGGGGTAGAAGACGTATACATAAAAGTCATAAAGAGCGTATATAAAAATAACATGGGAAAAATTAAGCTAAAAACTCTAGGACCAAGTTTTGCTATAGAAAGAGGCGAAGAAGAGAAGGCAAGGCGACCCCTTATCTACAATAACATTCATAGCCATTCTGGAGGCTATCTTCAGGAAGATAGATTGGAGTAAGTCAGGCCTTTATATAAAGGATGAATACATAAGTCACTTAAGATTCGCAGATGACCTAGTGCTGTTATCAGAATCCAGCACCCAGCTACAACAAATGATGGAAACTTTACATTCGGCTAGTATCAAGGTGGGTCTGAAAATGAATCTCTCTAAGACTATGGCAATGACAAATTGGCGGAGAAGAATATTAACAATAGATGAAGTGCCTCTCGAATGTACAGATTCATACATCTATCTAGGTAAGCAAATTAGTTTTGATCAGGAAAGTAACGAACTGGAAGTGAAAAGAAGAATACAAAAAACTTGGAATAAATATTGGAGTTTAAAGGAAATCTTTAAAAGTGGCCTGCCTATTACCATCAAAACAAAAGTTATGAATTCCAGCCTTCTTCCATGTCTGACTTATGGCTGCCAGACCTGAAAATGCACTGCAAAAGTAAAAAATCTAATCACCACCTGTCAAAGAGGACTGGAGCGCAGCATGCTTAAACTAAAGAAATCAGACAAAATACGACACACAGTAATAAGATCAAAAACCAAAGCAACAAATGCATTGAAATACGCACAAAAACTTAAATGGAGATGGGCGCGAGGCTTAAAGACCGAAGATGGACCATAAAAGTTACTTTTTGGAATGGACCTCCAGGTAAAAGAAACCGAGGAAGACCACGGACTAGCTGGGACGACGAGATCAAAAAAGTTGCCAGCCCAAACTGGAAACAGACAGCACAAGACAGAGACAAATGGGCATCTTTGGAGGAGGCCTTCACCCAATAATGGGGTTCCTACAAATTATATTATTTACCTAAAATCTAATTAAGTTGGCTATGTTAATAATAATTAATAAAATAGTGATAGGTAAATAATATATAAAATAAATAAAAATAAGTAGGTATTAAGTTCAATTAGTTAAGCGTTTAAATAGTATAAGAGTGTCAAAACAAGTATAATAATAGAAGTTAATGAAACAGTAAATACTAAATAGCTACATAATATTAGAAATAAACAAAATATGCAGGTATTAATTTCAATTAGTTAAGCGTTTAAAGATAAGTAAATGTAAAAAATTATTTGTAAAATTAATTTGTAGGAAATAAAAGGCTTTTTTATTTTATTTTATTTATTTATTTAATACCCCATCCCACGAATTGTCACGCAATGGATATTTTGAAGAAGACGAGGCAAATAGTTATTCGGAGTGGAAGCGGATTATTTGCCATTGTTTTGCTGTTAAAAGCAAATCAGTACCCAATTTTGCTAGAAAACCGTACAACCGTAAACCGTTACCAGCGAATGCTATCGTGAAGTGCCTTAGACTTTTGGGGAGTTGAATATACTCCGCACGCCGAATGATGATCCCTATGACGTTTCAACTGACAGTTGTATTAGTTATGCGAAACAATTTCGATAAAATACTGTTTTTTCAGGCAAATGTCATGTCATTCAGCCAGGTCATTCAACATAATAAGCAATATTTATTTATTTTGAAAAAAAGACTACGCGCATTGATGGACATAAAACACTAGATAAAAAAGTAACAGCCTTATTATATTTTATTTTACTATACTTTAATTTTTATTCAAATTGCATAATTTAAAGAATTTAAAATTCTTTTTGAATTGAATTTTAAAGAATTCATAATTAGCTGGCAATTATGGATTACATGGAAAAGTATTTAAATGGAGGCCATAGACCTACCGTATTTTTTTAATTCAGTCATGTCATGTCTTGTCAGTCTGTTTTGTCTTCTTGTCACACCGCATCACATCGCGTCATACGAGTGCTCTAACGCCTTGTATGCGCCACGTCTTTCTTTGTTAGCTGAGTTTTGTTTCTGTTTTCGCTGTTTTGTGTTATTTGTTGATTTTCTGTTACCTGTTTATTGATTTTCGGTTTTGCAAAATGCCGAAAAGACAGCGGAAAACTGTTCTTAACAGTGAAGTTCGCGAGTTTGTAGTTCGTTTGCGAGACTATTTTGCTCGTGAACAACAAAATGGCGGACCCTTGTTACCGCTTGACAATGTTCGCGATCGTGTAGCCGATGCTCTAGGAATCGGAAAGGCTACTGTTTCTCGAATAACAAAGGAAAAATTTGGGGAGTCGTCCATGGAGGACAATAAACTATTAACACCAAAAAAAAGAAAAGGTTATGTCATATAACAGAACCTGATGAATTTGATTTAGATGCTATACGCAATCATATTTATGGTTACTACCTACGAGGTGAACTACCGACCTGCCAGAAGTTATTATCTTCATTAAAAGCTGCAGAACCCTTCAAAGGCGGTGCTACTTCTCTTAGAATTGTTTTGAAAACATGTGGATTCCGCTATAAAAAATGTGACAAGAGAAAAATATTAATGGAGCGTACTGACATAGCTTTACTACGATGCGATTTTCTTCGCAAAATCAAACAAATTGATAACTGGGAGAAGGTAGTATACCTTGATGAGACATGGCTGAACGCCAATCATACTGTAGGTAAGGCATGGACGGATGACACAGCGAAATCCAGCACAAAAACTCCTGAAGGAAAGGGCCAGCGCTTAATCATTTGCCACGCTGGCACAGCTACAGGTTTTGTGCCGAATTGCCTGTGGGCTTTTAAGTCAGTGAAAACAACGGAGTACCACGAGGAAATGAATTTCGAAAACTTTAAGACATGGTTTATAAAACTATTAGAAAATTTGAATGAGCCTCACTATATTTTAATGGACAATGCTTTATATCACTCAGTTTAAATTAACAAACCCCCCAGCAGCAATAACAAAAAAGCTGAAATTATAGAGTGGTTACACGGCAATGGTGTGGAAACTGACAGTCAAATGTTAAAAAAAGAGTTGGTTAGACTGTTGAACTTTCACAAACAACAGACGCACCCATCATATTTTTTGGATGAATTGGCCAAATCAAATGGACACACGGTAATTCGGTTACCGCCCTATCACTGCCAATATAATGCAATCGAGTTGATATGGGCGCAGATCAAAGGTATCTATATTTTTTATTTATATAATATTATGTATATGCATATATTTCTAAAAATAATTACTGAATGTACAAATATTTTCAGGTCATGCAGCTAGGCATAACACAACTCCGCCATTCACAGCGGCTAGGGACTCTCCCACAAAAACTCTATTTGAGGTGGAGTCCACGAACATCTGTGGGCTCCATAAGAACCTCAACGCCGTCCACCAACACCTGGAGACGGCGAAACCAGCTATGCTGTTTCTAACGGAGACACAAATACGCCGCCCTGACGACACGACCTACCTGCTTTACCCCGGCTATGTTATCGAGGAAAATTTCCGAGCAAAAGCCGGGGTGTGCGT
This sequence comes from Eilema sororculum, assembly GCA_914829495.1. NCBI lineage: Eukaryota > Metazoa > Arthropoda > Insecta > Lepidoptera > Erebidae > Eilema > Eilema sororculum. The sequence continues at coordinate 13,339,376 of OU618550.1, forward strand.
GTTTGTTAGGGCGGATATTTGTGGTCGCCGTTTGCGCTGTCTATAGGACCCATCCTTTTCCATCCTTTGGGTACACGTAGACCATGGCTCCACGAGTCAGATCTATGTGTGCCTTTACCGTTCCCATACAGGAGATGCGGAGATAACTCGACTATTCGAATACCTGAGTCAGGCGGCAGATGATGCACAGGAGCGGTTTCCGAACGCCGAATTGGTGTTTTTGGGGGACTTTAACGCCCACCATAAGATCTGGTTGGGCTCCGCCATAACAGACCATGCGGGAAGAGCCACTCACGCATTTGCCCTGGCGCATGACTTGACTCAATTGGTGCACAAGGTCACGAGGATACCAAGAGAGTCCGGCCTAGAGCCCTCTCTGCTAGACCTTCTGTTGACGAGTCACCCGGACCAGTACAGTGTCTCGGTGATTGCTGCTTTAGGTAACTCCGACCACTGTCTGGTCCGCTCCACCGTGCCCATTGTAGCGCCCCCACGACCCGTGCAGGGGAAGAGGCGGCTATGGCACTACTCGTCAGCGGACTGGGATGGATTGCGCGATTATTATGCATCCATCCCGTGGGTTGAACGCTGCTTTGAGGGTAAGAACCCATCTGAGAGCGCTACTGCCGTCGCCGGTGAGATCGGTCTAGGTATGGAATACTATATCCCATACACCGATGTCACCGGAGTCCGCGGAGCGCGTCCGTGGTTCGGGCGCGAGTGCGCGGAGGCTGTTGAGCATAAACAGTTTGCGTACCGCGCCTGGGTGCGGGCGCGCGCCACGCGCGATCCCAACGTGGGTCACTTTAAGGCGGCGTACAACAGAGCCACAAAGGTCTGCAAGAGGGCATGCGTCAGGGCGGATGCCCAGCGCATAGCACGGCTGGGCCAAGAGCTAGTGGCGCATCCCACTGGTAGCCGTGGCTACTGGCAACTGGCCAAAGCCGTGCAAGCCAACTTCTGCCAGCCCTCGCTGCCCCCGCTGAGCAATCCCGATGGATCTCTGGCCCATGAGCCGCAAGAGAAAGCAAATTTGCTGGTCAATCTCTTCGCGGCCAACTCCCGAGTCGATGATTGTGGTATGCAACCACGGACAATGCCCACTGGTGACCACGCAATGCCTGATATACGTATCAGGCAACACGATGTCCGTGCAGTACTGCAATCACTCGATATCCGGAAAGCCAGTGGTCCTGATGGTATTCCAGCGATTGTACTTAAAAAATGTGCAGCGGAGTTATCTCCTATGCTAACGCGGCTGTACCGACTGTCCTACAGTTGTACAGTGCCCTCGGCTTGGAAGGAGGCGAATGTCCAGCCGATCCCCAAGAAGGGGGATCGCTCGGACCCAGCCAACTATCGACCCATAGCCGTCACCTCAGTGCTGTGCAAGGTGTTCGAGCACATAATTAACACACAGCTCATGCGCCACCTAGAGGATCACTCCTTGCTTAGTGACCGGCAATACGGTTTCAGACCGAAACGGTCAACGGGTGATCTTCTGGCGTACATGACCCACCTTTGGGGTGAGGCTATGGAGAAGCACGGTGAGTCACTGGCAATTAGTCTTGACATCGCCAAAGCTTTCGATAGGGTTTGGCACAAATCGCTTCTTTCCAAGCTACCAGCCTTCGGCCTGCCTCCTAGACTGTGTAACTGGGTTGCAAGCTTCCTGCAGGAGCGCCGTATTCGCGTCCTTTGTGATGGACGAGCTTCGGAGTTCTTGCAGGTAAATGCTGGCGTGCCGCAGGGTTCCGTTTTAACTCCCACTCTCTTTCTTCTGCATATCAATGACATGCTCTGTAACGGAAACATTCACTGCTATGCAGACGACAGCACCTTACACGGGAGTTATTACGCACATCCTGCGGCCAAGCAGTCTGATATCGCGGAAAAAAGGCAGCTTCTTGTTACTGAGCTGGACCGGATCCTGGACCACATTTCTCAATGGGGCGCTAGGAACCTGGTCGAGTTCAATGCCAAGAAGACCCAGGCATGTGCGTTTACAGCAAAGGTATCTCCTTTCCTTCCCCTTCCCACTCTTCAGAGCACACCACTGCCACTGCAGGATCACCTCACTATCCTCGGTATGGATGTTCGCTGCAAACTGAATAACAAAAACTATATCGAGAGTATCATCAAATCAGCCTCGCGTAAATTCGGAGTCCTGAACAGAGTGAGACGTTTTTTCACGCCGGAGCAGCGGTGTCTTCTATACAAGACCCAAATGCGTTCCTGCGTGGAATACTGCTCACATCTCTGGGACAGCTCCGCAAAGTACTTATTAGATGCTCTCGACAGGTTGCAGCGACGTGCGGTCCGCATTATTGGGGATCCTGAGGTCACGAACACCCTCGAGCCTTTGCAGATGCGTAGAGATGTTGCGTCTTTGGCAGTTTTCTACCGTCTCTACCATGGTGAATGTTCTGACGAGCTCTTCCAATTAGTCCCACCCTCCCCTTTCCTTCACAGGACGACACGTGCAGGGCTAAGATGTCATCCATTTACGGTGCAGAGTATACCTGCTAGAACCAAGCGTTTCAGTGATTCATTCCTATGCCGCACCACTAAGACCTGGAATTCCCTGCCAGCTCACGTGTTTCCTTGTTCCTACAGTCCCGGGTCCTTTAAGCGGGGCGTGAAAAGGCATCTAATGAGGCCGTCAAGCTGAGTGCCACCACTGTTAACATGGTAAATGTTTACGATGGTGACCCTCTTTCCGAGACTTTGCCTTTAGCTTAACATCAGGCGAGGTGAAGTTAAATTGACGTGTCGGTTGTAAAAAAAAAAAAAAATATCACGGCAAATAAAATGATGGTTTTATTGGAAGAAGCTTGCGCTCAAGTGACAGCTGACGATTGGCGAAAAGTGGTCGAAAGAACGAAGAAAATTTGCTTACAAGACTGGGATCGAGATGTACAATACGACAATATCATTGACCAACCGTTAATAATAAACGTCACGGATAGCTGCAGTTCAGACTCAGATTTTGAAGATCCGATTGACCCTGTATCAGATTCAGATTGATATAAATAAAATACAAACTCAAAGCATTTTGTTTTATATTTCCAACAAATTATCGATATTTTGTTTATCGATGTGTCCCTTCTTAGTCGATAACAGCTTGACGACGTAACTTTTGCAGCACGTACCATGTACATTTGCATTGAGTTTTTTTTCTATTATTTCCGAACATTACGTAATAATTTCTTAATATTCATTTTTATAATTTACAATTGTACACAATTATGATTTTTTCGTCTTTTTAATGCACCTCTAAAGGATTTGATGTGATAGGACGTCAGTACAATGTTAAGCGCTAACGAACTGTCATAGGGATCATCATTCGGCGTGCGGATTATAGTGACCAACCAAGCACAAATTACAGAGTTGCTAGAACCATAGACTATTTGAATACTTACAAGGTAGGCAATTAATTTGTGTATGAATCGTCAGTGCGCACAAAGTAGCACTTGACCGTAATTTTTTAGGTTACTTTATGTCACAGCGATCACGAATGGAGCAAGTAATGCCCAAAGCCCAAAGTTACAAGTAGTAGCTCCCACGCGAGTCACTAACTATAAATGTCACTAGGACAGTGTAACCCTACAGCTTGTTGAAACGTTTTATGGTCTATAAATCGGAACGTAGAACCTCTTAAGTCGTGCTTGGTCAGATGTTGAAATGTTTTATTCCTGACATTAAAAGGGTGAAAACCTTTGAGTAACAAATTATGCGTTTTATTTATTACATCTTAAATGCGTGTACTTAGTTAGCAGCGGGTTTTATGTTGGCAGGCGGATTAAATACCCTCTAAAAATATGCTTTTGGATTAAAAATATGAAATTCGGTCTTATGGATTTTCTTTTTAAGTTCTTATTCCTTCAATTACGGCCAATTGTTTTTCTGTCATCAATCTCTGACTTCTGTATAAAATGAGATGCCAACTCGTAGGCAATTAGAAATTTTTCATTAAAATTAAATCAGGAAAAGTTGGGGCGCTTCAGATGCAAATGGAGTTATGTTTCTACATTATTAGGTTCCTTTTTTAATTGAAAAAAAAAAAACCGAGTATTAAAAACACGATACGTAATGAAATTACCACAGAAAATTACTCAGTAATCATAAACTAATATTTGACACTTCTAATCACATTTTTTAATCTGTCATTTGAAGCCAGTGGACCTCCCCAATAAAGTAGAGTAATAGGATATTAGGGGCCTCCCCTAATTACCGTGCCAATACAAGGGATGATGACGTGCGCGAAGAGAAGAATAAAATAAGAAATTAAAGATAAATACGTTATTATTATTCCATTTAGTGGACCCCGACCTTCGAGGTTGTTAAGGTCTCGGATGTGACCAGGATTAACGCAAGGATGATGATAACGTAATTCCACTTCGCCATTAGCTCTGATTGATGATGACATTGTACAGTCGACAAATGTGATACGGTTCCACTTTTTCATATAAAGTTGTATGTTAAGATGCAACCGTATCTCCTTTGTTAACTGTACCTACATTTTATTGGCGAATTTACAATGATGCCAATTCTGTGTTGTCAAAACTAACTAAAATACGCTAAGGGCCTCGTTCACCATCCATAAGTAAAGCGTTGATTAGTAACTTCTCAGTTAACGATAACTGGTAATTAAAAGTTCCGAGTATCTTTTGCCAGTTTCACAATCGAAACCGATCCTTCGAGTAACAACTTAGGAGTTAACTGAATGACATAGCAAAATCATACGCTCATTCGTTCAATTCTACGTCATTTATGTCATTTATCTTGTCAAACATAAACATAAACAGCAGTTTTACCATAAAAAAGTTTAACATCTGCTGAACATGTGTTTTACAAAATTTGAGTACAAAAGAGCGCCTAGCGGTGATTTCCTATTTAGAAACGCCGATAGCAATTCCTGTCTTATTTTTGTATCAATAATTTGTTGTAATTTAATTACAACTGGTGGTTTTTGGATATTGAAAATAATTCGATACATAACGAAACATTTAAAAATGTTTAGTTCCAAATATCACTCACCTTTATGTTTTAGAGGCTATTTTATTTTTCATCAAATTATGCACTATGTTCACAGCGTGCTTTCATAAACAAAATCTACTCCAAAATTCTGTTTCTTCCAGATCATCAAAAATGTACACGACAAACGAATTATTGGTAATCGCCGCGTCATAGAATGTTCTAGCTCTATTTCATCTAATTGTTGATCAATTAACTCGAACAGATACATTATTTTGTTTATTTTTACAAATATTATGTTTATACCCGAACACAGAACAATATAACAACAGAACTCGTAAATGGCAAACAGATGTGGTGATCTCTTACTCGTCAGTTAAAGTCCCTAATCAGTAGAAGGAGTAGTGAGTAAGTTAATCGTCGGTTTAACCGTTGAGTAGTGCTACTCGGACATTGTGAAATGCGAATACTCAGTTACCGGGGACTTTAAGTTACGATTAGCCTACTTGACACTTTAATCACAGATGGTGAACGAGGCCCTAAAAATCTCTAAAATGGTATATTATACGCCCAGATTGTATAGTCGTTTCGTATGAAAAGAATTTAGACACAGTTTCCATAGCAAAATCGTTAGGTGGGCATGTTATGGAACTCGAACCGACTACAAGGACTACTAAGAACAGAAAAACGATTTTCGACCTTAATAACATTTTATTAATTACATATCATTTCGCATAAATAGCTGCCGCAGATCACGAATCTACGAAAAAATACTCTGTTTTATGTGACCGGGCGACCGGGTGGCCGGCGACCGAGTATTCGTTTGCCTCACGCAAAAATCTGTCTGCGCTGACCGGAATCGGCCACACACTATAATAATCTCTTTCTACGAAAGACTATGCAATCTGGGTGTATAATAAATTTTAGAGATTTTAAGTGTATTTTAATTATAGTTTATAATTTCGAATAACATTGGAAAAAATGAAATGCTCAAGTGAGACTCGAACTCACGACCTTTCGCTTACAGGGCGACTGCTCTAAGCGAAAGGTCGTGAGTTCGAGTCTCACTTGAGCATTTCATTTTTTCCAATGTTTTTCGAACTTAATAGTTAGCATAATAAATGCTATAAAAAAATTCATTCAAATATAGTTTATAATTTTCGGGACTTCACGCGATATATTTTTGATAAACTTACTTTTGCCGACGTTTCGGGTGCGTTGCAGCACCTGTGGTCACGACTTGACTGGCCTGCGAGCGTCGCGCGGTGTGCAGGAAACATTTTTTGTGCGCCTACCCTCCATTACTTTCATATTGAATGTAAGGCTGGCGACACACCACACTCACTATTTCATTTTATCAGTTTTAGACGGCATCGGCACTGTGTTTTTCGGTTTCACTATTTTGATCACTAGTTTAAACACAACAGAATTAGCACCAATATCTACTTAACTGTGTAATATAGGTATCGTTATAATCTACGTTATATCCTAAGTGATCATTTCCGTAGACGATAAGGGACCCTTTGTCATCTACAGTAGCCAAAGGAGTACTTATGTATAATTAATGACATCACAATATTCACTCAACTGCCTGTGTTTCGCTATGCAAGCCACTTTTGTGTAATACATAAAATATGATATTCGAATTTCAGGATGGAAAAAAGCGACAATAAAGCAAAATGAATGGAACGGTAATTTATATTTTAAACATTATTTATTATTATAGGATAAATTGATAATGTAATGATCGTTGTTATTGTTATTTCCCAGCAAATGTTTGTTTTTACTGTAATTTCAGAGGCAGCCTAGTGTTATGGGTAAAGGACTGCTGAGATGAGGTCTCGGGTTCGATCCCAGGGTTACCATGGCATACACCAATGACTTTTCGATGCTTTTCGAAGTTATGTGTATATTAATCGCAGGTTTATAAGTGCCCGGTTAATGGGAATAGGCTCGCCACCTATTACATGGGGACCTAAACATAAACTGGCGAAATGTGGGTGCTAGCACCTCTGCCTACCCCTTCGGGGAATACGGGCGTGAGTTTATGTTATGTATGTTATGTTATGCCGACATATAATTTGTCATATAATTGACATTATTAACCTTGGCATATTAATATAACATGGGATTTTCAGTACATTTTTAGTTCGAAATACATCGGGAAAAAGAAGCGCTCAACTGGGACTTGAACCCACGACCTTTCCCTTACAAGGTCAATGCTCTTCCAACTGAGCTATTAAGTCACAGCTGAATCACTTCAAATTTCCCTTCTCTTTATATCCGTTTTTTAAGGTGGAGCCATCTACCAACTTTCTCATATGCAATTCAAGTTCCAGTTGAGCACATTTTTGGCATTTCTTAAAATTATGGTACATGTCCATTTTGTTGGCCCAAAATCTAATATCTACTTTGGTACTACTAAACTACTTTACATATTAAGTAAACGCTACTAACAATACTAGTAAACCTATTTAATTTTGCACCATTCTTTTAGTATTTTTACCTCGACCTGGCTGATACTTATAACATAATTTCCAACGATATGATCGGTTTCGTCCCATGGCCTATATCTGCTGCGATGGCTCATAAAACCATAAAATATCATGTTATAACGTTCATAGTGGGGCAGTATATGACCTTACTGAAACTTAGGTACTCGTAGCTGGTGTATATTATGTAGTATCATGTATACATTAGAACTTATATTGGCCGTATAGCTTTCGCAATATCGATCTATTACGCTAACCGGCAAACAGGAGTATTACCGAGAATGTGGTAAGCCACGGCTTTAAATTAATTTGATATCTATCGTAGATCTTGGTTTACATTACGTAATTTTAGAACTATATTATCGCGTACGAAATTCTTGTCCGTCTTCATACATTTAAATAAATTGTGTCATTAATTTATAACTAGCCGATACCTGCGATTCCGCCACTGTTAGGGTAGGATATAGGACTCTTTTGTCCGCACTGAGCCTCTTTTTGGGCTATTGTGCGTTCCGCCTATGTTGATTTCGGTTATTGTTTTTTATAGTACCTACTACTCGTACTAAGTGGCACCCAAGCACACGGCTTACGGTTTTCGCGATATTTGATCAGGTCTCCGGTTCTACTCGAACTTTTGGGTCTGTCTGGACTCCAAACCAAACAGACAAGAATTCCAAAGATATAACGTTTTTTAACAGAATTTTTTAGCTAAATTCCAATTTTATTTTAGACACAACGAAATCACAATTTTATTTTATAATGATGATGATATGGCCGTATGGATACAATATTACATACTCCCTGAAACGAATAGGAAAATAATAGGGACACAGAATTATACGCACGTTTTGACTTGACCCATATGACGTAATAGTACCTATATAATACATGTTTTAGCTCCAATAAATTAACAGGTCATAAAACAACTGGTTTGGCCTCCTGAAACAACTTTGCGTGTTATTCACATTTATTAGAGCAAATTAAACTGTTAGCCATTGTTTACCTGTAATTGATTTCCCTGTAATACAGATTAAGTTCTCATGAGCGCCTAAATTGGTACTTCAATTCACTAATACACAAAATAAATTGAAGTAATTTGATTATTTCGAAGTTTTCGAAGTCTTGGCTTGATACCTACGTTCACGACCCTTACGTATAGGTACTTATTCAGGTACCTACTGAAGTATAAAAGCAAAATGAATGGAACGGTAATTTATATTTTAAACATTATTTATTATTATAGGATAAATTGATAATGTAATGATCGTTGTTATTGTTATTTCCCAGCAAATGTTTGTTTTTACTGTAATTTCAGAGGCAGCCTAGTGTTATGGGTAAAGGACTGCTGAGATGAGGTCTCGGGTTCGATCCCAGGGTTACCATGGCATACACCAATGACTTTTCGATGCTTTTCGAAGTTATGTGTATATTAATCGCAGGTTTATAAGTGCCCGGTTAATGGGAATAGGCTCGCCACCTATTACATGGGGACCTAAACATAAACTGGCGAAATGTGGGTGCTAGCACCTCTGCCTACCCCTTCGGGGAATACGGGCGTGAGTTTATGTTATGTATGTTATGTTATGCCGACATATAATTTGTCATATAATTGACATTATTAACCTTGGCATATTAATATAACATGGGATTTTCAGTACATTTTTAGTTCGAAATACATCGGGAAAAAGAAGCGCTCAACTGGGACTTGAACCCACGACCTTTCCCTTACAAGGTCAATGCTCTTCCAACTGAGCTATTAAGTCACAGCTGAATCACTTCAAATTTCCCTTCTCTTTATATCCGTTTTTTAAGGTGGAGCCATCTACCAACTTTCTCATATGCAATTCAAGTTCCAGTTGAGCACATTTTTGGCATTTCTTAAAATTATGGTACATGTCCATTTTGTTGGCCCAAAATCTAATATCTACTTTGGTACTACTAAACTACTTTACATATTAAGTAAACGCTACTAACAATACTAGTAAACCTATTTAATTTTGCACCATTCTTTTAGTATTTTTACCTCGACCTGGCTGATACTTATAACATAATTTCCAACGATATGATCGGTTTCGTCCCATGGCCTATATCTGCTGCGATGGCTCATAAAACCATAAAATATTTTATTTATTTTATTTTACTTTATTAGGAAAACAAACAGTTTATACAATTCTCTTCAGTACCTTTGATAATGTCTGAAAACCATTTATAAGTTTTCGCATCTTATGACTAGGATAACAAACTATGTCTCGCTCAATTAATTATATAAAGTAAAGTGGTTACAAGTATACGTAAAGTACAAAATATATATTTAACTATGTAACAATGTGTTTGGAGGAGGAGGTAAGGTTTTTTTTTTTTTTTTTTTTTTTTTATCTTTTAAAGGAAACAGTAAAACTACATCAATCAAGTTGAGCTCGACAGCCAAGACGTCACGCCGAACCAGTCGTTTGACAATATGTTTCTAATTTTGTATGGGGGGGTGTTAAACAAATCAAAATCGGGTAAGTCAATGTTATTTATACATTTTGAGGCTCTGTTGAAAAAGGAGTTTTGCCTGTAATTAGTACCGCTGTGGGGAACGTGTAGAAGATTAATATTTGGGTTTCGACGGCTTCTTGTTGGTACCACAATACCTGCTCTCGATAATAATTCTGGGGAGTCAATTTGGCCTTGTAATATTTTCAATAGGGTGACTATGTCCGTGATCTTGCGTCTTTCGACGAGGGGCAGTATATGATGTCTCCTGCACCTGGCTACGTAGTTGACATCGTTCGTTTTGCACTTGAATTGTAGGTATCTCATAAATCTTTTCTGCGTGGACTCTAGCCGGTCTATATACGTATCATAGCGCGGGTTCCAGATTTGTGAGCAGTACTCAAGGATACTACGCACGTAAGTACAATATAAAATCTTTGTAACCTTTATGCTGCGGAACTGGGAGCTCGATCGAATAATGAAACCTAGGGCTTTATAGGCTTTCATGGTTATACTGGCAATGTGTTTCTCATATGTCAGTTTAGAGTCGTGAATTATACCAAGGTCACGCACCTCATTGAGTGTTTTGAGCTCGTGTTCTTTTAACCTATATGTATAGTCTGTAGGTACTAATTTACGAGTGAAAGTTATTGCATGACACTTGTCGACGTTAATGTCTAGTTTGTTGATATTGCAATAACTTTCAAAATTTAGCAAATCCCTCTGTAATAGTGAACAATCTCTGATGTCTTTAATTTGCTTAAAGACTTTCATGTCGTCTGCATAAAGGACGAATTTTGAATTCACAAAACAAGAGGATACATCGTTAATAAAAATGTTAAACAATAAGGGAGCTAAAAGGGAACCTTGAGGAACCCCCGATGGCACAAAATTCCACGCAGATGAGTAGCCATTGAGTACTACGGCCTGAGAGCGATTTTCAATATAGGATGTGAACCACCTATATAGGTTTCCATGGATACCGGCATCAAGAATTTTTTGCAAAAGTACTGAATGGTCTATACGATCAAAGCATTTGCTATAGTCAGTGAATATAGCATCAACCTGTCCTCCTGAGTCCATATGCGAGGTGGTGAACTCTGTGAAAGACAGTAAATTTGATGTAGTCGACCGACTTCGGAGAAAACCATGTTGTTCGGGTATAAAAAAGGTTGAAAGGCTGTTGTAGATCTGTGAGTATATAAGACGTTCAAATATTTTAGAGAAAATACATAGTTTCGATATAGGTCTGTAGTTTTTTACATCATTCTTTGTTCCACTCTTATGAATAGGGGTTATAAAGGCTGATTTCCAGATTCCTGGCACCACACCTTCATTCAAAGAACGTGTAAATAATATAGTTAAGGGTTTCGTTAGGACATCAGCACATTTATATATGAAGAGAGGCGGTATTTGGTCCGGTCCTGCTCCTTTTGTTAGATCTAGTGACCGAAGTAATTTGTTTACGGCATCGGGAGTTATATCTATACTACCTATTGTATTTATGCTGTAGCTACAGGTTTTAGACGAAGGTTGTGTTAATGAATGTGAAGACATGTTGGTGGGTGAGCGAAAGGTTGACTGAAAATAGTTTGCGAAAAGATTACAAGCTTCGGGTCCTGAGTCTGCAATAAGACCATCGTACGAGAGAGAGGATGGTATCATATTTGAACCGTTTTTATTAGATTTTATGAAAGACCAGAATAATTTGGGATTTTTAACTATGGAGGTTTCGCAGCGACTGAGGTAAGCATTGTAGCATTCCGTCTCTAAGAGTTTCGCTCTTTGACGTAGTAATGAAAATGTATTATAGTCCGAGGTATTACCGTATATACGATATTTCTTGTAGAATTTAAATTTTTCTTTAAGAAGTTTCTTTAACGGAGCGTTGTACCAAGGGGGAAAAAAGATGGGGGATAGTAACTTATGGGGTATGTGTTTTTCTATCGTGTCATTTAGGTGTTTGTAAAAAATGCTTATGGCATCTTCAAGTGGAACATTTGATATACACTCATTCCAATCCACATTGTGTAGAACCTGTTTGATAGATTCGTAGTCCCCTTTTTCATAAAAATATTTTAAGCGCGAATGGACTTGTAGTGGTTTAAGGGGCAAGGTGTTTAGTGTAATATCTAGGGGTCGATGATGGACATTCTCTGAGACTAATGGGGCGGTACATAGCGATACTTGCAGATTGGTGTTGCTTAACACCAAATCAAGAATCCTATTTTTTGAGAGGTTAAAACAGAAGTTCGATTGAGTGAGATCGCAGACTGATAGTGTATCAAAAAAGTTTATTTGTGTTTCACCTGTTACCTCGGAGTATGGAGGGTCAGCGTTCGGGGACCAGTGGATGTTAGGTAGGTTGAAGTCTCCCAATATAACGTAATGGTCATTTGGACAGGAGTTTATGATTGACGATAGTTTCTCAGTGAAATTGGAAAGTTGAGTGTTAAATGAATTCCCGTAATTTTCAGTACAAAGATAGATGGTGCAAATATGAATTTTCAAGTTGGTGTTGTTATTTTTATAGGATAGTGTAACCCAAATATCTTCCGCCGACGATGACCATTCCGGTCGGGGAGTTGATGCTATGTCGCGGCGAACCGCCAGAAGAACTCCACCTCCGTATTTCTCTTGTGTGACTTCGTAATTTCTGTTTCTTCGCCAAACAATATATCTCTCATCAAGTAACTCGCTATCACTGATACTGTCAGGAAGCCATGTTTCTGTTATGGCGATTACGTCATACGTATTAAGCATTACATTCCTCTTAAATAGATGGGTTTTCGTGCGTAGTCCTTGAGTATTTTGGTAGTAGATACTAAGGCCCTCAGAATCCATCAATATAAGTAGTGTATTTAAGACTAGTGCAAATCAGATAGTGGTGTAAATATAATAAATAAGAGCCGTTCACAGAAATCGTCAGTGCACGCCCCAAGCTCAGAGTGTCAGCTAGTATAAAGTGACCCAGTGTTTTGTTTATATTACCAATCAAAGATAGTTTACAAGAAATGGTGAGTGGTCGCGAGACGGTATTGCACAAATTCAATAATAAGATGTTTACCCTTTTTATATTTAGATTCGATAAGCGGTATGATTGGCCACAAACTATAATAAACGTTAATAAATTCGTAATGTTAGTAATTCTCAGAGAACACGGATTGTAACAGTAATGACTAAAGACATTGGTTCGCATCGTGATTCCCGAACTATCGAGCTTCAATACAACCGTAGGTAAATAAATGAATTTTAAAGACAAGGTTAAACCAGTTTGGAGAGGTCGCTTTCGTTTCTTATAAAAAACACTGGTGAGGAGTCCGTCTTCCTTGCCATTATTTTGCAGTGCTTGACCCAGACGTATTTGAAGTTCTTATCCTTGGCTAGGGACTTAGCCTTTCTTAAAAGAGTTTTATTGCGTTGAGTCAAGTGGTCTGTGATAAAAATGGAACCATCTTCGGGGTATCCCAAGTTAGACAAGGTAAGTGTGCTACATTTGCGTGATGAGGCTATTAATTCTTCTTTGGTATATCGATTGTTGAAAGCTATTAGTATTGGTTTTATGTTGTCCGCTACACGGGTTGGAATGCGAGCTATGTAATTTATATCCTCCCTTTTTATAGGAAAATTACATGTTTGGCTAATTTTGTTGGCGATTTCGTATAAGTTTTCATGTTTTTTCAAGGGGATACCTCTAACTTCTACGTTGTTTGCTCGAGCCCATTGATCCTTATCGTTCATTTCCTGCTGCAATATAGCTATTTCATTTCGAAGTGCAGGGACTTCCACTAGTAACTCCTCCACAGTACTTACTCGGGATTCTAATACTTTGACTTTCCCTGAAAAATCGTTGATCAGCTGGTGAGCCATTTCGATGGAATCCTTCAGATTGTTGATTTCAGTCTTAATGGTTTTCACGTCTTCCGCTAACGTCGCCAATGGCGCCAACTGCAGCATGACCTTGTTCAGTTGTTCTTGGATCTTATCCAGCTGGATAGGCATCGGAGAGGTCACTGCCGGTGACGGTAGTGGACTGGATTTGCACTTGGGGCAACACCAACTGTTCTTTCGCGTATCCCCCCATCTACGATAGCTGCCTTCAGCGACCCCAGAACACTGAAAGTCATAGTGGAGTTTACAGATGCTGCACACAGGCCCCTCGGAATGCTGCGAGTTACAACTAGCACATATAAACATCGCGAACAAAGTTTGACCGCCGTTGATCTGTGTGAAATTAATTAGCGTTCTCGCTAACCACTCGAATCGAGCTGTGCAGTGCTATTTCACAGCGAAAAAAAAGCGGAATATAAATAAAAAAGCACAAAAAGAATATTGCAGTCAAGATTGGCAGCACAAAATTTCAGCGAGTTTGGATCCTGCGACCCTCTCTGCGTCACCCAGACACAATACCGCTACAGACCGCGCAAGCTTAGTTGAGCTTCGACGAAAGTCCCAATAGCTTCCAACTTGGTGCCGAGTTAATGAAACCAGTTTTGTGCCGTGCAAGTAGGTCTCTTTGTTATTACTAATGACAAATACGGGTCCGAAGAACAAATTCTAACACAATTTATGAGATTCTACCGCACAGTTTGACTTTATAAATAGTTTATTTTAAATTTTAGCTTCCTTTTTAGTATAATTATCTCACTATTTTGTAGCTTTAACACTTTTGAAACTGATTGTTTATTTCTTACAACCCACAGCGCACTTTTTTCACACTTTCGCGGTGCAAAATTATTGGAACCACCGACAGTACGTCTGTTTGTTAGATATGGCAAGTTGTTGTAATATGGCAATTGTAATAATAAAAAAATATATCACATGTGTGTTTTGTTTGAGATAAAGTTAACAAGTGTGTTCTCCTGTAAATTAACAAAATAGATAGGTACATTACCTTAAAGATTCGGGCGCCTTGGAGAAGCACATGCCTAAGATAGTCAATCAAGTAGGTTGAAGACTTTTAATCTGCCGGAGGTAAGCTAAATAAAACCACCGCACTGAGGTTTAAGGTTTTATTCTCTAGCGCTCCAGTGTGCTTATTATAGTAAGGATTTTATGCTAGTAGATTAAATTTAAGAACTACATGACATATTAATCTTGTCACCAATGCAATTTTTTAAGGTTTTTAAAGTTAAATTTTAATTAAAAGTAAACGAAAGCTCACGGCATCCCTCGGCGAGTGTGTGAAGGTTCACCTCAACCAGCGAAGCATAATATTCCGCTCAACAAGCCATTATTCCAAGATATTGCACATGCTCGTTCGTATGGTTGAGAAATCGTTCAAACCATCAGAGGCAAGTTCCAAGAAAAGCCAAAGTTAAACAGAGAAAAAGGAAAAAGAAAAGAAAAAGGCGGCTCCAATCGAGACCTGAAATAAAATTTTAGGTTATTAGAACAATTCCTATGAGAATATACGAAGTCCTAATTTTTGAGAAAAACGTGTGACTTACCGCCATAACTAGTTGGTTAAATGCCAAACACACGATAAATCATGGTATTTTTGAAAAAATATCATGTTATAACGTTCATAGTGGGGCAGTATATGACCTTACTGAAACTTAGGTACTCGTAGCTGGTGTATATTATGTAGTATCATGTATACATTAGAACTTATATTGGCCGTATAGCTTTCGCAATATCGATCTATTACGCTAACCGGCAAACAGGAGTATTACCGAGAATGTGGTAAGCCACGGCTTTAAATTAATTTGATATCTATCGTAGATCTTGGTTTACATTACGTAATTTTAGAACTATATTATCGCGTACGAAATTCTTGTCCGTCTTCATACATTTAAATAAATTGTGTCATTAATTTATAACTAGCCGATACCTGCGATTCCGCCACTGTTAGGGTAGGATATAGGACTCTTTTGTCCGCACTGAGCCTCTTTTTGGGCTATTGTGCGTTCCGCCTATGTTGATTTCGGTTATTGTTTTTTATAGTACCTACTACTCGTACTAAGTGGCACCCAAGCACACGGCTTACGGTTTTCGCGATATTTGATCAGGTCTCCGGTTCTACTCGAACTTTTGGGTCTGTCTGGACTCCAAACCAAACAGACAAGAATTCCAAAGATATAACGTTTTTTAACAGAATTTTTTAGCTAAATTCCAATTTTATTTTAGACACAACGAAATCACAATTTTATTTTATAATGATGATGATATGGCCGTATGGATACAATATTACATACTCCCTGAAACGAATAGGAAAATAATAGGGACACAGAATTATACGCACGTTTTGACTTGACCCATATGACGTAATAGTACCTATATAATACATGTTTTAGCTCCAATAAATTAACAGGTCATAAAACAACTGGTTTGGCCTCCTGAAACAACTTTGCGTGTTATTCACATTTATTAGAGCAAATTAAACTGTTAGCCATTGTTTACCTGTAATTGATTTCCCTGTAATACAGATTAAGTTCTCATGAGCGCCTAAATTGGTACTTCAATTCACTAATACACAAAATAAATTGAAGTAATTTGATTATTTCGAAGTTTTCGAAGTCTTGGCTTGATACCTACGTTCACGACCCTTACGTATAGGTACTTATTCAGGTACCTACTGAAGTATAGACATCAAAGAACGCAAGAATCTTCAAAATTTCAAAGCCAAAAGTCATCAACACTGGAGGTAGTATCACACAAATAGGTCTAAACGTTTATCAAATTGAACATCAAAGAGATTTTTTTCACTCAATTCACGAACTCTGATCGAAATTCAGTATTATTGATACGAGAATTTGCAAATATACGAAAAATATTCTCTAGAGGAGGGATTGCTCATAATATCCTTCAAGAAATGCCTTTTACGACGTGCCAGTGGTATCCCGAGATACGAAATAAGAATATTCTGTCGTGACTATACGAGTAGTTGGCTGCATGATAGTAGTGCCTTATAAACATTTAACGAATAATATATGACTTTATAAAATATTTTTCAATCTTAGAACGTGTGACATCAAATGCTTCTGCCAACAGTGTTCGCATTTGAAGATAAGCTTTTGTTGAACCGATGCGTGCTGGGCTACTGCGGTGTAAAATAAAAGAAAATGTCAACACCAGTTTTTCCATTATCGCTCGTTTACACTTTTTCATTAGTGCAATTACTATGATCTATTCTGCGACTGCAGGAGTACCTATGCTGTATACTCATTTTGTTGGGTTTCTCCTGTTGTCAAACTTTAATTATTTTTGTAGTTTCTCACATTTACTTGGAAAGTTATCTCAACAAGAATATTACTTTCCATTCAAAATTCAAAATCAATTTATTATGTATAATATGCCAATCATCATTTCGTATGGCCTCTGCTCGAGTCCTCATATGTCGACGTTCCTTATGGAGGAATACGACCTTTGAGAGCAGTGGCGGGCGTCGTGGGAGGCATTTCAGCACCATTCCTGGAAGGACCTGGTACCTGACCCCACCACTAAGCCGCCCGGTTTTGACAGTTGTCGTACGGTGTGGTCAAGGGTCAACCGGTTCAGAACTGGCCACGGAAGATGCAACTACCATCTTCACAAGTGGGGACTTAAAGATGCGCCGGACTGTGATTGTGGAGCTCCAAAGCAGACAACGATGCAATATGCCAATAGGACAGTACTTAGGAAACGTCAAAAATTACAAATAATAATCGACGCAGGCATTTATATATTATGGCGTTTATGATATGGTGTCAATGTGACAATTGGCGGAGTGTCGTGAACGAGTGCGAGTGTGTTCATGTTCGGTGGGGCTAACACTTGTTTTACAAGATACAGTACACAAAATATCAATAGTGTTTAGTAATAAATGCTACGTTTTAGATAGGTAGCTCATAATTATGTCTGTTTATGCTATCTAAGTTTCGAAGTATATTATTACGAAGTTGTGTTTGTTGTTTTCCAAAAACTATTACTTGCAGCTAAAGGAGACTGAAACGATTACATACAATCTTGGGCCTAGTTGTAAGAAGATGAAAGTGGTGTCAATTAATAGCTTATATATTATCAACCTTTCACTGAAAATTCTGCGGATTTTGTCAATCTGAGAACAGAGATATAAGAGATTATGTAAAAGTGAGGTTATGTTACAATATTTTACTAACAGCTGATTCCTGAAGTGCAAAATGTGTTCTTTTGCACTAATAGTTATTATATTTACTAGAAAATGTTTGAAAAATCATATGAATGAACGGCAACGGCTTCAAGCGATAGGTAGGTAACAGGTAAGGAGATAGGGAAAGGATGTCTAAAATAAAATAAAAAATCATTTAATATAGTGTTTTATTCGCCTTCTATTAAACACATTTTACATTTTAAACCTGCCAGGATGGTAGCTGGTTAGATGAGGTTATAGGTATTTACTTACAGACTGAGGTGCAAGCCATTGCCGAATCACTGACAGAATTGTTTCATCGTGTAAGGGCTGTCGGTCCAGTGCATTGCAGTGACCAGTGGATATCCCACAATTCACACAGCGATCCATAGTTTCAATAATATCCAATCCACAAGCCGGCGGTAAAATCGAAAATAACAATTCCAAGTCAAACGTGTAAGCGATCTTCGGTGTCCAAGGTGAAAGCAAGGGTCGTACAAGGTAGGCAGGGTCAGAATCCGTAAAATACAAAGCAGTTGTCGTAAAAAATTACGAATAATCGGGAAAGCACTCAAAACGCATCGGAAAACACGAAACGAGTGGGCAAACAAAAACAGTCAGCAACTGTCTATAATAACTATATATAACTGTCTATAGCCACATTTATAACTATTACCAGAATAAAGAATTACCGACGCTTCTAAAGCTGGTCAAGTCTTTAAAAGATGCTGATTTGTTTACTGGAAGTCCTACATCCTTGTGGCGCGTATTGAAGGACATTGGTTTCCAATTCAAAAAAGTAA
Organism: Eilema sororculum; assembly: GCA_914829495.1. Taxonomy (NCBI): domain Eukaryota; kingdom Metazoa; phylum Arthropoda; class Insecta; order Lepidoptera; family Erebidae; genus Eilema; species Eilema sororculum. The sequence goes on from OU618550.1 coordinate 13,358,215, forward strand.
ACAAAAGAAAAATTGTCATGGAGAGGGGCGATATAGCACTTGCGCGGGTTACCTTTTTGAAAAAGGCTAAAGCGATTACCGATTGGAGCAATGTCGTCTTCCTGGATGAAACTTGGCTGAATGCCAATCATACGGTCGGTAAAATGTGGACTGACGATACACCTCATGCCTCGACCAAAGTGCCAGAAGGAAAAGGGGAGAGATTGATTATTTGTCACGCAGGCACATCGAAAGGATTTGTAGAAAATGGGCTACTTGCTTTTAAATCGAAAAAGACGGGAGAATATCACGAAGATATGAATGCGGAAGTATTCACGGAGTGGTTTCAAAATATGCTTAGCAATTTAGAAGAACCCAGCACAATTATTATGGACAATGCCCCATATCACTCCGTGCAATTGAACAAACCGCCGACTTCTTCCAATAAGAAGAGCGAGTTGATCGAGTGGCTCCAAGCCAATAATGTGGAAGCCGATGAGACGAAATTAAAGGTGGAGCTAGTGAAGCTCGTAAAAATGCACAAGCCCCAAACGACATACAAATTAGATATGATGGCAAACGAATATGGTCACGAAGTCCTGAGGCTTCCACCGTACCACTGTCAGTACAATGCCATTGAATTAATTTGGGCCCAAATCAAAGGTAACTTGTTTAACCATAGTCTATTTACATACTGACAAAAATATGATTATGTTTATTACTTGAATTCTATGACTCAATTTGTTTTTTTATCTTGCTTCAGGATACGCTGCAGGAAAAAATACAGCTCCGCCTTTTACAGCCACAAAAATGATGGGGTTATTGAAAGAGGGATGCAAAAATGTCACTGGCGATGACTGGAAGAAAGTAGTGGAGAAAACCAAAAATCTAATTTTACATGACTGGGAGCGAGACATTAGAATAGACTGCATAATTGATTCCCAAATAATTATTCACGTCGACGAGTCAGATGACGATGATGATGATGATGATGATGATGAAGATGATGAACATGTTTGATTTTTAATAAATAATTAAACAGGTTATCAATTTTGTTTTACTTTTTTTCTTCAAAATTATTAGTTAATAGAATCGATTTCTTCTTCATTAATAAATGATCTCGATAAGATATATAATCGATTTTATTTCATGCGATTTTATCTTGACTACATCTCTAGTAACTTCAAATCCCAAACGTCACCGTAACCATGCTACGTGAAAAATATTGTAGTGTCAATGTTAGTTAGCTGTCATGTCAGTGACATAGACTACAAATATAAGAGAGATTTGAATCGATATGAAATCGATAATCATTAATATTGGTTTTTCAGTAATTAATTGATATTTGATTTAATAATATGACTGTAAATATATGCACTATATTGCATGTAAGTATATATAGTGCATTTAATTACTTTGAGTTAATTATTTACTGCAGATGTTTTAGTGTAATCGATTACTCAATTGATAATCTCACGAAAACTATTTTCTCATATTTCTCCGCATCCAGATTGAGAATTGAGGTGATTTTTCATATTCTAAGATAGAAAAATATGACTAATTTTTTAGATCATATCTCAACTTATTACATTTGGGCCCACCATTTTCCATCTCCTTTAAATTCATAATTGGAACCCTCATTACATTTTGTATGTGTTTTACGTAATGAATAATAACAGCTAATTAGCTTCGCAAATCAACCACATTTTCATAATTATTTCATTAATTTACTCAAAAGTTGCATACAATTAATCCAAATACAGTGCGTAAATATGCTTGAAATTATAGCTAGTTGGGTAAAACCTCGTACAAACGATGCATAATGTGGTGTAATGTGACACACTCATGCTGATATATTGCCAGGAGATCTGACAAGATTAATTTACAGGACAATTTCACAAACAGCTTACTACCCACGTTTTTACGTAGTTGGTATATTTTCTATATAATATATATAATATAATATAAATATATTCCACAACATTCTACACAACGCTATCTAGACCCATGGTAAGCTTATATAGCTTGTGTTATGGAATCTAGAATGCGGATAAACATACTTATATACTTTTTTTTTTTTTTTTTTTTTTAGCCATAGAAAATATAGCAACTAATAACTTGATGTATAGTTTGATTTGAGATACCTTTTTTATATTTGTAAAAGATATAAAATATTGGAATAAATTAAATTATAAATCATAATCCTACGTCGCACATACATGAATTTATAATAATGTATTTTGTAATTATATAACATAATAATGTATATATTGTAAATAAATCTGAGAATTTTAAAACCTTTCTTTCAAAGCTTATTTAAGTATTTAGTTTTTTTCTAAAAATAATAAATACATACCTACTACATTGAAATTTTGTATAAGATCTACAATATTTATTCATGTAAAAACCGAATGTCGAGCATAAACTTTCTGATGGACCTTCGAAGACTCCATAAAAAGTAATGCATATCTCCATTATTTTTATTTACGACACTGAAAACGAAAACGATAAACAAAACATATCGGTGTATTATTTACGTCATACATAAGTTAAAACTCTGTATAACATCGACGTAAAAACCGATGTTCTCATATCACCAAATTTACGATTCGGTTCCACCACTAAACACTTTAGATAAACTTCTCCACAAACTCTTGCGGAAATTACCGAATTTTCCGAACCTATCACAGCTGCGTTTTTCTAAGGCTGAGAGTACGTATGCACGTAGCACGATTTTAAGCGCCTCTTTCAATCCCACGAGAGATAGTAGTACAACCTATTTGTAGGCTCCTGAGCAAAAATTCTTTCACACGTAAAAAAGTATTTGATATTGCGTAAACGTGACTTGGAGCGCTACTCGGCTGTTTTTTCTTTAAGAATGTTTCCACTTACCTGATATATTACAAAGTTTTTATAATACTGATCAGTTTTACTTTGTTATTATATATATACTAGCTGTTACCCGCGACTTCGTCCGCGTTTAGTTCGGAATAGCTCAAACTCATTATTAAACATGGTGGAAGATTTTTATCCCAACTGGAGAGGAAGTACTTGAAATATTGGAAAGAGTGAATTTTACGCAAAGGAAACATTTATTTATTTTATAAAAGAAACAAAACTGTATTCAAATCATTTCAAAAACTCGCTTGACATCTTCCACCTTGTATTTTTAAATTAAATATTATGAAGACAGTCTTTTTATTGGCAAATATTGCGGAAGGATTTTGAAAAATTCAACATTTTGCAGAAGAAATCATTATCAATTATTTGATGAACATTGTTATATGTGGACTTGGTAATGTTCACCAGTTTTAATGGTTTAAATATTCTTCCTTCCTCCCAAATTTTTAAACATGCTGCCACCACTTACGAACTGAACATATTAAAATAAGTGCATCAAGAATCACACAATAAATAGTTTCAAGAAAACCCGGTGCCTTGCACGCCCTGAGCAGTGAGCAGTGGTTCTCTTCTTTGCCGAGCCAATGGTGGGTAGTTCCAGTTTTATGATAAATTCCATCGACCACAGTAACATCGTTGTTCATTGCTTTACACACAGGTAGAGAAGAGGGGCGCAGTGGGTAAGACAGCAAATACAGCATTGACTGGGATGGGGTCATATAGCCTCATCTATATCTATAATATAAAAATGAATCGCAAAATGTGTTGGTAAGCGCATAACTCACCAACGGCTGGACCGATTTCACTAATTCTTTTTTTGTTGTGTTTGTTATTATCGGGAGAAGGTTCTTACGAAAAAAAAAAAACAGTTGTACAGAAAATTTCAGAAAGTAACTTTTCTTTTTCTCATACAAACTTTTTCTATAATGTGAGAGAAGTTTATGTTTACGTTACGGGATTAGTATTTAGTAGTAGTAGGTAGTAGTAGGAATGGGAATGGGAATGGGAATGGGAATGGGAATGGGAATGGGAATGGGAATGGGAATGGGAATGGGAATAGGAATGGGAATAGGAATAGGAATGGGAATAGTAATGGGAATGGGAACGGGAACAGGAATGGGAACGGAATTGCACGCGGGTGGAAAATATGGCGGTACGAAGTTCGCCGAGACAGCTAGTATAATATAAAAATCAATGCCACTTTTCGTTGTAATGTTATAACTCAACAACGCCTTTACCGATTTGGCTAATTTTGGTCTTGAATTATTCGTGAAAGTCCAGGGAAGGTTTGTACGTAGAGCAAAATTCGAATAATTGCCCGGAACCGAAATCTACGCGAGCGGAGCCGCGGGCAAAAGCTAGTTTTGCTATATATTCCTTGTATTGGTAATTGGTAAGCTTGTTTCCAGCAGATGATGTAGATACTCCTAAATTGATACTGGAGTTGATGTCCACGTGGCGGATTTTTTTGGTCTGAGGAAATTTACCGGAACTGAGTGTTTCTCTGCCCACATTCAGCCTCTTTTATATAAACGGAGCAGCGGTATCTTTTATATACCTAATACATAGGTTGGCTTCTCCTGGCTTAGGTAGGTACTGTTATCATTGCTGTGTTAGATTTACGTATTTACTATTAGATACCTACTTATTAGACGGAATCGATAATATCGCAGCGGCGTGCGTTGGTAGTCATCAGATCACTAACATTGTATAATGTCTGCAGTTGCATAAAGACCTTGTCTCTCTGGCTGTATTTTACCATTTCTACCGCACCACGGCGAGTGAAAGAGCCTATTAGGAGTCTTTCAACTAATCTCTCCTTCCTTTCGTCAGTCACATACTGTATAAATAAAACCACCTCGAATCAAGCTGTTCGGAACTTCATTTCTTTATCAGGCGGTTAAGAACTGTATTGCTCTGCCCACACATGTGTTTTCTTCTTTTTACAATCCGGAGTTTTTTTTATATAGGACACGTCAATTTAACTTCACCTCGACTGATGTTAAGCTAAAGGCAAAGACTCGGAAATAGGGTCACCATTATGAACGTGTACCATCTTAACAATGGTGGCACTCATCTTTATGGGATCATCAGAAGCCTTTTCACGCCCCCCTTAAAGGACCCGGGACTGTAGGAAGAAGTAAACTGTGAGCTGGCAGGGATTTCAGGTCTTAATGGTGCGACATAGGAATGGGTCACCAAACCGCTTGGTTCTTGATGGAATATTCTGATCCGCATGTGGATGACATCTGAGCCTTGCATGCGTTGTCCTGTTTAGGAAAGGAGAGGGTGGAATTAATTGGAATAGCTCATCAGAACATTCACCATGGTAGAGACGGTAATACGATAGGGACAACTATCTCCCAGAATACGTAATGTGCTTCAGAGAAGGTGCAACGATTTACTTCCTCCATAAGCGCGGCTTTGATGGTGATAGCATAGACTACCCATCACCCTAGCCGAAGCAATCCCTACTCTTCACGTTGAGACCGCCTATTTATGATAGGTAACCAAGGCAGGTATACTGGGATACCTAACCCCAGAATACCCCCAATGCCCCATTCCTCTGTTAAATTTTAATCGGTTTGATTCCAATATTGCGCTTGCCCCGATGTGGTGTAATCGGTATCAATGGGGGATACCAGTTTCAGTTTTATGACTTCTCAGGCGGGTGGGACCACTTTTTCATTCTCCGAAATGAAAAATTTTGTATAGATCTAAGGATGTTATATAATAACTTCTACTATTACTGTCACACAGCCTAGTTTCATGTACTACCTATAGAATACTAAGCATAGAATTTATATTTTACTTCAAATAAAACTATAAATACAATAAAATACAACAAATACACAATAAAATAAAAAAGTCAAACAAAAGTAAATAAAAACCATAAAAAAGGAAAAATACATTTCAGATGGAATCGAACGCGACTCAGCTAAGTTATAAGTCCACCGCAGACGTATTGAGCCACAGTTACCATGACATTATAGTGTGAAATAGACGTTTACATATTATGTCTTAAAAACATTCTGTCCCATTCCTTATTATAATAGCGTGATGATATTAACTATGAAAGCCAGGAGTACTTTTACCGAACCAGCTGCTTACTAATTTGTTGGATTCGAGAGAAAATCGTTCGAGAACAATGTGAATTCTATCGAGACACTTGCTGTGCCGAAGATTCTGCAGTAACCTGACCTGACTTGGCTGAGATGTAGAACTCTGGCCTCTCGGAGTTCTTCAGATTCCTATGCCGAAATAATATCTTCTTGTAAGCATTGTTGCTTCTTTATTGGTTCGATCTATTCACACTTCACACAATCACAAATTGTTAGCCGTGATATACTATTATTGACATAACTTTTTTATTTATGAACCGATTTCAATAAAACAAACACTAAATGTTAAGTGAAGCCTACCACAATATATTAGTGAAAACCGCAACCAAATCCGTTCAGCCGATTCTGAGATTAGCGTGCACAAACTCACAGACAAACAGAGAAACAGAGAAACAGATAAACAGATAAACAGATAAACAGACAAACAGACAAAAATTCCAAAAAACGTTGATTTGGCGTCTATTACGTTTATAAAGTCTCCCTATAACAATTTTTCTCATTTCCTTTCCATGTACAGACATCGATCGTTTACAGATTTATTGTATGTATAGATATAGATTATATTATAGAATCTGCGGTAGCCTAGTGGTATGGGTAATGGACTGCTGAGACGAGGTCTCGGGTTCGATCCCAGGTTTACCATGGCACACACCAATGACTTTTCGATGCTTTTCGAAGTTATGTGTGTATTAATCGTAGGTTTATAAGTGCCCGGTTAATGGCAATAGGCTCGCCACCTAGTACATTGGGACCTAAACATAAACTGGCGAAATGTGGGTGCTAGCACAGGCGTGAGTTTATGTTATGTTATGTTTACTTTGTTATGTGGTTCAGCGGTGTTCTCAATGCTTTAAACTAAGACCTTGCCAATTGAATATCGATAAACAATATTATTTCATGATTGTCGACAACCTTTAGAAATGTTTATTAATTGATATTTGTGACGTTCAATTGTGTTCATGAATAATAAAACACATTATTGGCCAATAAAATAAGATTGATTCTTTTACAAGTGAATTTACAAATAATTAACGTGTACCATATTTGAATGAATTTTTTATAGCATTTATTATGCTAACTTTTAAGTTCGAAAAACATCGGAAAAAATGAAATGCTCAAAAGTGAGACTTGAACTCACGACCTTTCCCTTACAGGGGGAATGCTCTTCCAACTGAGCTATTGAGCCACATTATCTGTTCTGTGCATGTACTCTGCTTCTCTACGTTGCGATCTGCTAAAAATAATATTTGAATTTGGAATAGAACTGTTTTCAGTTTCCGACCACTACGATTCTCTGAACTGTATGAGAGTGTCAGTGGCTTTAGAAACAGGGCACTGGAATTTTTAAAGAGCATGTGTGACAGTAGTATTCTTCGTAAGAACCCATATTTCAATCAAGGGATATCGCTACACCTTCTCGAAAAACCATACCATACCTCGTCGGAAATTGAGTGTCTTTCAATAACCTTGAACTGTTTTTGAATTACATAAACCAGCATCTGCTCCTAAATTAATTTCGCAAAGATTTTACTTAGTGAGCATGAAAAGAAGTCTGAAATTAGACGAGCCTGAGGCACTGCGGGTCTGGAATAAAGGGACTAGTTTTAAACAAGAAAAATATTAATAGTCTTAAAACATTATGTCTGAGTCTTAAAATTTGTTAATTCATAAGGATTAATATAATTCCAAAGGTCTTTTATATACTGGCCAGAAAGATGCATTATGCAGATGGCGCATGGGGTTCTATGAATTTTCTGTGAAGCCTTGCCCAATGGAGCCTAATGGAGCAGGTTCTGGTCTTTTTCTCAGGGCTAAATGGTCAGTCATAGTCAATCGTTCTCATTAAAGCCAATATAAGCTATATCCGAAGGAGAAGGCTTAATGAAAGACTCCAAAGTGAATACGTTGAATGCAACTATAATGGGATAACAACAAAGATGGTAACGCTGTTATTTAATCATGATGATTTCGCACTACGATCTCATTTCAACATTGGGATGGCAATTGTTGACTAACTAGCAAACATAGTGTTAATTAGCTAACACTATGTTTGCTCTAAGTTAGTCATTATATTGAAACGGCACTTTGCTAATTATTGTTATTAATAGTGGTAATCAATTAACATAGAATAGAGTTGGCGGAGACGTGCCTACACATAGCATATGCTCGTAAATCTGTCAAGACGGTGTAGTTGTGTCGGAAGTGCAAATGGTCAGTCCCAAAATGTCCACTGTAGACTAAGAATACGATGAAGACACATTGAATCATTTATTATTATTAGAGGTATCGGGATATTTACCATGTTGTACGGTTTCGAGGTTCCAATATTGAACCATGATGACCGAGGAACTGGAGTATTGGCGGTAAACGGCTAAAAAGTTTCTAGGAGCCGATATATCGATCTACCCTCTTTCAAGTTTTTTTACTACACGTATTAACACTACCACGGGTTTCACTCTCACTAAAAACTCGAACTCGATCTCGATTACGATACACGATGCTTACTGTATCCACTTGCGCTTTTGTTTTGATTGGTTCCCGGTTGTTTTTGCAAATTTTATTTTACAAAGTTTATGTGTGCTAGTGCTTCCATTCTGTACCCACAAGCTAAAAGAATAATAAATATTCCATATTCTACCTCCTGCAAAAGTTCATTCCAAAATCTACCCTGAAGTTTTGTAGCTAGGCATTTGTCATGATAGTTTAAATAACTATATTGAATAATTCAAATCTCCTGCTTTATAATCCAATGAACTTTCAATCCTTTTCATTCTGGCGTACTTACAGCATCAAAAACTGCTGTTACTATCGTAAGAGCAAATAACAAAACGAAATTACAACCGTCTATAATGTAGGAAGAAAATTGTATTTGCTGAAATACAACATTGAAAATATTCTTGTACCGAAGTGCAAACTTATGCGAAACAGGAAACCTGTATGGAATATTTAAGAGTAGAAGAAAACTGCGTTTAAAAGCTAGGTATTTCCAATTTAGTACACCGAATTTATAGCCCACTTCATCTATAAAACATAAAAGAGTATTTAAGGCGGCCACGTCATGATATACATTTTATATATTCAAATTTGGAGATTATCCTCTTACACAAAGATTTCATATATATTTGGGGTTTACTTTCACTCTAAAGTAACCTCTCAAGTTTCATTTTAGAGCCTTCCATGCACTTATGAGAGCTATCATCTCTGTTGATAACGCACTTGGAATGCTTTTTGGGTTTAATGAAATTGATGGTAAAATGAAATGATGATCTCCAATTTAATTTTATATAAATTATTTTAATTTACCAAATACATGATATTCTCATGTATATGTACAATAAAAAAATGCTCTCAGGAAAAAGGACACGAGGACAAATTATTATTAATCTTAGTTACTCTGAAGGTTGGATCTGCCCAGTAGCTATAATTACTGAAAACTATCAATAAAGACTAATTATTTTAATACAATACAATACAATTTAAAACTAAAATAATGTTATTAGTATACAATGTATTTGTTCCGCAAGTTCAGACTAAAGATGTTAAATAATTAAGCCATGGAACTATCACATTGTTTGTAATGTCTGTGTAACAACACTTTTGAACAAACGTTGCTTAAGATTTCGAGACAGTTATGGTCGATTTATCTATGGATCTGGAACGGATTAGAACAAAGGGAGGGTGCGGTGGATGACTTAATCTTGTGAAATACGGTCCAAGGAGGGGCTTATCTAAAGTGAAAATGCGTACCAAAATATTAGCAACTGTGGCCCTTGGTTTTTTGTTCGGCTTAAATAAATACTGGAAAAAGTTTAAGAGCTATTATTACTGATTCCATTTGTGTCTTCCGAGTTTAGTGAGTATTTCTTTGTTGAATGTGAAGTTAAGCGTATTTATCTCTTTTCTTTCTTCTGAACTGACGATGGTTTTTGCTCAATACAGATCATTTTACAATTACGCGACCTAACACAATCAAGGTCCATTATGTATAGTGTCTCACTTTTTATGAGTCACAGGCTGAACATAATTGATTACTCCCTCCGGAATGATCAGTCTACAATTTAACGATTTTGATACTTTAATTTTCGTAAGAACTATGACATGTGCTTCCATAAACCTAAAAAGTAAAAGCTAAAATGAAACAATTTAAGCAGGAGTAAGAGAAATGAGCCTGGGTGCCAAAGTACTCGCTTTGAATCAAACAGGGATTGGCGTTTGGATGATGATGATTATATTAAGCTCTATAGCTTAGCTAACATGCCTGTAATCAAATGATCGATTTATTCGACTCTACTAGTTCACAATGTTATATATGTTTCTACAAAGAAATTGAGACGCAGATGAAAGCAACAACTTGATGAACTTCATTAAGATAAAGAAGTTTGTCAAGAAGGTTAATTCAAATCTAAATTGTAAATAAACCGACTTCATCATCATGAAGTCAAACACCTCATACATAATAAACGCGTGAATTGTCAAACTAACAACGTCCATAAATCATTAAACTATGCAGGAAGCCACTTCACTAAGAGTACAATGTTCGTCACACTTTGACATTGTGTTAAAGCGTTTGATCGAAGTTTGGTCCCAAGTGATGACAAACTTGACGAAGGAAATAAATCTTGGTTGGCTGGAAATGTAATTATCATATATATATTCTCTATGATCTATGATGCAAATAAGCGTGACTGGTAGGCCCACAGGCTTATTAATAGTTATCAAGGAGCACACAAGTAGTGTATAATTGATTTGAAGATAGTGGTTTATGAGTAATTGTTGAGTAATGTTTCTATGTATTATATGTATTTATTTACAAAAAAAAAAAAAAGTATATAAGTATATTTATCCGCATTCTAGATTCCATAACACAAGCTATAAAAGCTTACCATGGGTCTAGATAGCGTTGTGTAGAATGTTGTGGAATATTTATTAAAAAAAAAAAAAAAAAAAAATGGGAAAAATTACGATTATTATGATACTAAGCTAAATGAAATGTTAATCTTAAATACACAAGATAATGCAATGAACAATGTGGACCTTTTTTTTTCGTGCGGATATCCCCTCGGATACCTCCCCTGCCGGAGCCGGGAGGGGAGGTTATGTCGGACTCGAACCGACTAAAACCCACGCCGACTGTGGGTCGCGGTGCTAGGCCGGAGGTGAGGTTGGTACAATGTGGACCTACTGATTATACTGAAGGAAATATGTGCATTTTCATAAGCGTAGATTATTTAATATCTAAACGACTAAATGCTTTTCACGTATAAACAAATACATGCAAGGTGGAAAAGCTAATTAAGTGAGTAAAGAAAATTATGTCATCATTTTCAATTTGCAATCAATGTAATGAAATTTGCGTCATGAAATGCGTTTCATAACATAAAAATAAGAAATACCATCATGTTCAAAACTTGTACTATTGCAAGTTTCTTACATTAACTATGGGACAGTCGATGCAAAACGTCTCGACACACTTATAGTTTCCCCTCTGTATATTGTCTTATGCAATAATCATTAGTTGAATGCAATTTAAATGTACACATTTACAAGATAAATTAAATGTAACAAGATAGCAACCCCACCGAGGGGGTCGTATATTGCCGCTATCTCATTTACTCCCACGTGGAGCTGATTAAGAAATTTCCTGCTAAAAATGTGTAAGCACAAGTAATATATTTCAACCGTCACTTACACCTGTTACTTAAATATTCAGTAAGTAATTGAATTTTCCGACAGACTTGAATGTAAATAAAGATATTGAACTACTTAGGAAATTGTAATACAGGTGTTGAAATTTCTATCAAAATTTTATATCAGCAGCAGTTGACGTTGATGAATCGAATTCATTCGATGAAATTCCTTCAGTTATTCAGCTGGAATTAATAGAACTCGCTTCTAAAGTGGTTCTCTAAAGTTTTTCCTACATTATGTTATTGAATGAAAAAAAAAGTGAAATAACTTAAACACGTAAACTTAATTTGTTTACATCATATAGTGCTATAAACTCACCTGAAATGAATTGTACCATTTCTAAGTGCACAAAATGGTTACGAAAATAGAGGGTAAATATTTTGATTTCTCATCCAGAGAACAAGATGGAACGGAACAGTTACGTAATAAGGAATCCATATTACATGAAATGGTAATTAGTTACAGTAGGATATCCACCTCTATGCATGCTGTTATCTCAAGACTGCCCTGAACGGATAGTCTGGTTGTAAGCAAAACCAAGTATATAAATCTTGTTGCAGGTAACTTGGTCGCCTTGCTCCTAGTTTAATGGTCTGTCGAATCAGTTCACTGGACCAAGCAACTTGACTGATGTCATGCGGCAAATTACGTAGGTGCTTGTCTTGACTGCACTTTGATGTTAGCCCATAGCCAAATCGTAAATTAATTCGGAAGCTGCAATGACGGTACCTGTTTTGACAGGTCAATGAATTTAGGAATTTGTACCTAATGTATATCGCCCTCCCCGGCGAATAAAATGGTAATCGCAAATTCTAAATTTTACAGGAGAAGCAAATAACTGTTTTTTGCTTATATCTCAGTGCAGGTAGATTGTATGGCAATAATTTATATGTCAAAAGAAAGCTAATTTTTGTGCAGACTAGTTTCTATGTTAATTTTATTTTATTAGGTTATAAGAATAAAGTAATTTAAAAAAACATTTTACCGAAAATGTAGATAAAAATTATAGTACACAATGTATCATTACCATATTATTCGCGTGTTATTCCCATTGCTACCGTGGTCAGTAATAATGCATTACAGTATTGTTCATGTAAATATGGAGCTAAAAATGTTTACGGTAAACGAACATTACCATATTATTCGGGTAAATGCATGTGATAGTGTCTACGGTAATATTACTTTGCAAAATTATTCATCAATATATTGTGTCAACTGATTATAAGTAATATTATATTGCAAATATAATATTTGATCAAATAATACAGTACTAATTAGTTAAATCACATAATATTGCGGGAGTGAAGACAGCTACCACAGTCAGGTTGCAGTATATTTATTACTACTCAATGATTTAATAAAGCAATGTCTTACAAACTAAATAACAGGCTTATATACTGATTTATCCACTATTGTTGGAGTGGGAGCGATGCTCGTGGTCACGTCCTATCTTCTCACTGACTTGAAGAAGGCATGGGGAGCTGTGAGAAAACTCACATATGACCCACCAGTCGCTGCCAACCCTGGTCGATTGACGCCAAACCAAGTGGCCCACCAACTCCTCCTTAACGGGAAGACACAACACCTATGACCCAAAAAGTTCGACAGTCATCTCAGTATGAAAACCAAATTGGCCAGCCCTTTTCACTGCAGGAAATCATAGACACCATAAAATACTAAAAACGGGTAAGGCAGCAGGCTTAGATGATATCACTTGTAACCTTTTTGGGTGGAAAGGTCACCTCACCGGCTCACCCAGCGGGGAGACTCTCGAAACTCTTTTCCCAGGGCGCCTTTCCTAAACAGAGGTGTGTGCAGTTGTGGGAACGCCTTCAATGAAACACCAACACCTAAGTCCATACATATATTTGGCCAAGATATATACACAATAAATTATACAGAGATATCACAGTTAGTTCATATAATCACACAAGCAAAAAAAGAAGTCAACAAAAGTTCCAACTAGAAGTACACAGCATGTACGGCTCTTCTGAGCTCACTCTCAACGATCACTAGCTTTGGCAAATACGAGTCTTAAATATTAAAGAATATTGCACATGACCTGGTCTCCCGCCTGAGGCAGTGCAGGGTCGGGCTGCGTGGTGAACCGCAGGCTGCTCACACCGGGTGCACCAAAGCCAATACCGCCACGCCAAGGTTACGCCAAAGGTGGAAATCTCCACACAGGGTTCGCAACAGCTCTCAGCGACTCAAGGTAGGTCTTGGCGGTACAATTGGACCCTGTATTACAATACGAAACACTAAATTCACTACCAGACCTAACAGCACAGATTTTACCTATAGGAATTGAATGATATTTCTTACCAGAATTACTGGGCGAACTTCACAACGATTTGCTCAGAGTTTCGTAAAGTAAATTATTAACACAGAGCGACAGTCTTCACAAGCACAAGCGTCAAGAGTTTCTTCAAAGGTTTTCGGTGACAGCCGAAGCACCCGTATTTATATTAACTATTATCGAATATTCCAGCAAACACACAAACGGAAATCCTCTTTACAATCTAGCAATTTGCATTAGACGACACTGGAATGGAAGGTGCTAGAAAATTCTATTAGATCACACTCGCGTATGATTTTTGTTCCCATAGAATGAATCCTTGACAGGAAGTCATAACAGATGTCCTAGAAAGGTCTATGCACAGATTATATATTAGATTATTACTCGATAAATATATTAAACCGCCATCTAGTGTCGGAAGGACAAGAAAATCAATTTCACTTCCCTACAAAATCGGATAGGTGTCGCTACTTGTTCCGAAACGGAATTAATAACGTTACACACTGTCGACCAAATAAAACCATTTTGGGCCCAGGGTAGTGTCCTGCTTTCTTGATCTCTTTAACAGCTGCCTAAAATCCTCCAGGATTCCAAAACTGTGGCAAAGAACATAATTAAAAGCGCTCCTCAAGCCTGCCAAGAGCCCCAACGACCCTAAAAACTACCGCCAAATTTCTCTACTCTGCCACACCTTCAAGATGTTCGAGAGAATGTTGCTGAACCGTCTAATACCAATACTGGAGGCTAACCTCATGGCCGAACAGGCTGGATTCAGGCCCGGTAAATTGTGCACCAACCAATAACCCCGAACACAAAACACTATCTATACGCGGACGAACTGGCGCTTACTGCTCAAACAAAAAATGTACTAATAACCATATTATGGACTAATAAACTAAAAATGGGAGGTAAACCAAATCCTTAACATCTCGTGGCGAGAGGTCGAGATCGAGCACTGCCCAAAGCCACGTTAGCTCGGCGTTACTCTCAACCGAGTTCTCACTTATAAAACCCACTGCCTGTTACGGGGCCCTACGGGATCAAGGATGAAGAAAACGATTGGTACGAGATCTACAACTTTAATCCGTAGGTCCTGCTTTACAATAATAAAACTACTCTAAGTAAAGGTCGAGTGTCGGTTCGGGTACGCGTACACGTCACTATAAACGGTTGGCTGAGTAATGTACTCAACTTGGGGTTCCGGGCTGGCCCCGTGCGAGTGTGTCGTTGTCTTCCCCTCAAGGTCACCAGGCTTCGCAGCTGCAAGTTCGATCCGCGGGGTCGTCGCCAAGGCCGTCTTCCAGACGGTACGGAGCGGGCAGGCAACCTCAGCTGGTTCAGAGGCGGGCCGGTACGGTGCGGTGAAGCTATTCCAGCCGGTATACAGTTGGACCGGTATTCCAGCCGGTACCAAGTTCTGGGGAGACAACCACACGATTAGGCACTGGTGCGTGAATCCAATGCACAGCGCCGGGCCCCAACGTATAATTTTCTACATGGGCCCTAAGGTCGGCGGCGCTGTACAATGGTAGGTACACATAACACAAATTACACAATAAACAAAGAAATAAAATTGGATTGTTCCGGAATTAATAATCGTAAGTACGTCTGTAACCCCGTTAACCACGGTTCAATCAACCATAAATAAATGGTTCAGTAATAATTAAACTATAATACATATATATGCTGAACCGTGGATTTAAAACGAGATTAAAATTCGACAATTTACATATTTTCAAAATGTGGGTATCCATAGAAAATTATGGCGAGATATCACCGTGTTGATTTTTCTCTTAGAATATGAACAATCAAACATTACAACTAATTGAATAGTTCTTAAGCAATTACTATATTCGGCTGTCTGTCGACATGTATACTCGCGACATATATTATGGACACACTTCATACAATAACTTTCTCACAACATCTTAACGATTACGATGTTAATCACAGTTTACTTTAAATTTAATTTAATTACATTTACACAAAGGATAAACTACAGCTAGGTAACTACCGAACTCCCGACCGCAGGTAGGCAGGTACTAAAAAAGAGCTAGCATCACGCTTAGCTCCTAAGGGCTAAGCAGGAATGTTACACGCGAATGAAGATGTTATTTCACTTTATTATTTACGTGACTATCGTTTAATACTCGCGCACTGTTTATTAAGGACACTAGACTTACCCCTTATGTTGGGAACTTTATACTTAACACCTAGTTCTTATAGACAATTATAATAGTAACTAGCAGAATCTAGACTATATGTTATCTAGGTTTTAAGATTATGACGTTCACGTTCAGATTATCACGTACCGCCGCGAAGTCTCGCGATCGAATGAGGTCTGCCGTCTACCTCGGCGCGAGCGCGGGGCGTGTTTTTTTCTTTGTTGTCGGTTAGTGTTGGGCCCATCAGCCGATTCTCCGTTTGACGGAATGCGCTGATTGGTTATCAATGCGTGTGACTCATTTTATATGCGCGTTAGCACGATGCATTACCTTAAAAGGTAATGACCGCGTTCACCACCCAGTGATGGGGGTACGCGCCGCAATCGCGAGCTACCGGTATTTACCGTTTATTACTGCTATGTTCAAATGTTTTCATTTTTTATTACCGGAACCAGTGTTCACGTAACATGCCGGAACACCAAACAAAAAGTGGTGAGCTGGCAAAACTGGATGCAAAGGTTAACATTCACGTCTTGGACATGTTGTCAGGACAACCGGCCTCGCTCTCTCTCTCTCAGCGGGTGAGTTCGCGTATCCAGTATGGCACCGCTCTGCGCATGCGAAGGAGGTTGGTACTGCCCTAAACGACACATGCCGCATTATAACGGGCTGCCTTAAGCATACTCCCCCCGAACAGACTGTATCCACCAGTTGGTAACACTCCACCAAGCTTACAACGGCACGTTGCTTGCGAGGTTGAGAAGAGAAGTCGACTGTAAATATAGCTGCGTATGGCTTTTTTGCTGACTGCTTCTTGACGAGAGAGATGTCTTCTTCTTTCGTTAACCGTGTGTGCAGTTGCTATCTGTACCGACACGCTGCTGTGGTCGTAGGATCCAGGCTGCGCGGTCGCTGCAATTAGTCGTACCCCTGTTGTGGCCGTGTATGCTGGCTGGTCGCTTTGATCTCAATGGCTTTTTAAAGATTCAGCAGTCTTACCTCTTTGGAGCGCGCCAGTGCCAGTTTTGTGCAGTTCTGTTTCGCCGGAACTGGATGCCGCTAGTTTGCGGACTACTTTTCTTCAGTAGTCATCGTAATTTCGGGATTAACCGCTGGTCCCTAAGATGCGGGCCGCGTGCGGTGCTTCCTTGACGTTAACCTTGTTGACGATTGCTATGACGGCGTGTGCTGCGTCGACGTTTTATGCTATTGCGCTAAGTTGCATTTAGTTCCGTCTGCATTTTTCCTAACTTGACATTATGTAGGTTGTTTGCCCTGCGTCATCGTCTGTTTTCTTTGTTTCCGTAGTTTCGATAACGTGAGATTATTGCAATTATGTTCTTTCTTCGAGGAGACTCGTCCACTGATGACTTTTTGTCGAATGCGTGCATCAATGGCTACGATCCGTTGTTTCGTAATCATACATTCTTCTATTATTCTTCTTTTTGAAGATGAAGTGTTCGATTTGCCTTTTTTTGTACCTAGTCTCTCAATCGTATGTCGATCTTTGGAGAGTTTTTGTGAGGCGATGATTGTCGGGATGGTGATTGCTTTTGTCGCGCATTGTGTGGCGGAGCCGGTCGAGACTGTGGTAGCCGTACCGAAATTATTTTCGTTGATACCACATAATTTCTTGGTTCTTCTGGTTGATTCAATAGGGTCATGTCGCTGTCTTGAGCTAGGTGCTTGTTGAGATCTCGCATTTAAAATTAGTCCATATATTCTGGTCTGAAGTATAAAGGACTTTATTTTTTAAACTTCTTTCTATGCATGAATGCATGCTATAGCCTTCGTTTTGGCTATGTCCATATGTTTCCATATCATGGGCTTTTATTTTATAGAGGTATAAAGCAAAAATATACCGATTTTTATTTTGCCCTGAACACCCATCTGAATAGAAAGACCAATTCCTGATACCTCTATTTTTTTCTACCTTCTATGGTATTCCTTTTTTTACTATACCTTTCATAAATAAGGAAACAAAATATGTGAGCGCTTTTGCTCCGCTAATACTACCGAAAATAGTAGTGTGTTATTGCATTGCGTGCCAACATAATTGCAATATTTCAATGTAAAACCCGTTACTTTTAGAATTTTACATATGTGATACGGTAAGAAACATTACCGTTTTTATTAAAATCTGTAATTTATTGTAAAAAGGAATTACCGATACTAACGGAAAAAATAACTTTGCATTGTCGTTTACGGTATTATTCGTGTACAAATTTTATTTCTAATTTAACTGAACAAAAGTGTTATGTTCATTATGGACCTATGGGAATTATTGTATTTTCAAAAATATCCACTGAAAAATTACAAAAAAAATTACAATGTGTATTCGATGCTCTAAGAACCGAAAATGCAATAAAACCTAAACTGTTGTTATAGCACATTACCATATTATTCGCCGGGGAGGGCGATGTTATTGTAGATATTAATATACATTAGGCATTATTTTGGGGCAACTTAGGATATACTTTATCGGTATATACCTACAAGTAAGTCGAGCAAAGGTCGGAATTAGGACTCATGTACTTGCGTCTAAATATTGATATTGATGTGGAACTTCCCGGGTTTTCTGACGGACAAACTCATGTGGCCAACAATATTACAAATACACATATTGAGAACACTTGTACTTTTCCACTGTATTTATTGTATTACACCTGACCAGTTTCGCCTTACGGCATTCTCAAAGGTTTGCATTTACCGAATTACCGTCAATCAACAGTATAAATAATAAATATTACAAATAAATATTACAATCTTTTTCCTTGCAATTTGTTTACTTATTGTAATTTATTATATTGGTAGATGAAGATCATAATAAGAACTAGGTGTATACCTATTTTGGACCAAATTAACTTTTCAAAAAATGTAGATTCGAGGCATATCCACATTGCATGAAATTAGTGTAAGTACATAAGTATCTCTACCTAATTCCGACCTATATACTTTGAGGTACAATGGAGTTGGCATGCTCATAATGTGGGCAAAAAATTCTTAAGCTTAGAATGACATCACGATTTAAAATGACATGACTACTGACGACTGCTACACTGTTCTGTTGAGTAAAACGTTCTCTCAAAGGTTTAAATACTGTGGATGCCTGACTCACTTTAATTTGTTATTATAACCTTATTGAAGCTCACCCGGAACATTTCCTAGAAATGGCAACAATGATTAATTTCACCTTATTCGTGATATTATGATTACATTATTAAAGTATACTCGTAAATGACAGATTTTATCTTCTAAATATGTTTAATATTGAAGTATGTCGTTTTCATAATACGTGCCTATTTTTTTTAAATATAGAAGTAATACATTTCTTTCCATTCATTTTTTTTTAATAAATGGCTCTTTGATTTCAATATCAATCCTTTATTTAACTAGAACAGATCAATAGTTTTTAGTACTTTTAGGAGATTTTTGAGTGCGTGATTATTTTGATGAACACTAAGAATCATAATCATGTATTCATGTATATAAGTATTTATTTAAACCATGTTGAATTAGAACCTTAGATACTTTAATTCTAATCAGCTCCGTTCTGTTAATTTCCGCACTCGATTTTTCCGCTTAAGCACACTCTTTGCTGTTTCTTCTAAACAAATTGAACAACCAAAGTCTTTTTATTAACTTAGATCTGGCGGAATACTGGGACCATTATGAACAGTAATGGTCTGCGTTTAGTGTTATTTGCTGCCCCTGTAGAAAACTGTTTTTCTTTTCGCAGTATAATAGTGATATTTGATAGTTACATAATACGATATTAATATAATATTTGAATTAACTCTGTAATGATAGGTAAAATAAATAGTAAGATGTTTTGTTGATGTACAAAAGACTGGGAACCATTGTACCGATAGAGAGTATTTTTTATCGACGATATGGATGTCCAATTGTTTTTAGTCTTTTCTTCATCTTAGCGTTAATCCCAGTTGTATCCGAAGCTTTCAGCTTGAAATCTGGGGTCAACTTTACCAGTCTTACTGTGGATTTGACTAAACTTCGATATTTTCTGTGAAGCGATTGCCATCTGACCTCAACAACCCAAAGGCGATAGCGAAGCATTGCAGCTAGACCTGTTGTTGGACTGCCATAGATATTCGTATGGTAACCGGGACCGACGGCTTATCGTGCTCTCCGAGACACGACGAGACCAATGCAAATACCCATAATCATGCATACAAATATTTGTATTGGGCGGTGATCGAACCCGCGCCTTCTGCGTAGCGGCCGCGTTCACTACCGCTACGCTATAGAGGTCTTTTTTTAGTATCTAATCATAATATTAGGGTATATATCTCCTAAATATCAGATCAGACACTAAAATAGTAGGTAGTTACAATCGTTTACTTAATTTTAACCATTCTAAAAATAATTCAGGGAAGTAAAACAACAGAATTTCTGAAACGGTAGTTGCATAATACTCGTATTGTGTTTTGCTGACGTGTTGGTTCACCTAAGTTCTTTGGGGAGGGACACATCTGGTGCGCCGCGCCGCCGCCGGTGCGGCGAGTGTTTTTGTGTATCGGGAACCATTTACTCTCCGGTGGACCATTATATTTCTTTGCCACATTAGCAGTAAATGGATTTCGTTCGTGATTTAAAATTAAAAGCAACTGTAACATCGGAATGACTGTGAATAACATAAATAAAATTTTAACAAAATGTAAACCAACTTCAAACCTGAAACACAACGTGAATAATGAAAGTGAACTTAACTGTGACTGTGGAGTGTGGAATTAAATCTGTATGAATTTATTTATCACTTTTCAATGCCATTTTGCTTTTGTATTTTTTTAAACGTTTTGAAGTTATTATTAGAGGTATCGGGATATGTACCATGATGTATATTGTTTCGAGATCCTATGTGAGAAAGGCAACAACAACAAAAAATCTCTATACCATGGTAGTTACCTTTCAAAAGTAAGTTCAAAAGTAATACCTTATATTACTTTTGAAGTTAGTTAAAATTTAAATCATTTATTGCTGTTGATGTGTGTGGGTTAATAGTTTATTCTTTTCAATTTATTTTTAAATTATTACATATTTGATGACTGCAATTAAAATGTAACAAGCGAAAGAATGAAGCAACATCTATGTGAAAGTCGGAAATATTTTTGCTAGACTGTTTTGAAAAAGTATAGTGACCAGCAAACATTGACTTCCACGTAGGCTTGTAATAAAAAAAATCATAATGGTTGGTCTGTTTCACATATGTACTCACATACAGCAGCATGAATACAGCAAACTACGTTGACCGTTGGTGGTTTATGCGTTTTTTTGTCGACAGATTCTGTTTTATTTCAGTTAGCGATATTGCCAATTGGATGTTACACACACTCGCGTAAAGTACCAAATAAATTGCAATACAATAAAAAATGGTATTATTTCAACTTTTAGTTTTTATCGTATTCGTAATTTTCTTATGTCAGTTACGTTTTAGACGTGTCTGATATCATTTTTTAGTCCATTTTAGGCTGCGTGTTCTCATTCTTATCTCACCATAAATTACGTTTATGGAATCACGTCTGAACAATATAACTCATACGTTATAATATATATCATACTTCCCGCGAATACAAACAGGTAACAAACCGTCAACACAACCAAGCATATAATCTTTTATTTTGGCCTGAAAAACAGGGGTAAACTTGACAAAAGCGTCACTGGTTTGGTGACAATCCAAAATGTTTAGTCAATAATTTTGGGTAATAATAATTTGCCCTTAGCACAGTAATAGATTAGATAGTAATACTCCACATATCATCGGCTGAGGGCAGACATGTTTTATAAACCTATTTGACCTGAAACAGATTTAGGATTAGAATTTAGACCCCAATCTCATGGAAAAAAGTGCCAGCATAAATTGTATAAAGGATAAGACAAAGCATAAGTTTTCATACATTCTGGGGCCTAAATATAAAAAGATGAGAGTGGTCTCAATTTAAGGTCTTATAATATAATATTATTAAACCATCTCTGAAAATTCTGCAGATTTGGCAATCTGAGAGCAGAGTTATAAATAAAAGATCTAGTAAGTGAGCTTATGCAAGAAATAAACATTTTTGAACTACGATTTCTACGTTGTTAACCCCCGACGCAAAAACGACGGGGTGTTATAAGTTTGACGTGTCTGTGTGTGTGTGTGTGTGTGTGTGTGTGTGTCTGTCTGTGGCATCGTAGCACCCAAACGGATGAACCGATTTGGATTTAGTTTTTTTTGTTTGAAAGGTATATTAGTCGGGAGTGTTCTTAGCTATGTTTGAAAAAAATCGGTCCAAGATGGCCGCCGCCACAACATGTTGGAATCCATATTTCTTTATAACTCCCTCAATATGAGTATCAAATGAAAGGGCTTGACTAGTAGATCAATTTAAAAAGTATAAAATAAAAATTAAATTAAAAATTTAAAAAACCCCCTTCACAAAAACACCTCCAAAAAGTTGAAAATAAATTTTAATTCAACGGTTGCCATGTCGGGGGACCTTACGATATAAAGAAGTACCTAACCAGTTAAGGTCCCCCGACATGGCAACCGTTGAATTAAAATTTATTTTCAACTTTTTGGAGGTGTTTTTGTTAATGTAGTTGTTGTTTTTATTCTAAAAGTATTTTATTAAATTGAATAAATACCTTCGTTTAAAAACTTTTAAAATACCTCACGATTACTGCGTAATATAGTTGGTTTAGGTTTCGTGTTTCATGTAAACAATCTTTATTTAAACCAGTAAACTGATTAATTCATAAGGAAGGTTGCTTGTAAACGCTACACTTAATATTAACGAAAACGTCTCTACCCTCATTAGCTAACTTACTAACTTAAAAACTTACAAAAACTAACTTAAAAAAGTGTGCTAAATGCAATAAAAATGGTACCAAAAAAAGTGCCTAGACTTGAGTGCAGTCGGTGTGATAAAACAATCTAATACGCTCAAAAACTCACCTGGGATAGAATGGAGCTGTGAAGGATGTCTAAAAAATATCTCACGTAGGTCCTCTTTCATGATCCCTGTAGAAGAAGAGGACAATGAAAAAGATGAGTATGAAGTCCCTGCCTGGATACACGGAAAGGGTGTGTCTTCGATGTCAAGAAGCTGGTGCTGGACATTAGCCGAGAAGTAAAGAAGACCTTCCGTGAAAAAATCAGAGGCCTCGAAAATTCAATGGAATTTGTTAGAGAGCAGCTCACAACGATGGAACAAATGATTAAAAAACAAGAAAACAAAATTAAGGAACTTAAGAGCAGAAATTACGAACTACAAAACAAAAATAAGAATCTAGAGTTACGTGTTGGTGTCTTGGAGCAAGAAAATAAAGAATTTGAACAACAATCACTTGCATCGTCCCTAGAAATAACCGGATTACCCGAAATACCTCCGAACGACATAAGAAAGGTAGTTGAAACAGTAGTCATAAAGCTAAAAGTGGATAACAGGGAAAGCTATTCACTACGTCGAATGCCGGGAAGTCAAGACAAACCAGGAACAATTCTCGTAGCACTGAAATCAAGGGAGCTTCAACAACAGTGGGTAGATGCTGGAAAAGAACATCGTCTCACTGTGGGACATGTAATGCCTGAAATTCCGAAGGAACATGCAGAACGTCCAATATATGTAAGAGAAGCCTTAACTAAGTACCAAAAGTCTCTTTTGTACTACGCTAAGACCCAACACTTAACAAGTTCTGTCAGTATGTTTGGTGTAAAAACGGTGAAGTTTGTGCTAGGATGTACAATAACAGCATTTTTTTTGTATCCGTACAATGCAAGACATTTGTTTGACAAATTGAAAATATAATGCTCTGAGTTAGAAAAAAGGCAAACTATAGGGTCATCAGTGTAAGGTTATCGCATTAGCAACAGCACTAGTCTTAAAAAAACATGGATACAAAATGTACAGGAAAATTATAATTGTAATTCTGTTAACTGTTTTTACGAACAAATACCACCTAAGACAGGTATAAGCTTGTCATGTTTACATTTTAATATCAGATCTATAAAGAAAAACTTTGTTAATCTTCAGCAGACAATTTATCGTTCTAGTTACATCAGAATTAAAAGCTCCTAAATATATAAAGATTGAAAAAATTGAGATATGGATCGAATTTTTAGTTAAAATCTAACGCCCAATCCGCACACTTTACCCAGTTTCAGAGGAAATTTCACTATGGCCGTTCTCCCACTGGATTCTAATTCCATGAACTATTTATGATTGATAAAGGTATGATTCCGAAGATGACCAGTCATGCTACATACTTACGATAACCGCAGATGCACGGTATGCAAAAAATTTTCAGCTTGGAATATACGATTCTAGAAAGGAGAGAAAAAAGTTGCATCGTCTAAACACTCGCAGAAGCAAAAGTTGCTCGCTCGTCCTCGCCTCGTAATTGAATATTGATAGTATCGGTCTAAACAGAATTCTAGAGCAATGACAGAAGACATAAGTGTAATGTCCATTGCAAAACTCGTAAGATATAATAGTAAGCGAGAATTCAGCTCGAACGTGCAAGGAACTCGCACCGTCTAAATGACACCTGGTATCTGCTGCGTCTGCAGTGTAGTCGTATGCGACCGGTTACCGAATCGTACTTTAAGCTCTTTTTTTATATCACTTAGATAGATAGATAGATAGATAGATAGATAGATAATTCTTTATTGTACACCAATAGATTTACATTGGAACAAGTAGGTAGCATGATACAGTTTAATGTACAATGGGCGGCCTTATCGCTGGAAGCGATTTCTTCCAGGCAACCTTGGGATGGACAGTAATGTGCTAAAACAGGGGCAATGCGGTGTAGTTAGCAAATAAGTCTTATACAAGGTGAAAAAAGAAAAAAGGTGTTACAAAGCGAAAAAAAGATAGGGACAGAGAGAGAGAGAGAGAGAGAGAGAGAGAGAAATAAAATAAAATAAATATTGTCATAACATAAAGTATTATAACATATACAACTAAGTATAACACATAAATAGATACAAAAGTAAATAGTACAACATACTAATAAGACAGGAAACAAGTGAGTGAGAAAATACCGAAATTGTGAGTTATCATACTGTAGAAGATGATAGGAAGTGGTCCTTTACCAAATTTTTGAAGATATTAATAGATTTTGATTGTCTGATGTTCACTGGCAATGCGTTCCATAAACGCACAGCCTTGACAGTGAAAGATTTGCCAACAAAGTCTGTGGAATGCACTGGCATCTTCAGCTTCAGATTTTTGGATGACCTCAGGCATCTAGTGTGTGTGTCATGGAGGAACTGGAATCGTTCTTTGAGATATGATGGAGTGGTAGGATTAAATAAAACACTATATAACAATGTTAGAATATGGGCATTCCTGTGAAGCCGAATTGGGAGCCACTTGAGTTGCTTACGGAAATCTGACACATGATCATACTTGCGTAGTCCAAATATGAATCGTATACAAAAATTTTGAAGTCGCTCAAGTTTATTTAATTGCTCCTCTGTGAGATCTGGATAGCTGACATCGGCGTAGTCGAGAACAGGAAGAAGAAGCGATTGTGCGAGCGCAGTTTTAGTGGCAATTGGTAGGAAGTTTCGGAGCCTTCGTAAGGCACCGGCTGATGCAAAAAGTTTTCGACTGGTTTCCTGTAGTTGGATGTTCCAGGAAAACGATTTATCCATGTAAATTCCTAAGTTCTTAACATTGTCACTGACCGGTACGACTGTGCCACCCATAGTAACTTGAGGAATCTGTGTCCAATCGATTTTTGATGCTAACCTTGGACTCCCAATGATAATAACCTGTGTCTTGGATGAATTTAGGGTCAGTCCATGGTTCTTGCTCCATTCGTAAATCCGATCCAAGTCCTCGTTGGGCACAGTAAATGCGTCGGAAAAGTTGTTTGGAGGTGCTTGGATGTAAATTTGCAGGTCATCAGCATACAGGTGGTAGGATGAAAGTACATACTTCCAAATTAATCTGGGTTGATCTAATTTTGTACCTTGCCTTAGCTGCTGCTTTTTTCGACATCAACTCTTTGATGTCAGGCGTGAGCCAAGGTGCAGGTAAATGTTTAACTTTGATGGCACGGATTGGTGCATGCACATCGTAAAGCTCTATTATCTTATCGGTCAGAATATTGACTTTGGTATTTATACAATTAGTCGACAGTAGAGGGTTCCAGTCAATATTATGAGCATCCTCGCGGACCTTGTCAAGTGCAATGCCACTAAAATTGCGCTGCATCATAATTTTGGGTTTTTGTTTTGGTGGCCGTATCTTGTAAGAAAGGTAAATGAGGTCATGATAAGAGAACATATCAGCAGAGCATTGACCGTGCTTTGCGACATGAGAAGGTGAAGAAACAAGAATGAGATCAAGAAGGCTAGGGGCACGGTTAGGAAAATGGTGAGTAGTGTTCAGAGGGAGGATAGACAAGTTAAAGGATTGAGTAATGCGGCGGAGAGACGTAGCACGTGCAATATATGGCCCTGGTTTTACCAAGCAAGTATTGAAATCTCCCATTATTATTGCATGCCTGTAAGATGGTAAGTAGGTTTCTAATAAGTGTTCAAAAGAAGAAAAATAGTTAACATTTGACGATGAAGGATAGTACACACCAAGTAGAACTTTAGAGTGGTTCAGTTCCAGCTCCAGGAAAATATGCTCACCCTCATCGGATGACACCATCGGCTGTGGCGACATACTAATAACTGTGTGAGGAATTTGAGAACGTATGTACATAGCCACACCACCACCTCCGACAGGCACTCGATCATTCCTAATGAGCTGGAAACCCGGAAGTATGTAAGCAGTAGAAGGAGACAAAGTTTCAGCCAAGATTCGGAAACAAGAATAGCATGAATATTTTTGTGAGTAAGGTTAGCCAGCATATCCGGGAAATGAGCAGTCAATCACTTAAGTGGCAGACAAGCACACGGCCCACTAGATGGAGAGTGGTTACCGCGGCCTATGGACGTATGCAACACCAGGGGCGTTACACTCGTGCTGCCTACCCTGAAGAAACCTTCTAATGCCCCTCTTGAAGAACCCCATATTGTAGTCGCTTGAGAAAACCATGGCTTAACGCTTAACGTCAACATAAAACTTACTTTGTCTTTAAGCACTAAACTGTCAAAATGATTTTCAAATGGTTCTATAGGAATTGTTGTCAACAAATTAGAATACTAACTAATATAATCATTCGGTGTAAATTGGTAATAATATACCAACCGCATAAACCTTTTACTAAGCGAAGCGAAACAGAGTAGTAGGAAAGTGGTTTGGGTACTTATAGGTTAAATTAAATTAAACGTTAGATACCTAATTTCAAAAAGGGTGTTGGATATAGTATTTAGAAACCACTTTGGTGATAAAATATGTCTGCAAACCTCACTTTGACACCTCAATTTTTATTTTTCATAATTTAGTATCAATAAGGTGCAGAATTATATCCCTAAGTTTCACCATTCTACCACTTTCATTCTTGAAATGCAAAACAATATTTGCCAGATCAACTGGTGTTTAGATAATACAACAATATAATATACTTCTTTTTATCCTTCTCCGAGCTTCAGGTATTCCGTTTTTCTTTTTTTTTTTCGTGTGGAAATCCCCTCAGGTACCTTCGCCGCCGGAGCCGGAAGCGGAGGTTATGTCGGACTCGAACCGACTAAAACCGCACGCCGACTGAGGGTCGTGGTGCTAGGCTGGGGGTGAGGTTGTCTTCGACATATCCCTTGCATCCCGGCTGACCCAGGGCCATCCCTTACGGTCTGGCCCTCCTCGGGAGCTTTACGTATTCCAATCAGTTGGGGTCAGCTTTCTGTATTTCTTTCTAGCTTCGATGTTTTCTGTGAAGCGGCTGCTATATGACTTCCACACTAGAAATTACTGGCAATAACCAAGTTTTTAAGTAAACCAAGTTGGTATCCCCCGTGGGATTTAAGGACGGCGCGCGGTTAGATGGTCGTCCTAGCTGAAGACTTTGCCGTGGCAGAGCCGCTTCAGTCAGTGGTTGTCAAACCGGTAGGGGGGCAGTGCGAGACGTTTTCATTTCTATTTCCTGCCGGGAACGTGTTTGGCTGTCAGCATATTCGTAAGAGATTTTGAGATTAGCATTTCC
This sequence comes from Eilema sororculum, assembly GCA_914829495.1. Classification (NCBI taxonomy): domain Eukaryota; kingdom Metazoa; phylum Arthropoda; class Insecta; order Lepidoptera; family Erebidae; genus Eilema; species Eilema sororculum. The sequence goes on from OU618550.1 coordinate 13,386,474, forward strand.
TCTTCACTTTCTATATCCGAAGACACCAGCGATGCTGCATTGACCTCATTTATTTGGGATCCTACACTATTGTCGAGCATCTGCGGCGTGGCGGTAGTGCACGCGACTGCCAAGCAGGAGGCGCGGGTTCGATTCCCGCTCAGTGCAAATATTTGTATGCATGAATATGGCTATTTGCATTGGTCTGGGTGTTTCTATATATAATATGTATGTATTTACAAAAAAAAAAGTATATAAGTATGTTTATCCGCATTCTAGATTCCATAACACAAGCTATAAAAGCTTACCATGGGTCTAGATAGCGTTGTGTAGAATGTTGTGGAATGTGGAAATATTATTCACCAAAATAGCTATTGGCCTCGTTAAAGAAATTGTATTGGGTCAATTCTTTTATGCTCATCAAAGGAAAACATAGGTAATATTGAGCGGACATTTCTCGTAAATTGTAGTGCCAATTAGTCGACATGCTTCAGACATCCCGATTCTAGTCTTTCATCAGGATAATATTCGATTTTGTTTTACTCAATGGGAGTGATATTAATTACAACTACATTTTTAGTAGATTTGTTTCTATATTGTATTTTTATGTTTAATGTTAACCAAAATATTTTCTTTACTCAGAGACCAGGGTCCACTTACCTTCGCTTCCAGCATTGTTCTCGGTTGCATCCAAGGCTTTCCTCTTCACCTTGTTTTTATGATGTGTTATAATGTTTACTGAGCAGGGAGATATACCAAAGGGATTTATTAAAAAATATAATACCCGACTTTAGTGAAATAAAGACATTGAAAAGTACAAGTTCACTGAATCATAGATATAATTCTAAACACAAAAATACGCGTAAGACTTTTCTGTTGAAATCAAATAAATTATAACTATACTTCAGCAAATCCCAAATGAATATAGTAGCTCGGTAGAAATTCTCAAACTAGTCGACATTGATTGTCAACTTAAATAAAAATAACAAAACGGATGTTGAAGGCAAAATGTGTTGGGAAAAAACAATAGGAAAATTATAACCCTGCAAGTGCATATACCTCCCTGCTGGAGCCAGCGGGGGTGGTTATGACGGATCATAAAATTAGGGATCCCTGTAAGTCGTCTCACTACTTTAACATATAAACAAGTAACAAGTAACTACGCTGCCCGCAAGAGGGTGTATTGTAAAATAGAAGTTAATCGATTACTGGTCTGGAAAAAATCTCGCACCTGACAGAGGCCATAGGACAACTCTAATGCACCAAATAACACTGGAATATTATTTTTATGAGTCTAAATCAAGTAGGAAATAGTATTTTCTATAGTTTTAGCTTGGAAAAGAAAATAAGCTACCAAAGAAATCATCAAACTCACTAGACAAAAATTTCAAAGAAATAATAATTTGGTTGCCCACTGATCCTGTTTACGTACACAAATTCGAAACCTTATTGATTGCTTCAAAGTTTATACGAGTATATGTACTTCGTAATTATACTATTTATACTGTTGATTGATGGCACTTGGTGGAATTCATTGTTACACATGTTGAGAACACTTGTGCTTCTTCCACAGTATGTGGGAAAAGTACAAGTGTTTTCAATATGTGTACTTCGTAATTGTTTCCTTGGTGTAGTTCAGGTCCAGATACATTTGAATGTATTTTTTTGGTATGTCCAGTTCTCAAAACATCGCAAAAGTATAAACACGAAGCGACCGACAAATATAAATCCGCTTTGATATTGTCGGAAGTTTACACGAACGCCAAATAAATCACGATAGAATCCGTTAAAAATATTTTTATTTCAATAAATCCTTTGATTCCACTCTAAGGGCTCTTTTTTGTGCTGAAATTCTAAGGGTCCTTTAACATCGATTTCGACTTCAATGTAGGTAGTCTAGTGAATAGACTGACCGAATAAAAATACAAACACAAATCGAAATCCTTTTGCAGCAGAATATGTATTTAATTGACGTTTTAGTAAGTTATTAAATAAAAATAAGTTCTTTTGTATTGCAAAAGATTTTAAATTTTATTAGGATGATATCGATCAATAAATGATACATTAACGATTTTATACTACTCTCGAGTCTACTGAGATCTGTCAGAATGTAAATCTACAAACATTAAACGTAACATAAAATAATTTCACAATAAACAAAATTGTTTCAATAAAACAATGTGTTTATTATTTATTTATTCTTATTATACTGCAACGGCTCCAAGTAATTATATTATTCTTTCGAATGTCTTCCCTAAAGCAGGCCAAATGTTCCCTCAATAACGATGTTTTAAAAATAAACAAAATTAATCTACTGAAGACTTTTGATAATTGGCAGTTAAAGGCAGAAGAAATTCAGAACAGAACAGTTGGTGTTGTCATAGCAATTAAGCTTCAATCCATCATGATGGAGCTTTTCACTCCCGCGTCATGTACTGAGGTCGTACGGAAAAAAGCTCTGTTAGCTGCCGGAACGTCGTCAATTTTTTTTGTCAAAATGCTAACTTGTTGTGTTTCTTTTTATGTTTAAATTAATATTTATTTTTATTCAAAAAAGGGACGCTCCCATTCTAAAGTAAGAAACTTCACCTCACCTGATAGTAAACTGAAAAAGTCTCAGTAAAGAAATGATGTAGGTATATAATTTTTTTTAGTCATGGATATAAATTTTATCAACATCAAAAATGAGGGACCACCTGAAGAAGGTATTCTTCAAATCAATATCAGTTCTTCGATTTCTATGCGTAAGATAACTATGCCAGGTTCTACGGTTACATTAATCAAAGTTAACTTTACAAAGCTTTGAAAGATAATAAATTTATATTAACGATATCCGCTTGAAATTCTAACAAAATTAAATCAGTGATACTTTATTAGGCACTTAATCAAAGTGCTGTCAGAACATTAAGTTATGCATAAACTTCAAGTAGAGCGTAAAATTAACCAAGAATCAAATTTAAAATTACATTTTCTGGTTCAATTTTACATTTTGTGGGTTAATTTTACAATGTCGCTCGCAGATTACACAATATTACTTGACTCGATTAATCAACTCAAAGAAGCATGTACTCACGGCCTTTACAAATTAAAGTTCTTAACTTTTATTAAAAGTAACTATAAGGCTGAGTATATATTACTTAGAGTATACATTTTCTATAATTAAAACCTCTTTATTATTTAAGGGACACCGTTGTGATATGACTGACTACGGAAGTGTGAGCTTTACTCGTACCTACTTTAAACCCTTTCTTTAAATGTTTTGCAGTATTTTTGTATTTTTATACATGTAGATAGTGCTAAAGAGTAACATATAAAAAATAAAAATTTAGATCGTAGTCCTCGCAAACGATGTGGGTTTTTTATAAAGGACGCATTAATTTGACTTCACCTCGCCTGATGTTAAGCTAAAGGCATAGATGGAGACCCTGTTGGACAGAGGATCACCATCGTAAACATGTACCATGTTAACAGTGGTGGCATTCAGCTTAACGGTCTCATCAGATGCCTTTTCACGCCCTTCTTAAAGGACCCGGTACTATAAGAATGTCTATGATTGTACCTAAGTGTGGCTAATCGGAGGAACAGAATAAATAATTATGATAGCGAGCATAATGTTGCCTAGCATATGAAAACAATTAGTGGAAAATATTGTGGCTCAAAGGTAAGTTGTACAATATAAATTGAGATAAGATAAAATAAAAGTTTCATAGAAATTTAAGATAACAACTGTAAACTAGTATGCAAGATATTGTTGTGTAATTTTTTAAAATAAGTAAAAAGGGAGAAAGTCGAGATTAACAAAAGCTTAGATAGATAAAACCAAAAATATGCCACATATATCCCCCACAGACAATGAAAAGTGGAAAAGTCGTATGAAAGTACGAGAAGCGTAAATGATCGGACTGGAATAATAAGGAGAACTGAAATGTAAGATCATAAATAAAATAAAAAAAATTAAGTTAAAAATAGACAATCTTTCAATAATAATGCAGAATAGGCTCTGCACTATGCTGTAGAGATAGGCAAAAACGATGTCTCTGAGTAGCAGGTGACAGGCGTGCCAATATGGTCTTACTACCATGGATGCATAGTCGTGCGAAATGGAGTGCATCAGCTTAACGTAACTCAAAGCATAATATAAATCTACTTACGTGATTCAAGTAGCACCCGATGAGCATATTAATACAATTGTCTGCAGCAAACTATCTGGTGTAAGTAAATGCTGGCATACAGCACCGCATGTTAATTATGTAGCACAGCATAATTGTCCGTGGACGACTTAAGTGTGGTTTTTCATTTGGAAAATATTTTACTTTCTTACTTAGCCTCTTGCTTGGTTTATTTAATATACAAAACATATTAGCATCTAATTTCAGAAAAAGGAAGTAGGGGAAGAACAACAACAACCATGAGCGCTGGCCTGGGGGTGACCGGTGGAGTCGCCTGTCACCCTAGCAGAAGCAGGCCGCGGCGGCGGCGCAAAGTGCGCCTCCCCGTACCCCGGGGCTAGTTGGGGACACCGAGGCCCCCACAACCCGAAGGGGACCATCTCGAAAGAGATGGTCCTGGGTCTGCCGGGGTGCGAGAGATATGCTTTCGGCAATCTCACCTCCGGCACCCAAGGACCCAAGACGGCGTGCGTTTTAGTCGGTTCGAGTCCGACATAACCGCCTCCACCGGCTCCGTGGGGGTGGTATCCGTGGGGATTTTGCGCACGATAAAATAAAAAGGGGAAAGAACAATTGGAGAAGCAAGATCATGACTTCTAAAACTTTTGCTACCAGATTCGTAAAACAATAGGTAGGTCTATGAGAAATAAAAAAAAACTGTCAATAAAAAGCAATGAGTTTCCTTTACCAATCGCAGTAGCATACTGTCTACTAAATATTTATTTTTCCCATACTTTCGTCCCCCCATGCAAGCCGGCAGATTAATATTCCTCTGTTATAAGAAACATGTGGGGTGTAAACAATATCAATCGCTGACATTGCTTTGCTATCCTGTTCTATGTACAAGCTGTACCCATCAGTGGAATGGCATATACCAGTTACTTTTTCTTTTTTAGCACATGATCTTTCACAATCCAATGGTAAATCAACATTTAGCACTTGTAGGAGAACGTCTGGCAAGAACGGTTAAACGTAGGAGCTAATACATCTCTGTCCGCTCATTCGGGAATATATAGGCGTGAATATAATATGAAGACTAAATTATATTGAAAATGAGTGACAAGTGGTAGAGTAGACGTCGCGTAACGAATGAATACAGAAGCGTCCACTGCTTCATTATATATGCTCTGGCTAAGTGCAAACCACTTTTGGGACCCTTAGTGCTCGTGTGCTAGGAAGAGCTATGTTCACACTCACTGCACTAGATAAACATTCAAAACATACACAATCATCATCAAACACACAGAATCTACACATGTTTTTTGAAATGTAAAGCTTAGGTGTAATCTATGATCTGCTAAATACATATGCCCAAAATATAATTGTTAAATGAAAAACATTAACACACTTAAACTGCCTAAAAGTAAGTTGAGATATAGGCATTGGAAATCAGATACGTACAGAGAGCACGGGATGTCGTCGGTGATATCAAAGAAAACACTTGTATGAAAGTTGACTGTCAAATGCATATATATATAACATATATGCATTTGACAGTCAATCTCAGTCAAAATCAGTCAGTCAGTCAGTATAGTTATATATAATATATAACTTATATAGTACACACAATACATTATGCAGTATAGCTATATCTAAAAGTACACTATTCGAGTCGCTAAAAATGAGGAGCCGTCTTGTAGTCGCCAAAACACGGAAAAATCTGTACTCTTCGGGCACCGAGGATACCCAGGTAGGTCGAAATCTTACAGGTCCCACCGAGGGCGACCGGTAGTGGAGGCCTCTCCCTTAACCAGGAGCCCGAGTAGGATTCCGAGTATCGGAACCACAAGGTCGAGGTCGTTTTGCAGCGACAAATTATCGTGGTTTTAAATCTGTGGGACCTTACCGTGGTAGACAGAACTATCATGGTAGGCGCAACGACAACGTACAGGTACCATTTTGTCGAATTTTAATTAATTTGGTCTAAAATAGCTAAGAAAAACTTGACTTCCGCTTTACAGAGCGGGCAGGTAAGCAAAGCTTGTATGAATATTGAAAATGTGGATTATGTACTCGCATGTTCTACTCGATGACCAATAATGAAATTACAAGTCATCTGAATTCATTAAAAGACTTTTGTGTCTCATTCCTCAAAGTCTCGCGCTTCTATCTCATATCAGATATCTAAAAGTACATTATACTATATTGTACCTTTAATATTAGTTCTGTGGTTTACAGCCTAGCGATTGTCACTTGTCATACTGCCATTACTAAGAAGCTTATCGACTCATCTCTGTCCCGTCTCAAGAGCCTAGAGATGGTACCGAGTCGATCGATTGTAAAGGCACAAGCTGAATTGCTTATAGTAACAGATTTATGTTTCGGATTAGCAGTTGTTTCAGCTGTATGGTATCACACGAAAACTAATAAATAATAAATCGATTATTATAATAATGACGTTGGAAGTGCACAATAAAGGTGTTAGACCGAAGATCAGAAGTTTTAGAGCAAGCATGCCTGATTAGGTATTTCGAAATATTTTACAAAGACGGCCTCTGTGGCATAGCAGTAGAGCTTTTGATTGCCACATCGGAAGACGCGGGTTCGATTCCAACTCAGTGCAAATAATTGTATGTGTGTTTATTTGAGTTGTTGTGAATGTTTCTAAGTATGTACTTACAAAAGAAAATTTATCTAAGTATGTATCTATAATATCCGTTTTCTAGAATTTATTACACAAGGTAGTTAAGCTATGTTTGCTTTAGGTCTTGATAGGTCAAAATTAAAACAGAGGTTCAATTGCACAACTTTGGTCTGCCATCAGTGTTTTCTTGATTCAAGTGCCATAATATTCAATCTAGGTTAGTGTATTGCGCAAGTAGTGGGTTGCCGATTACAGTATAAAAAGGCAGATTTAACACTGTTTCCAGTTTTCATAGTAATAATAATAAGTACAATCGAATAGTTCAGCAAAGCTGTAATTGAGAGCGGCTTCTGTGCGTGTCAAGCAGTAGACTGCAACACTTTTATGTAATTACTAGCTTTCTTCGCGGCTCCGTCCGCGTGGACGTCCGTAATCGCGACCAAACTTAGCCTATGTCCTTTCTCAAGGTCTAATTAGACCTTGGTAATTACCCCCATAACTACACTTACCCCCATAACGTACTTACAAATATGGCCCATCATGGCAGTGCGAAAGAAATTTGTGATAAGTTTGTAACCAGTTTTTCGAGTGAAATTGACCAGATAAAACACATATGTAAGGATAAATGGTTACAGAGATATTGTTATGTTATAAAACCTAATGTTTGTATGAGATGGCAACCAGTGAGTAGTGATGATGTGAAGCGTGTGATTAAATCTATGAATAAAAAGAAGTCGCCAGGAAGTGATCAGGTGCGGATGTCTGATTTGAAATTAATTACCGACAAAATCAGCCCAGTCATTGCTCAATTAGTAAACCTATCGGTCAGTCAACATAAATTTACAAAGAAATTGAAAGAAGCCATAATTCGCCCAATCCATAAAAAAGGAGATCGAAAGGATTTTTCCAACTACAGGCCTATATCTATATTATCCAGTATCGACAAAATTATAGAAAAATGTATAGTAAATCAACTAGGATCTTATTTAGAAAAAAATTAAATAATAAATAAATGTCAACACGGTTTCCAGAAGGGAAAAAACACTAATAAATTGCTATCTAAATTTACAGATGAAGTTAACACTTATTTACATGAAAAAAAGTTTGTTGATGCAATATTTTACGATTACAAAAAAGCTTTTGATACGTTGGAAAAAGACACCCTTTTGAATGGAATGGACGAGTGTGGTGTGGGGCAGCCGCTTAATGAATGGTTTCGCGACTATCTGACATCACGCACATACCGTGTGAGTATTGGCGGTGCGCTCAGTGAGACTGCCGAGGTGCAGTGGGGGGTGGCTCAGGGGTCCGGGTGCGGACCGACCTGCTACCTGCTGCATGTAAACAGCTTAAGTGGTGTACTCAAACACTGCCTGACCTGTGCAATGACCTGTGTACCCTGCGCGGCACTGATCTCGATGAGACATATCACCTAGTGCAGCGGGACATAGATGCGGTGGTAAAATGGTCCCATGATAATGGAATCATACTGAATGCAAACAAAACTAAGCTTTTGGTTATTCACTCGCCATACTTGCGTCCTGCTGACTCGTCCTCACATCTGTATAAGCAAAGCTTCTCATGTTTTCACAATGATCTAACTGGTTGTCAGTGTAAACCTATTGAAAGAGTGAACTGTGTAACCTACCTTGGTGTTAGAATAGACGAAAGCTTCTCCTGGTCTTGCCATATTGATTATTTATGTAATAAGTTAAGAACGATTCTAAGTCAATTCTATCACCTAAGTTTTAAAGTACCAAGGGAAACATTAAAATGTTTGTATTTTGCACTAGTGCAGTCTATTTTGGACTACGCTCTAGATAGTTATGGTCTGACGTATCCGACTTATATTAACAGATTGGAGGCACTGCAGATGCGATTTCTGAAACTGATAGTAACTGAAAAAACTAAGGCCAAGTGTAAAGGTGACTATTCTGGATTGTTTAATATATGTAAAATACTTCCAGTAAGTGTGCAACATAAATATTTATTAGCTATAAATAACACAAATACTCAGGATTATACTTTAATCGACCATAATATTGGTACTCGTTCTATGTCTTCAGGCAAATTTGAAGTACCAAAAGTGAATAATTATTTTGGAGATAGATCATTAAAAAAACGTATACCGTACTTATTAAATAGTTTGCCGGAGGACATAAGACGGGAACAAAATAAAAATAGGTTTAAAAGTAACATCAAAAAGTACTTATTTACAACAATTGTAAAGTAATCTCTTAGATTAGATCAAATGTAAAAAGAAAAAAAAAATGTAAGTTGAGACTCACCCGATCCTGCAGACAAACTGTGTAAACAGTTTTGCAGGACTATTACTATTTTGTAACATAATTGTGATGTGTAATAAATAAAAAAAAAAAAAAATAGATACATAAAGTAAATAGTACAACATACTAATAAGACAGGAAACAAGTGAATGAGAAAATACCGAGTGAGTGTGATTACACACATACTGTAGAAGATGATAGGAAATGGTCCTTTACCAGATTTTTGAAGACATTAATAGATTTTGCTTGTCTGATGTTCACTGGCAATGCGTTCCATAAACGCACAGCCTTGACAGTGAAAGATTTGCCAACAAAGTCTGTGGAATGCACTGGCATCTTCAGCCTCAAATTTTCGGATGACCTCAGGCATCTAGTGTGTGTGTCATGGAGGAACTAGAATCGTTCTTTGAGATATGATGGAGTGGTAGGATTAAATAAAACATTATATAACAATGTTAGAATATGGGCATTCCTGCGAAGCCGAATTGGGAGCCACTTGAGTTGCTTACGGAAATCTGACACATGATCACACTAGTTTGCGTAGTCCAAATATGAATCGTATACAAAAATTTTGAAGTCGCTCAAGTTTATTTAATTGCTCCTCTGTGAGATCTGGATAGCTGACATCGGCGTAGTCGAGAACAGGAAGAAGAAGCGATTGTGCGAGCGCAGTTTTAGTGGCAATTGGTAGGAAGTGCCTTCGTAAGGCAACGGCTGATGCAAAAAGTTTTCGACTGGTTTCCTGTAGTTGGATGTTCCAGGAAAACGATTTATCCATGTAAATTCCTAAGTTCTTAACATTGTCACTGACCGGTACGACTGTTCCGCCCATAGTAACTTGAGGAATCTGTGTCTAAACGATTTTTGATGATAACCTTGGACTCCCAATAATAATAACCTGTGTCTTGGATGAATTTAGGGTCAGTCCATAGTTCTTGCTCCATTCGCAAATGCGATCCAAGTCCTCGTTGAGCACAGTAAATGCATCGGAAAAGTTGTTTGGAGGTGCTTGGATGTAAATTTGCAGGTCATCAGCATACAGGTGGTAGGATGAAAGTAATTTATATTTATATTAATGATTTATATTAATACTAGCTGTGTCTGCGACTTAGTCCGCGTGGACTTATATCTACTTATGTAGGTTTCAAGTAATTTACACATCATACGAGTATTTATTTCTTACGTATTCATACTCTTTTCTCACCAATGCAAGGGGATAGTTTATGGCTTAAGCAACTGGCAACTATAAAAAATACAAAAGAAATTGTCATTAATTTGACAAATGTTCTATCCTGTTCTAACTTATACACCTATCTCACATCATCCCATCATCATGTGTAAAGGATGGCTACATAAGTAAAAAAGGGATGAAAAATGCGATTAAATGACATTGTCCAGATATTTTGAACACTTTGTTTGACTAGATACCATTGAATAGCGTGATTGTGTATATGAATATAAACACTCTGCTTACTTACATGTTTCTGGAAGACCGATTGTTAAGATAGTTTGACTACTCTGGATGCTTATAACCTTTTGAGTACTCTAATTATCAATATAATATTGAAATTTTTGTTTTAAGATTATTTTGAGTACTCTACTCGTCAACATTTTTCTGATGCTGACTGTACAAGCTGTACCCATCAGTGGAGTGGCATATACCAGTAACTTTTTCTTTTTTAGCATATAATCTTTCACAATCCAATGGTAAATCAACATTTAGCACTTGTAGGAGAACGTCCGGCAACAACGGTTAAACGTAGGAGCTATTACATCTCTGTCCGCTCAGTCGGGAATATATAGGCGTGAATATAATATGAAGACTAAATTATATTGAAAATGAGTGGAGAGTGGTAGTGTAGACGTCGCGTAACGAATGAATACAGAAGCGTCCACTGCTTCATTATATATGCTCTGGCTAAGTGCAAACCACTTTTGGGACCCTTAGTGCTTGTGCTAGGAAGAGCTATGTTCACACTCACTGCACTAGATAAACATTCAAAACATACACAATCATCATCAAACACACAGAATCTACACATATTTTTTAAATGTAAAGCTTATTATAGATGTAATCTATGATCTGCTAAATGCATATGCCCAAAATATAATTGTAAAATGAAAAACATTAACACAGTTAACTGCCTAAAAGTAAGTTGAGATATAGACATTGGAAATCAGATTTTTGTACAGAGCGGACGGGACGTCGTAGGTGATATCAAAGAAAACACTTGTATGAAAGTTGACTGTTTAATGCAACATGATTTATAATGGTGTTAACTTATATAGTACACACAATACATTATGCAGTATAGCTATATCTAAAGGTACACTATTCGAGCCGCTAAAGATGAGAAGCCGTCATGTAGTCGCCAAAACACGGAAAAATCTGTACTCTTCGGCCACCGAGGATACCCAGGTAGGTCGAAATCTTACAGGTCCCACCGAGGATGACCGGTAGTGGAGGCCTCTCCCTTAACCAGGAGCCTTGAGTTGGATTCCGAGTATCGGAACCACAAGGTCGAGGTCGTTTTGCAGCGACAAATTATCGTGGTTTTAAATCTGTGGGACCTTACCGTGGTAGACAGAACTATCATGGTAGGCGCAACGACAACGTACAGGTACCATTTTGTCGAATTTTAATTAATTTGGTCTAAAATAGCTAAGAAAAACTTGACTTCCGTTTTACAGAGCGGGCAGGTAAGCAAAGCTTGTATGAATATTGAAAATGTGGATTATGTACTCGCATGTTCTACTCGATGACCAATAATGAAATTACAAGTCATCTGAATTCATTAAAAGACTTTTGTGTCTCATTCCTCAAAGTCTCGCGCTTCTATCTCATATCAGATATCTAAAAGTACATTATACTATATTGTACCTATAATATTAGTTCTGTGGTTTACAGCCTAGCGATTGTCACTTGTCATACTGCCATTACTAAGAAGCTTAACGACTCATCTCTGTCCCGTCTCAAGAGCCTAGAGATGGTACCGAGTCGATCGATTGTAAAGGCACAAGCTGAGTTGCTTATAGTAACAGATTTATGTTTCGGATTAGCAGTTGTTTCAGCTGTATGGTATCACACGAAAACTAATAAATAATAAATCGATTATTATAATAATGACGTTGGAAGTGCACAATAAAGGTGTTAGACCGAAGATCAGAAGTTTTAGAGCAAGCATGCCTGATTAGGTATTTCGAAATATTTTACAAAGACGGCCTCTGTGGCATAGCAGTAGAGCTTTTGATTGCCACATCGGAAGACGCGGGTTCGATTCCAACTCAGTGCAAATAATTGTATGTGTGTTTATTTGAGTTGTTGTGAATGTTTCTAAGTATGTACTTACAAAAGAAAATTTATCTAAGTATGTATCTATAATATCCGTTTTCTAGAATTTATTACACAAGGTAGTTAAGCTATGTTTGCTTTAGGTCTTGATAGGTCAAAATTAAAACAGAGGTTCAATTGCACAACTTTGGTCTGCCATCAGTGTTTTCTTGATTCAAGTGCCATAATATTCAATCTAGGTTAGTGAATTGCGCAAGTAGTGGGTTGCCGATTACAGTATAAAAAGGCAGATTTAACACTGTTTCCAGTTTTCATAGTAATAATAATAAGTACAATCGAATAGTTCAGCAAAGCTGTAATTGAGAGCGGCTTCTGTGCGTGTCAACCAGTAGACTGCAATACTTTTATGTAATTAGTTACTAGCTTTCTTCGCGGCTCCGTCCGCGTGGACGTCCGTTATCGCGACCAAACTTAGCCTATGTCCTTTCTCAAGGTCTAATTAGACCTTGGTAATTACCCCCATAACAAAATTTTATCAAAATCGGTTCAGTGGTTAAGGCGTGAAAGAGTAACATAAGTACAGAAAGACAGTTACTTTCGCATTTATAATATTAGTATGGATTAAGTGGTCGTGGTTACACTGCAGATATTTAAAAAGATACCAGTTACCAGAGTTATGTCATATTTACGATTTAGAGCACTAATATATATTGGGAATACTTGTCTGTTTGTTCGCAATAAACGCAAAATGTAAGCCCTCCTAGACAACTGGCAATATGTTGACCAGCGTATAGAATGACGAATGTATGTGATTTGACGTATATGACATTCTTTGACAACTGACAGAATGTCAAATCCATTTGTCATTCTATTCCACGATACCCCGGCCAGCGAATTACCATCTGTCTAGAGAGGCTAGACGGATTTCGATGCGGTTTTTTCGTTAGAATGTTCTTGGTCAATCCTAATCTTGAAATTATGACCGATAGTCATGGTAACCGGCAACCACGCGGACAGAGTCACGGACATAAGTATGCTAATTATAATATAGATATTTTAGATAGTATAGCTGTAACTTTAGGTATTATACTCGAACTTAAACTGACGTTATTCAGTGACATTGACTCATGAGTAGGTTCAATTTAAATAAAAATATCATTTATTAGTCTGACTTTATATGTAAGTACTAGTTTTAGCATAACAAACCATATTGTAGGCACTTAACATATTTTCTCGTTCATTATATCTGGCCTACTGCCAGAACAGCTCAAGGGTATATGGAACATATGCCTTTCGTGAACAATCGCCATTTGAGTAGCAATAATGCATATTAATGATATTGTGTTGATTGTATTGTCTTTAAACTAGAAGTTCTGTGAACGACATAGAAGACCTCGCGAATACCCTTTACTACATTTTCTGGTACCCTTAATCAAATCTGGTATACTTAAAAAAAACATCCGTATCTTCTTATTTTAAACAGCCCTGGATGTTTCACCAAGAAATAATGACGATCCGTTCTTAAACAAACGCCACAACAAACTACCCTTTTTTGCCCATCTGTTTTTTTATTACGAAGTTCAACCTCTACGAGACATGTTTTTTTTTTCACAATTACCTTCGAGGAATAATGTCCTTGATATTTCAGCCAATGATCATCAAGACACTTTCATAAATAACGCGATGGAAAACGTCCCCATTTTCTCCCCAATTTTTCCTCCTATCGAAAAAGCTCTCGATAAAAGTTGTGTTTTAAATAAAAAAACATGTGTGCCAAGTTTGGTGAAAATCGGTTAAGAAATGTGCCCTATGTATCGGAACTGACATACTGATATAGATACGAACAAAATCAAAATTGTAGTCAAAACGGAGTCTCTTGCTCGCTTTGCTCGCTCGGTGGCTCGGTCATATACTATATGTGTCATATACTGTATACATAATAAACCTTACTGGATCATTTATTTTACTCACATACACACATACAATTACGCCTCGTTCTAAGTAGGCTAGGCAGAGGCCAGACGCTTCCACTTGCTACGATCCGGCCATACAATTTTCGCTTCTTCTTTCATAATTGGTTTCACACATGCTCGTCGGTTTTGGGTACTATTGACTTGTCCTTTCTTTAAAATGCCTTTGATCTTACGCACAATTCTACCGGTTCCTCAGTTTACAGGGGCCTTCAATGAATCAACTTCTTTCCGATTCCGATAGTTCGTAAGAAAATCGGTAGATGACGCTACGTCGCCTCAAAGACGTATAAGGTGGGAAATTTGAATCATATCGGGCGTGTCTCGGTAGCCGAATTGGTCAGGCATTCCCCCTGTAAGGGAAAGACTGCGGGTTCGAGTCCCGCCCGAGAAGATTCTTTTTCCCTATGTATTCGATTTGTATAGTTAGCATACTTAATGCTATAAAAATTCCTTCGAATCAACTTCTTTATGAATGTTATAATTTATCAAACTTTCCTGGATAATTACTTACATCCATAAAGTTTCAGTACGGTGAAAAATAAGGCGCGCAATCCTAACACGCTGGCGCATCGCTCACTGCGGGTTCTAGTGAAAAATATCCGTTTAACAGTATATCCAGAATAATCCTAGAACGGAGCGATACAATTTGTTCGCGAACCCCTTTCCTCTCCACGCCTATGTTCCTGTAAGTTTCAGATGGCTACCGCAGGTAAACTAACCGCGGTTTAGTTTAGCTGACAGCTTCCTTTAGGGATAAATTGCATGGTCAGTACGTGGCCATGATCAATGTGTATTAGGTATTGATTCTGAACATAAGACAAGGTTATTACAGTTGCGGAAAAGGAACCAGAACTCCGAGTGGGCGGAGCCGTGGACATCAGCTAGTATTTTTTGTAAGAAACTAGATTTTGCCCGCGGCTCCGCCCGCGTGGATGTCGGTTATTGCGACCAAACATAGCTTATGTCCTTTCTCATGGTCTAATCTACCCCTATACCAAATTTCATCAAAATCGGTTCAGTGGTTGAGGCGTGAAAGCGTAACATACAAACAGACAGACAGACAGAGTTACTTTCGTATTTATAATATTACCTAGTATGGATTGACATCATTATGCTTTCATTTTTAATTTTTGGCAATAAAGGTGTACTGCGAACAATACGTAATCTCTCCGAATTTACGAGAAACAGTATAAATTACGAAACCTGTCGCCTAAACTTCATTTCTCCATTAGTAGGGTCATGCTACTTTCGCTAAATTACATCAGTGATGGATTGCGTGAAACCGTATACATATTTCCAGATTACCTCGGATATGGGAACGGGACTATTTGAGGATGAGGCACGTGCACCTGTTATAGGACAGACGAGACTTTGCTGCATTTATAAACGTGAAATTTGTGAAGTTACTCAATTACAGGCTCGAATTCGAATTTTATGCGCCGAATTGGTTCGGTTGGGAACGGAAAACGAGATCAGAATCACGTGGGCCACGGTCAATAATTTGTAATATCAAGTTTAATGAGGAAAGTTTACGCACATATTATTTAAAACTTTTAATGATGTGTAGACGGTGTAAATATTGGATCATTTCAGTTTAAATCGCTCCTAACCGAAAAAATGGATATGAAAATAAATTATCGTATCTATTGGTCTCGTACCATACCACCGTCAAATTCTTGATGTGGTTCACAGAATACATCTACTTACCAAGTTTCAACACAATAGGCCTTATAATTTCGGAGAAAAGTGGCTGTGACATACGGACGGACAGACAGACAGACATGAAGAATCTATAAGGGTTCTGTTTTTTGCCATTTGGCTACGGAAGCCTAAAAACCAATATGGTTATATATTGTTTATAATAGCGATTTAAAAAACTATTGTAGGTAAACCATTTTAAATTAAAATCCCTGTTGAAATAAAACCACTTTTTACGGATTCTATCGCGATATATTTGTTATTATTACTTTTTAACCCGACGTTTCGGCTGCTTTGCAGCAGCCATTTTCGCGGTGTGACTCACGATAGTAGTTGTCACATAGTTTGAAGTATAAGTTATCTCAAAATACCCGAATCATGGTGAATTATTGGTGTTCGTATACACGCAGAATGAGCTCAGTGTGTTGTTAAGTTTTGCTGGATTTTGCTGCTTACTGGGTTTGATTAAGTGGATGACTGGGTCCCAAGCTGGTGGTACGTTCCATCCATCCTCTCTATTAAAATTTGGGTGCTTTTTAATTTAATTTTAATAGAGAGGATGGATGGAACGTACCACCAGGTTGGGACCCAGTCATCCATATCATGTAAAATCCCTGTCTTTTATATCACAGTTTCTGTATGAATAAGGTCAACCAAATTTTTTTTTTCCATAAACTACGGAAAATACAAATCCGTACTTTGAATTTTAATAGCTGTTATTGTTTTCGAATCATGAAATAGGATAATTGATGCATGTTTGCAGAAAATTGAACACATGCAAGTACTTACACGATGAAATCTGCCATATCATTATGATTTCGTCCAGTTAAACTATTTTCAACCTTATTTCTAGTCAATAAGACACGTATTTAATTTCTTCCATCTAACCGGACTAGCATAGAATGAGGATTTTCAAATGATCATCGTAGGTTTGTGTTTATCCAGTTGATTGGGCTGGGGCGAAATGTTACTATGGAAATGATAATTGTATATCAAGTAATCACTTTCATTATTGTTAGTTTCTGAATTATTCTACACTATTTTGATAGTAACAGTGAGCAGGGTTGTTAATACGAGTATAATGAATAGAAATAATACGATGTTTATAATAAGTCTTTTTTTTATATAGGACACGTCAATTTGACTTCACCTCGCCTGATGTTAAGCAAAGGCAAAGTCTCGGAAAGAGGGTCACCATCGGTAACATTACCAGTTAACAGTGGTGGCACTCAGCTTGACGGTCTCAATAGATGCCTTTTCACGCCCCGCTTAAAGGACCCGGGACTGAAAGAAGAAGGAAACACGTGAGCTGGCAGGGAGTTCCAGGTCTTAATGGTGCGGCATAGGAATGAGTCACTGAAACGCTTGGTTCTAGCTGTTATACTCTGCACCGTATATGGATGGCATCTCAGCCCTGCACGTGTCTTCCTGTGTAGGTAAAGAGAGGGAGGGTGGGAGAGGGTCTATGTGATTTTATTATTTGAAATATAAAAAAGTTAGTTGTTATTCATGTTCTTGCATAACTTAAATAATGTGGCAAAATAAATTTGTTAATCATGTAAGTAAAACGACAATTTCAAAGTAAAAATATGTATACAAAATTTTTAAAGGATTTGACGCCGCAGAAATAAGAAAATCTATATCAAACAAAAGGACTTCTAGTCGTCCCATTTTAGAAGCAAGCCCGAAAAGGTTTTTCATAGCGTTCACAAGAACGGGTCGTCGAAGAAAATGTAAGAAAGGGGTACTTACTTTGTAATAGCATACAATAAAAATTATGTCAGCCCCTCATAAAGCCCCTCAATAAAGTGACCTGAAATAATTATAGGTACCAAATTCGTTTCACCGGTGCGGTCGGTGTCGCCGGTGCGGTCGGTGTCGCCGGTGCGGTCGAGATCGCCGCTGCGGCTGGAGGCACTGGTGCAGCCGGAATTGCCACCGTCACCGCCTGTCCGACCGCAGCCGCCGGTGCCGATACCGGTGCAGCCTGCGGACCCACTGGCGGCAGTCGTAGCGGCTCTGGCCGCCATGGAAAGGCGGCTGGAGGCGGCGCAGGCGGCGCAGGAGGCGCGGCAGGCGGCGCACGAGGAGCGGACAAAGCGCGGATTGGAGTCCATCATGGACTCTATCCGCCGTCCGCCCCTGGCGTCGCCTACAGGGTATGCCGGAGCAGTGAAAAGGGGTCGCCCAGCAGCGACGGGGACCCCGCAGGAGTCGGCCAGCAGCCCATCCGCTGTGCCATCTGCTCCGGCCGCTGCCGCGCAGGGCGCCCAGTCCAAGGGCAAGGGAAAGGGGAAGGGCAAGGGGAAGACGTCCTCTGCCCCAGCCCCAGCCCTGGCCCCAGTTTCGATTCCGGCCCCGACTGCCTCTACAAGCGCCTCACCGGCAGGAGGTTGGGAGGTAGTCGGTGAAACCCGGAAGAGGCGGAACGCCAAGAGGAGGGCAGCCAAAAAGGCCAAGAAGGCTGAGGCTGCTGCAAAGGGAGCACCGGGGAGGCTGCGCGTCCCCCGCACAACGGCCGTCGTTTTAACGATGACGCCGGAGGCGGCGGAGAGGGGACTGCAGTATCCCGACC
This sequence comes from Eilema sororculum, assembly GCA_914829495.1. Taxonomy (NCBI): domain Eukaryota; kingdom Metazoa; phylum Arthropoda; class Insecta; order Lepidoptera; family Erebidae; genus Eilema; species Eilema sororculum. The sequence goes on from OU618550.1 coordinate 13,405,029, forward strand.
TGGTGAAGCGGGCCAGAGGCCTCATAGACATGAGGCCCCTCAACCTGGCTAGGCCCCTCCGAGTGACACAAACTCGGACGGGTGCCCGGCTTATCCAGGTCCCAGGTGCCTCCAGCGGTCCCCAGGCTGATGCCATTGCGGCCAAGTTGAGGGAGACGCTGGATGCAGCCGACGTCCGGGTGTCCAGGCCCACCAAATGCGCAGAACTGCGCATTTCGGACCTGGACGACTCCATCACGGCCGAAGAAATTCGGGCCACCGTGGCGGAGGCCGGGGGCTGCCCCCTGGAGGCGGTAAAGGTCGGAGCGATCCGCTACGGCCGTCGCGGACAGGGGGCGGTAGTTGTCGGCTGCCCCATCGCAGCAGCCCAAAAGGCTGCCGATCGGCGGGTCCTCGCGGTGGACGGCGTTATTGGAGTGCGGGTCCAGCTCCTGCAGGCTCGGCCGGCTAGGTGCTTCAGGTGCCTGTCGGTCGGGCACGTGGGGGTGCAGTGCACGGCGGAGGTGACGGTCGGTGACCGCTGCTTCCGCTGTGGCCAACCCGGTCACAGGGCCGGTGGTTGTGAGGCTCCGCTGCACTGTTTCAGGTGTGCAGCGGGGGGCAAACCGGCCGACCATAGGGTTGGCAGCAAGGCCTGCACCGGAGGGGAGCCGAAGCCGCGAGGCGGGCGTTCCGCCAACTGTTCGCAGCGGGATGCGGAGATGGTTCCATAATGGATCCCCAGCTCCGCATCCTGCAGGCGAACGTGGGCCACGGTGTCGATGCTCAGGCACTTCTGCTCCAGAGCATGGCACAGCGGTCCATACACGTCGCCGCTGTCGCCGATCCATACACCCACCGCCCCCCCGGGCCTGCCTGGGTGGTCGACCTGGATGGATCGGCGGCACTGGTGCGTAACGCCGCTGCGGGTGCCCCTCCCTTTGTGGAGATCGCAAGGGAGCATGGCATCGTAGCGGCGCGTGTGGGGGAGATTGCGGTCGTGGCCGTCTACTTCACGCCGGCATCACACCGACGCATAGGGCAGTATCGGCGGTCGCTGGAGCGGCTGACCGACGTCGTCAATGCCTGTCACCCTCGCCCGGTTCTTGTGCTTGGGGACTTCAATGCCTGGTCTGAGGCTTGGGGGTCCCGGCACACGAACCCGCGAGGCAGGGCTCTGGAGAGCTGGGCCGCTACTCTCGGTCTGGTTCTCCAGAATCGCGGGGCCGAAGCCACGTTCTGGGCGGCGGAGCGCGAAGCGAGTTCGATCGTAGATCTCTCGTTCGCGAGCGCTTCGCTGTCGCAACGTGTGCGGGACTGGCGTGTCGTCGTGGAGGTGGAGACACTTGCGGATCACCGATACGTTCGGTTTGATGTCTCCCCTCCCGAGAGTGATGCGCCGGCCACGCCGGCCCCACGCGAGCCGCGCTGGGTGCTTAGGGGACTGAATAGGGATGCTCTCCTGGAAGCCGCCTCCGTGCAGGCCTGGGCCATGGTGCCGGACAGGCCTGACGACATTGATGACGAGGCGGCGTGGTTCCGGGAGGCCATGACTGTTGTTTGCGATGCGGGTATGTCTAGGGCTCCAGCCTATAGTCCGAGGCGCCGGGTCTACTGGTGGACTGCGGAGATCGCGAGGCTGCGTCAAGCCTGCGTGATCGCGCACCGCCGGTGGGCCAGGCTCCGTAGGAGGCGTAGCCGCCCCGCAGACACAGATCCCCTAGTGGCGGAGTTGCAAGAGGGATACAGGGAAGCCAGGAATGCCCTCCGAGCAGAAATCAAGCGGTCCAAGGCAGCTTCCTACAGGGAGCTGCTGGAGACACTGGAGCGGGACCCATGGGGGCGGCCTTACCGCTTGGTAAGAGGAAAGCTGCGCCCCCGGGCCCCTCCCCTGACCCAGGTTCTCGAGCCGGCTCTGCTTGGAGGAGTGGTGGAATCCCTGTTCCCGGCGCGGGCGGAACACGTTCCGCCGCAGATGACTCCGCCACCTCGGTCGCCTGATGCGCCCGGCGTGGTTATTGACGACGACGTGCCCGAGGTCACTTGGGTAGAACTAGAGCTGGCGGTGCGTCGGCTTAGAGCCAAGAAGAACACCGCCCCGGGACCCGACGGCATTCCAGGCCGTGCGTGGGTCCTAGCTCTAGGAGAAGACGGTCTCGAACCCCGACTGCGAGGGTTCCTCAGCGCATGCTTGGAGCGGGGCCAGTTTCCGAAGATGTGGAAGACAGGGAAACTGGTCCTCATCCGCAAGGACGGACGCCCGGCGGACGAGCCGTCCGGGTACCGGCCCATAGTGTTGCTCGACGAGGTGGGCAAGCTCTTCGAAAGAGTGATTGCCAAGCGCCTCGTCGAGCACCTCTCTAGAGTGGGGCCGGACCTAGCGGACACGCAGTACGGCTTCCGCCGGTGGCGTTCCACTGTGGATGCCATCATGCGCGTGAGGACTCTGGCGGAGGATGCGGTTGCTCGGGGTGAGGTGATGTTGGCGGTGTCCTTGGACATCTCCAACGCGTTCAACACCTTGCCCTGGAGTTGCATCAGGGAGGCGCTCGTGTACCACGATGTGCCTCTCTACCTCCGCCGCATAGTCGGGGCGTACCTGACGGAGAGGGCCGTCATCTACCCAAGTGCGACCGGCGTCGGTAGGCGTGAGATGTCGTGCGGTGTCCCACAGGGATCGGTCCTGGGGCCGCTCCTGTGGAACATCGGATACGACTGGGTGCTTCGCGGTGAGCTCGCGTTCGGTGCCACCGTCACGTGCTACGCGGACGACACGCTAGTGACGGTGAGTGGCGCTACACACCGCGAGGCGACCCAGAGGGCCACGACCGCTGTTGCTCAAGTCGTGGATCGGATCCGGCGGCTGGGTCTCGAGGTGGCTCTGCACAAATCCGAGGCCTTGTTCTTTCATGGTCCTCGGCGCAGGCCACCCCCGGGATCCAGCTTGACAGTAGGAGGTACTCCCATCGACATCAAGCCCCGGCTGAAATATCTGGGGCTCGTACTTGACGGTCGGTGGGACTTCGGAGAGCACTTCCGAAGTCTGCGCCCCAAACTGTTGGTGTCAGCTAACGCGCTGATGCGGCTGCTGCCCAACTTGAGGGGCCCAGAGGACTCCTGCAGGAGACTCTACGCGGGTGTCGTGCGGTCCATGGCCCTGTACGGGTGCCCCGTGTGGGCGGACGCCCTGCAGGCCAGGTTCGTGCAACTGCTGCATGCTCCGCAGCAGACGATGGCCTGCAGGGCCATTAGGGGGTACCGCACGATATCCTTTGAAGCGGCGAGTCTCCTAGCCGGATCGCCACCGTGGATCCTGGAAGCGAGATCCCTTGCGGCACTGTATCGGTTCCGTAAGGAGGCGCGGGAGCGGGGATACGATCCCGAGCCCGAAGACATTCGGGCCGAGAGGTCCCGGCTCCACGGGATCATGGTGGCGGAGTGGGAGCGACGACTTGAGCAACGACGCGCAGGGCATGCCGTCATAGAGGCGGTAAGGCCCATCATGGGGGAATGGCTCGAGAGGCCACATGGCAGCCTCTCGTATCGACTGACGCAGATTATCACCGGGCACGGGTGCTTCGGGAGATATCTGTGTCGGATCGAAAAGGAGCCAACGTCCGAGTGCCATCACTGCGACGCGAGCGAGGACACGGGGCTGCACACGCTCACCGAGTGCCCGGCATGGGCCGAACCGAGGCGGGAGCTAGTGGCGGCCCTGGGAGTGAGAGTTCTCACCCTCGCCACCCTGCTCACAGCAATGGTCCGCTGCGCGGACGCGTGGGCGGCCGGCGTCTCCTTCAGCGAGCAGGTAATGGTCGTGAAGGAGACGGCGGAGCGGGAGAGGCGGCGCGAGCGAGAAAGACTCGCGGATCGCGCCGCCCGCGCGCGCAGGCAACTCGGGCGTCGGAGGGCACTGACTGACCTCCGTCCCCCATGAGCGCGGGCCTGGGGGTGACGGGTGGAGCCGCCTGTCACCCCAGCAGAAGCAGGCCACGGCGGCGGCGCGCTGAACAGCGCGCCTCCCCATTCCGGGGGCGAGTTGGGGACACCGTTGTCCCCCCTCCTGAGGAGGGCCAGACCGTAAGGGATGGCCCTGGGTCAGCCGGGGTGCGAGGGATATGTCTTTGACAACCTCACCTCCGGCCTAGCACCAAGACCCACAGTCGGCGTGCGGTTTTAGTCGGTTCGAGTCCGACATAACCTCCCCTTCCGGCTCCGGCAGGGGGGGTATCCGTGGGGATTTCCGCACGAAAAAAAAAAAAAAAAAAGGTACCAAATTCGTTAAATATGTTGGGTAGAGTACTTCTTGTCTTTTTTATTTTACTTAATACAATATTTTGTAGGAAAATATAATTAGATTTTCAACAAACTTCAAACTATTGGCCGTGAAACTTTTTGACTTACTTTAGTCAATTTCATGACTAGTTTTTATCTAAAGTGATTTAGGTATAACATTTCTCAAACCTTTACTTATTGTAAGTTTGTGGTCAACTTTTACTTGCGTAGATAATCACGCACAGTACCATACTTATTTGAAATATGGATAAAAAAAATAAGAGATATAAAAAAATAAAATAGAAAGGAGGTTTTAACTTAATATTAATATTATACGGCTGATGAGTGAAATCATCGGAAGTTTACATGAAATTCTACACCACTATTGATGTTGTCTGTACAGTAACGTGTAACGTCACATGTAGCATTGTGCCAAAACGTGACAGCAATATTGTTTTATAATTTATTTTTCTCCTTTCTTATTAATATTAAATATATATTATTATTTATAATAATATAAAGCCGCGTGGTTCCCAGTAGGGTAGAATTTGGGCCACCCTATCTTGTCCCATGCGGTGTGCGGTGGCGAACATTTCAAATAGGTTACCTAAGCCTAAAAAATAACGTATAAACACATAAGTAAGATGTGTATGTGTGTGTGAAAAATGGTTTTAGTGTGTGTAACGTATATTTGAGCTACAATAAAGTATTCAATTGCATAATTTTTCAAAATATTAGGCTTATGCACTTCTCTTCCGTATAAACTATTAATATCCAAATCTCACCCTTCTTGCGTGCCCGAATTTTTCGTAAAAAGGGATTCAAAATTGTCGCTTCACGTATTAATAATGATTCAGAAACGAAGCGTCAGTCTACCGTATTGGTTCAAAATCAATGTCAATTAATCAACGCCTACTATATAAGCGATTTATCCGTGTTCTTTATTTACAATGGGTTCTAGAATTGCAATACACTGAATTTGGAAATAAAGGGATACTTTAAAATCAAAGTTGTCAGGCCCGAAATTAAGTTCCTCCTGTTGGACTGCACCACTCAAATCTACTATAAAATATTTAGAAAACCTTTTTTTTTTCTTACAGGTTGTGAACTTTTGCAAGTAAAATGATTTACAACGTAACTTTTTTGGCTACGTACCCATTGGACCCTCAAAATTCGACCTCTTCTATAAATATGATCCATTGGACCTCCATGTTAGAATTGGACCCTCAATCATGCTTGGCTGGTTGTCTGGTTTAATAAAATTTTAAAGCAATTATTATGCTAACTATTTAACCCGCCCTCACCCCAAGATGGTTGAATAGGAGAATCTCGATTGTTACCAAAAAATTGGCAAAAAGTTTTTACAGCTATAAGCAGCAAGTATTCAAATACCGACATCCCTGGGCTGCTAAACAACAGAGAGAAAATTAGTTTATTTCCGTAATAGTCAAGACTATGATGTATTAGGCGTCCAAAGTAAAAGTTCAGCATCCAAAGTAAAGGTTCCTAAACATACATGTCTACTTAATAATTTCTCTGCCATACCTACAGAAATGATGTTATTTATCCTAGGATATTTTCTACGAAAATATGACCATATAGTAGACAACCATTGCACCCCCGCGGCCCTCACCAAATCTATTCAGCCATACTTTCACTGTTGAGCCGTAAATTAGAGTTACGTACAAATAGATTCTATTCATATAAACGTCTTCTATAAGCGACCTTCTACGGATAGACTGATAACAAATCGCCGGCAACAAACGCGGTGTATAACCGATACGCTAGCGGCAGCATCCTGTCGGTTACTAGCAAACGAGCTAGTGTGACGACGGATGCCTGCGAGCAAGTCAAGATTGGCAAATATTTTCCCGGCACCTAACACGAATTTGTCGTATTTGGCGTCGAGACTTTGAGCTGTAGATCGGTCGGGGCATGCACACAATCTCCAAGGAAACATATAGGTCTTTTTAAATAATTTACACTTTTTGTTTATTTGTATACTAGCTTTTGCCCACGGCTCCACCCGCGTGGATTCTCCCCGCAATTATTAGAATTTTTCTCACCATTTAAACCTTCCCTAGACCTCCACGAACATTTCAAGACCAAGAAAAGATAAATCCATTTAGCCGTTCTCGAGTTTTAGCGAGACTAACGAACAGCTATTGATCTTTATGCATATAGATAAATAATTTTGCATAGAATTGGGCTTCTTATTTCCTTATTATCATTCTCATCATCCTCAGCTCTCATCCTTATACTTTATCTATTTCGATACCCCGCCGAATGGTAAATTGTGATGCAGTTATAGAATTGGGGCCGCCATTTCAGATACTTACTGTTCCTAGAATAGCCTGCCTTGACGGCTTCTTCAGATTTTTTAATATATAACAAAATTTTATATATATTGAATATAACAAGTCTTCCATATCACATAAACTTGAAATTTCAAATATTTATCCATTCATAATTATACAAAGACTCATCCTTCATAATTATGCGAATGCAAATATGAATAATGAAAGTTACACGTAAGAACGTTCCAACTTTTAGAGCTTTTAAGAACATACTTTGAGAGCTATTAACATGAAAAGTCTCATCTCAAAGTATTTTTACGTACATACTTTTATACCGTGAGGATCTAGTATATATATCACTGCAAAATTAATTCAGAATTGACTGACCAAACTGTCATGCAATCTTTAAATGTGACTGTATGACTGTATGATCTTTCATTCTCCAACAGATTTCTTCTTAAATTTTTAGGATTATATTATTAAATTAGAAATTGATGTTATCATGCAACTTTAAGGTACGGAGTCAGTTGCATTTGTTGAGATTTATGACTAAGTTCTGCCCCTATTCTAGACTTCCCCAATAAATGAACTAAACAGTTACTGAGATAATTGTTTTCAACCAAAAATACAAACAGTACATGCCTATAATACTTATATATTATATGGAGAGTTGACGAACGCTTACACACGTGTTTCGACGATAAGTATTCAGGAAATGAGCACGTCTTAAATGAAATTTCAGGAAGCGTTTAACAAAGACATGGGTCTCTTTATTGGTGTAAACCTACGTAATGATGAACGTGTTTCTCTGAATGCATTCATTAGAGTAAAATTAGAGATAATCTTAAAAATATTCTTAAAATAAAATTACACGGAAAGAATTACACTAAAATTAACTTTGAAATTAAAGATACTGAGAGTATTCGTTACGTCCTATATGATGTTTTACGAATGTGGTATTTTGAGAATATGATATACAGCGATTAAAGGTTAATTTTCTCATCATCCACATAAAGACGTTAGTCCTGATTGCATCCGAGGCCACGGTGCCCTCAAAACTCAGGGTTCGCGTTCCGGCTCTTCCTCCTCCTTTTCGCACGATCTTGGGCGTCCAAGGTAGTGACACCGTTTGCACGCATGTCACCCTCCACGACGCCAAGCCCGCACTTCTTGGGCCTACCCCTTCCACCTGGACCCGCTGGAGGCGCCATTGCCAGGCATTTGTTGGCATTTGCCCACGTAGCTGGGCGGTTAATTTTCTAAATATGCAAAAGGTTCTACTTTTGAAAAAATAACATTACCAAATCACAGACGCAATGGCATGACAGTACTGACTTGCAGTACAACCAACTTCTAAAATTGCTGAACACAACAACATTTCAACCATAAAATAGGTCTCAAGAATGTAATAACATGAATGTTGATGTAAATGTAGCTTTATAAGCAATCATTTCCATGCCAGCGCTTGTAAAATTTAAATTTATTCTGACAATTCACAAGGCAAATATCTAATAAAACTATATAAATGCTTGGTGCACATAGTAAATAATATAGTATGTAGAATCTTCTCGAATTTGCTGAACATGGGCAAGTTTGATTAGGGTCCAAAATTAATTCTCTCTGTGGGCGAGGACACTGATCTAATTTCAGAGACAGTTATCAAGTAGCTGGGGAATGTCGAGTTGTTCGCCTTGATTCGTACTTGTGGCAAATAGATGGTGAGAATGTGGCTTCCTAATAGTTTCAAGATGCAGTCTGTGGTAAGACTTGTTGCTGATAGAGTTAATCACTGGTACAATGGAGGCATAATTCGAACTTATGTTGGCACCCACAAAATGACCTGCTCACTTTAGTGACATTTTTCCTTTTTAGCTTACCTCAAAAATAAAAATAAACGAAAGCTTTATATGATCCGTTCGTCTATCATAGCTGTCTGTCAATATTAATTTGCTTAGGAATGCGTAGTGTTAACTCTGCTACATGTTGCAAATCATAATTTACGCCTGTTATATGTATAAGCTAATCATGCCCCCTAGATAAGTGGTAATTCGGTGATCGGCGTATCGTTGAATAAATGTCGAATGTATGGAATTCGACGTATATGACAGTCGTCATAGAACGTAAACCCATATATTTGTCATTATATTCCACGATATAGCTCGAATGATATATCTTGAACCTAAAGCACGAGATATAAAAGGTCCCGGCGCGGGTAGATTGTTTTGTAATAATCTATACTTGGTGAATTTGAACTCGTCCACTACTGCAGCACACTGTGCAAAATACATCCAAGAAACGCCTACTGCGCGTATAGAGCAAATTTTGAGCACATTTTAGGTCCAAGATTTTTTTTTTCTCATATGCTTAATCAATTATTACAAGTGTGTTGCGCCCAATGCAATAGACAGGCCAATACAATAGTTACTTAACCTAATTTATGATCCATAACATATATTATACATTGCAATATTTGTGAATTCACCCAGCGCACAACAGAACAAGTCCACCCCACCCGCTATCCTGTTGATGGTGATCAGCGCGCGCGTCAGCGGTGCCTTCCCTTACATATTTTTCCTCCTATTAGGTATTACTAGAAGCTTCATTTGACGCCGTCGCTCCACATATCTCCATATATGATTCGGGCTATACGTCTATATGGTTCCGCGCAATATCTGTTGGACGCTCTTGACAGAAAGCAGCGACGTGCAGTTCGTATCATAGGTAATCCTGAGGTTACCAACACCTTGGAACCTCTGCAGTTGCGTAGAGACGATGCCTCTCTGGCCGTTTTCTACCGCCTCTACCACGGCGAGTATTCTGAGGAGTTATTTCAACTGATCCCACCCTCTCCCTTCCTATCTGGAACAACACGTGCTGGTCTGCGGTGCGATCCACACACGGTGAAATCCATACCATCTCGCACTAAACGGTTTGGGGGTTCTTTCCTCTGCCGCACGATAAAGAGCTGGAATGCTCTGCCCGCAAACGTGTTTCCCTCCTCTTACAGTCCCGGGTTCTTCAAGCGGGGCGTGAAAAGGCATCTATCAAGGTCGTCAGGTTAGGGACCATCATTTGACATCCAATGGCACTGGGAATAGTGGTCTGTATCTTCTGAACTGCACGTCAGCTTTATTGCCATCTAGCGGGTTGCAGTCAATTGACAGACCAAATATAAAAAAAGGGCAGAGCAATTTCTGTGATTCGTCCCATTGGGCCGAACCTTTATAGGACGAAACACCGAACTTGTCTAATATAAACGCTTAAAACAGGTTAATAATTTAACTGATTTCATACAACTGTCAACTGCAAAAGTAACTTAGTAATCCTATAGATTTATGTGAGATTACAAACTTGTAGTTTATTGATCTGTTTTAACACTCATGGTAAGCTTTCAGCATGTTCATTTTTTTATATTAAATTATTATTATAGCTTTTATCTTTTATACCATTTATCATCGATAGATAGTTCCTATTATCTATTCTATGTAAAAAGCTATCAAATATAATTTCACAAAAATTTAAATACCATCTATCCAAATACACACGTCTGTAAATCCCCGAAGAGGTAGGCAGAGGTGTACTTGCACCCATATTTTGCTAATTATGATTTAAATTTAAATACGTATTCCATAATATTATTAAATAAGTAGGTATTACAAGTTTATAATGTAACTTTCCTTTAATCACGAGAAATTTTGATAGACATTCAAGACTGATAAAAATTTTGTTCAAAAGACACTTAAATACAATATTTTTGATAAATTATACTAGAAGTAGGTATCATTCACAACATACAAGGTAAAGTTTTCTAAGAATTGTGAGATAAAAGTTCTGAAATAAGATATATTTTCAGGAATAATTTGATGGATCATTTTAAGAATACATTTAGCTAATAAAAATAATATCTCAATGATAAAATAAAGGCATACTTACGTATACTCACGTCAATAAAGCACCCATATTTCACCAATCATGATTTTCAGTCCCACGAAATAAAGTGAAAATAATATTTTAACCCTGTAACTTCGTACGAATAGAGTTGTAGCAAAAACAGTTTTTGTGGAGCAAAAAGATAGATTGGTAAGAACTTACTACAAACTTCCTGAGAAATTATTTACGACAAATTCCGTTTTTGGATTTAGGTTGTGCGTCATCACTCACTTAGTCCTGTATCTCGAGTTTAGACACTCCGTTACAAAAACTTGTATACTCGACAAGTCAAGTAATCTAATATATCAATTTCAGTAAATTGATAACTTACCTACGTTAACCAAGTCTCCAATTATATCTATAATTATTAAAAAAATTCTAAGTATACATTAGTAAAGTTCTTATATCTAGATATTTCAAAATGAGCGGTACACTTCTACGGGTATTTCAATATTTAACACCATAGACAAATAACATACCTAATATCTAATATTATTCTCAAGTTGACCACAGACTAACAATACAGGTGTGGGAAATTTCGTACTTGCAACTTACATCCGTACGCGCAAATTTCAAACGTTTTCGATTCACCTATTAATTGATCAATAACTAGCTTTTGCCCGTGGCTCCGCCCGCGTGGATGTCGGTTATCGCGACCCAACATAGCCTATGTCCTTTCTCATGGTCAAATCTACCCCTATACCAAATTTCATCAAAATCGGTTCAGTGGTTAAGGCGTGAAAGCGTAACATACAGACAGACAGACAGACAGACAGACAGACAGACGGACAGACAGACAGAGTTACTTTCGCATTTATAATATTAAGTATGGATATGGATAATATTAAGTTAAAACCTAAGGAGGTTTTAACTTACTTTTTATTTTATTTATCTTTTAATTTTTTATCCAACAGCCATGAACATTTCAAATAAGCCTAAAAAACGTGGGTAAAAGTTGACTACAGACTTACAATAGAGAAAGGTTTAGGAAATTTTATACTTCTCCGTCCATGCAACTTTCGTAAAAAGAGGTAAAAAGACAAATATTAATTTATCAATTTATCCACAGAACAGGAAAAAAATATCAATAAATATAATACAATAACCTTAGCTTCCTTCATTTTTTCTATGTTTATTTTATCCGTTGACTGTGAACATTTTAAACAGGTATGTAAAGATTACCTAAGCCTAAAAAAGAACTGTATGGACACTTAAGTGACATGCGTATGTGTGTGTGAGAAATGGCTTTAGTGTGCGTAACGTTTATTTTAACAAAAATAAGACATTTTAATGTAAAAGAAATATGAGACTTATGCACTTCTCCTAAGTACAAACTATCAATATGTCAAATCTCACCCTCTTACGTGCCCACAATTTTCGTAAAAAGGGATCCAAAAATTTCCCTTCACGTATTAATATAACTATAGATTATTTTTCAGAATTTAAGGTCTTATTTTTAAACAACTTTCAATAAAAAATGGTGGTTTCCAATTCTATTGATAACTTTTTTGTATGTTTGTTGGGCGATTTTAAAGCTAGTTAAGAGCGGATATTTCTGATTCTTGATTTGTTGGATAGAGGACACTTTCAGAGTGGTTTTATATTCAAGGAGTCCGGATCTAATGCCTTGATCCTGGGGAAAATTAGATAAATCCTCTAAATACGGGAAAATGCGGCTTAGCAATCATTTTCAATACATGTCCAATACATATAAAAATATGTAAATAATTTCAATAATGTTTACGACATTACTGAAATACTGTTATTTTTTACAGTAGAGTTAGTTTATGTTTATTCCTGAACGACTATAGGTATGTCACGGATCAGTGAATACCAAAGAATTCGTAATTATGGAAACGAAACTTTGGTGTAACAAATAAATATTTATAAGGAGACAAGGCTAATGAAATGTACACAATCCAGCGCACATCCGCCCTGAATCCTCAGAGAGTTTGTTGACCTCTTTGGTCAGCTGGCTTTTATTGGCTAACGAGTTTATCTCCCAAGAGCGTCACAAATCTCTCAGCTCTGGCTTCCTTCATTGGCATTAGAGGGTAGTAACCACAGCTCTATATGCTTGGGGTGGAACTATCTTTTCCAAGGGCATACCAGAAAATCCAACCCCATAATCTTCGTTTAACTTTAAAATTTCAAATTGCACACACAAACTTAAAAAAAAAATGTTACCATTATTTTCTAATCAAAATGTCGTCTAATCATTTTCAACTATCTACATTTGACATTTAAAATTATTCCTTGACATTATAATTCAAATGCAATTTTATATATTATATTGATCATTAAAAATTGTGAGGCCAAACTTATAATAATTTCCCACATTTTGGGGAAAAAAATTTTAACTGGTATACCGATTTTTTTTATGTAAAAATGCAAATATTGTAGTGTTTCCGAATTATAATTTTAAAACATCAATGTGAACCTTTGAGAATGCCGTAAGGCGAAACCGGTCAGGTCTAGAAATAAAGTCAGTGGAAAAGTACAAGTGTGTTATTCAATATGTGTAGCAGATTCCACCAAGCGCCATCAATCTACAGTATAAACAATATTATTCTGTCTTCTTATTTGCTAGTTATGGAATGAAAAAGATTTTTTTTTAATCTATTGTGAAATAATATCTAACATTGTAGATTCATGTGAGATTTTCCTTCACAACCATAAATTTTGCAGCGCGTCTAAGCCCCATCATCATATCCTGGAAAATCGTCGACGCTGTCGAGCTATTCGAAGCAGATCGAATTCCGTTTGATCTCCTTTATCTTTTACGAGATGGGGTTGCTCGCACTGGCAACCAGTTTTCTCTATTTATTTTTAACAGACTAGATTACTAGAGGGAGCCGAAATTGGTAAAAAGAAAATAGCATAGCACATAATTTATGTTACACAGCCACAATTATGATGAACAGTAAGTTCCTTTTGCTTTTAAATAATCAATTGGCCTATTTCAGTCCACTGCTGGACATAGGCCACTCCCAATTTTGAGAGGCTTTGACATACTGTTTCTACGCTGGCTAGGCGGGTTGAAACCATTTATTTTAGATATGCCTAAATATAGACTGAAGTCTGTCTGCAAGGGTCTGAACTAAACTGGTTCATTTTAATCATCGCAGTTCTAGTGATTATTCGATGTGTTGGACATATTTAATTTTGTTACAAGTACTTACATGACTACAGTAATATTTAAAGCGCAACCTGCACAGTTCATTGCGTGATTATTAATTTTCAATTAAAACCAAGTGGAGGGTATAGTACTAAGTCTGCGTCTATAAGATATTTTATTGGTTTGGGATCATAGATGTCATTTTCTTTTGATAAATGACTCATCATCAGCTATTAAACCTCCACTAGCAGGCGAAATGTGGTTGCTAGCACCTCTGCCTACCCCTTCGGGGAATACAGGTGTGAGCTTATGTTATGTTATGTTATATAGTAGATATATTAATAGGTAACTAATACTTCACTGATACGAAAGTGAGATAGATTCTCAATTTACTGCTTTTGCAATAAATCGAATAGACATAGATAAGTTCTATAGAGGTGGTATAGTATGATGGTGATAAATTGTTAAAGTGTCGCATAAAGCATCCCAGGCTTCTGGATGTAATATTTTTCAGTGACATTACATTTGAAATTTCAATAAAATTTAAAACTTTGTAGATATCTAAAGTACAGTGTAGGTATCTAAAATAATGTGACTGCGTGGTTCCCGGCAGAGTAGAATTTGGGCCAACCCATCTCTTCGCATGCGGTGTCATACAAAGCGACTAAGGAATAGGGCTGTTTAGCATCAGACAGAAATAAACAGCCCAGACTCAGCTTTTGATGCATCTACCATGGTGAATGTTCTGACGAGCTCTTCCAATTAGTCCCACTCTCTCCTTTCCTTCACAGGACGACACGTGCAGGGCTAAGATGCCATCTAAAGCTAAGGTGCAGAGTATACCAGCTAGAACCAAGCGTTTCAGTGACTCATTCCTATACCGCACCATTAAGACCTGGAACTCCCTGCCAGCTCACGTGTTTCTTTCTTCCTACAGTCCCGGGTCCTCTAAGCGGGGCGTGAAAAGGCATCTAATGAGGCCGTCAAGCTGAGTGCCACCACTTTTAACACTGTACATGTTTCCGATGGTGACCCTCTTTCCGAGACTTAGCCTTTGCTTAACATCAGGCGAGGTGAAGTCAAATTGACGTGTCCTATATAAAAAAAATGACTCGAGTCAACAATAGTACCCGGAATACGGTAATATGCTCACCCCCTGTTTTGTAGGATCCAATACTCGGAATACGGCAATAGGCTCACCTCCTGTTAAGAGTGATCGAATGCAATGATTGGTGAATTGTGGGTGTTAATTTTGAATGGTTCCCTTTATGTCGAGTCCCGTTATGTCGAGCCAAAAACCTTATCTCGCTTCTATTACCTCTATGTCGAGTCTACGTTTTCTGTCCCATTTCTATTCCCTTCATGTCGAGTTTCTGCAACACGCTTCTATTACCTTTATGTCGAGTTTACAATATCACCTCTGACCTAACCTCCCTAACCCTCCAGGGATAAAGGTGTGATTATAGGTAGGTATGTAATAATATACTGTACAATACAATACAATAACCTACTTTTTTTTTTGAGGATCATCTTGTTTGCAGTCAGAATTTTTTATCTTTATGTTACACTCGAATAAAAAAAACATCCTCACTTTGAACGAACATATTCGAAGATTATTTCTATTCACTCGCCGAGCGATATCACATGTCTCTTCGAGTGCAGCTTATCATGCCAGTCAGTTGAAGGACGATCCGTTGAAGATATTGGCTCAGCGTTTTGTGCATCGATGAACTTCTTTACTATCATTTTCTTTTACAACTAAAAATTCCAAATTTATCTTCATGATGCAGGTGTTGGCTATGAAATAACTTCATATTTTCATCACGTTGGAAAGGTTATAGATTACAAAACAGCCCTTGGGTTATGATTTCACATTGTTAAGTATAACAAGCTTCACTGTTATCTTCATATTTTTATTATTCTACAAGCATTTGTTACTACTTACTTCTATATTAAAGGAAGATTTATTAGTACTATGTAAAACATTAAAATTATATGCGTATGTAGAGCGTGCCTTATTTTCATAATATTTTCATATTTCTAATTCATATGGACGAAAATAACTCATTTCAAATATGAAAACGTGTGCTATGAATGCTCCTTGAGATGTTGGTTTAATTTATAATTTGATTTTATATGACCTGAGAAATGAATTTATTATTCAAATCGAATAACATTCATTCAAAGAATTCAAATCAAAACAAATTCGAATCGAATAATTTTTCCCTATGTATTCGATTTGTATAGTTAGCATACTTAATGCTGTAAAAATTCCTTCAAATGAATTTATTATGTACATCACACATATTACATGCTGATAAATTGGAATTCTATAAATTAGATTCCTACCAAGATAGATCAAGAACACGTGAATGAGAACTCTATTTACATTTTAAATATCATATTGTAAATTTATTTTGTTCAATCTGTACCTATCTAATTTTTTCATAGAGCATATCCATACTAATATTATAAATGAGAAAGTATATAGGCTATGTGGCTATGTTTGGTTGCGACAGCCGACATCCACGCGGCCGGAGCCGCGGTCAAAAGCTAGTTATAAAATATAAAACAATTAACGTTAGAATTATTATACCGACATAATTTTATGGTTACTAGTTATACCTACCTCGTTAGTATCTAATAATAATACCCGATACCTAATACCCGAATATCATTATAAACATATCAAGGTTCCAAAAATAATCATTACAACATCATTATAACGACAAAAATAAAATACTTACGGCTTAATGATTTTTCACATCAAATTTTGTAAGTACGTCCACCATTATTTTCGACAGGATACTGTGAGATTCATACATGTATTGAAATAACTATGATAGGGAAATGTCTCTTTGTTACGTTTTTGATTGCTTTCGCTCAATATACGGACTTGGTTTTTTCTATAATGTATAAAACATCGATAAGGAGTATTACATTGTGCAGTGTAGTAGACCCGCCATATGAAAAAGAAAACCCTATGACGCTACACGTCGTTGCCTACAATAAAAGTGAAAATTTCTACTTTAAAGGCAACTTAACTATAAGAAAAAACTTGAAGGGATATTTCTTCCGAGTAAAAACTGGAGTAGAAAAAGCAAATGGTGAAGTAAAATATACGAATCAATACAAAAAGTTGACATGTAAAAGCGTGATTCCGAAACTCTTGCTTCTTTCGGCCGGTGTTAAATATGATGATAAAACATGTGAAATTTATAAAGGGAATTACACTTTTAACAAATTAGATTTATACAAATTACAACCTGGAGCATATTATTATCCGATTAAAGAAATGGGAGAAAGTTTAGTGTATTTTAGTGTATATGGTAATCGAGGTACTAGTATCTGTACTCTTTCTCGGTACGTGCTACAAGCCAATTAATTTATGAATAAACTATGTTTTCTTTTGTAATTTTACTACGTACTACAGAATAAATTGTACACAATTTTACATAATTTATCTGAAATTTGAAATTAAAACTTTTATTGTCTAGAATGTGAAAGTATTAAGTATACTCGTATTATGTTGTATTGTATTATTACTACTGAAATCCTATCCTATCCTTATATCTGAATGTTTGATATTCAGTGACGCTCTATTCCTGAAATCGTTATATTATTCGTAAAAAGTTTTATAACTTCTGTATAAATCCATTAAAATCCTCACATATCTACATATAGAGTTGACGGCTTCAGGGAGAGAGTTGGTAACTCCAAGTAAAAGAGATTTCACGATACCTTTGCGTTAGTTGCAAGGAAGCTACGTTATCTTCTCAAGAATTTAGCTGAAACATGTAATGTAAAGTGAAAGTTTTATTTACTTAATAAACTTCATTTATTGAATATAGAATGACACACTTTTCCACTGAGTTTATTTTATTTCTAAACCTGACCGGTTTCGCCTTACGGCATTCTCAAAGGTTTACATTGATGTTTTAAGTATTGTAATTCCGAAACACTACACTATTTGCATTTTTTCATGTGTGGGTAGTTTTAAAATTCGGTAAGTATACCAGTGAATTTTTTTTCCACAACCTTTGAGATTCTCGTAAGGTGAAACCGGTCAGGTTTGGAAACAAAATAAACTCAGTGGAAAAGTACAAATTCAATATGTGTAGCAGATTCCACCAAGCGCCATCAATCTCCAGTATAAACAATTCATTTATTGAACTTTATCTATGAGGATACCTTCTTACTTACCTACTTACTTAAATTGTGGTGATTCCTAGTGTCATTGTAGTTAATAAGTAGCTCATTAAATTGCGTTGCCACGCTAAAGGTAAAGGCGATCCTCCATTTATAGGTAGGTGCTAGTTATCCTGAACGTCTACCTATAAACAACCGACTGCTTCGAAAATAATAGTCAATAAATATAACTTTTTTTTACTTCTTTTTATATTCTGTATAAGCTATTATAGTGCATTCAAGAAGTCTGATCTTCACGCTCGGTTTTAAGTGTTGCAGAAGTTTCCAGTTCCAGTTTCTAACCTATTTATGTCTTATTTGTTTATACTGTTGATTAATGGCACTTGGTGAAAGTAAGACACTTTGTACTTTTCTAGATGGAAAATAAAATATAGTGGAAAAGTACAAAGTGTCTTAAAAAAATAGTTTATTTTGCATTATACAGTTTGGTATAACAGTTTTGTGATTGAAGCCTCCTTTTAAGCAAGTAATGCCTGTATTAGGAGACTCTGCTCTTCCATAGCAGAATGTACAATTTTATGCATTAATGCAAGTAGGTACCATAATGAACAATATACATTTAAGGAATCCATACTTATCCATACTAATATTATAAATGCGAAAGTAACTCTAGTCTGTATGTTACGCTTTCACGCCTAAACCACTGAACCGATTTTGATGAAATTTGGTATAGGGGTAGATTAGACCATGAGAAAGGACATAGGCTATGTTTTGCCGCGATAACCGACATCCACGCGGGCGTAGCCGCAGGCAAAAGCTAGTAATATTATAAATGCGAAAGTAAGTCTGTCTGTCTGTCGGTCTGTATGTTACGCTTTCACGCCTAAACCACTGAACCGATTTTGATGAAATTTAGTATAAGGGTAGATTAGACCTTGAGAAAGGACATAGGCTATGTTTGGTCGCGATAACCGACATCCACGCGGGCGGAGCCGCGGGCAAAAGCTAGTAACAATATATCTAGCTAAATTATTATACAGAGTTATCGTTTAGTAGCGTTAGGTAGCATTGTGGGTGTGTGTGCGTGTTTGTGTGTGTGTCTGAGTGTGCGTGTTTGTGTATATTATTTATTGAATGTGTTGAAGTAGTTGCTCAGTATCATGATAATTATGAATGTGTTTTTATCCAACTCGTGAGGATTTTTTTACATTCGTAATAGTTTTTAGGATAGATGTAGATTTCTTTATTCATTTTATTGTATAACTGTGCAGATCGTTTGCTTTATTGCCTACAGGCGAACGTGGTTCTTGTCTGCGGAATTCTCGCAATAATATCTTTTCTCCTTTTAGCTCCTATTTTAGCGTCATAGGGAAGGGACCTGTGCATTTTTAAAATTAATTGTGCTTTATAATTTTCTGACTGAGAGCTTATTTGATATAACTCTTCAGTTGGAAATCGCATAGGCTTAAAATACATGGATTTAATAAGGGATCGCTGTGCTCGTTCCACTTCAATAAACTTTGTCTTTACGGCACCACCCCATATGGGGATGCAGTATGATAGCACCGATTGTACCAATGTATATTGAGTAAGACTATGGCCATACCAAAAAAATTTTTTAGTATGGCCATAGTCTTACTCAATATACTTACACTTCTGATAGTGAACTAAGGAATTGTATAAATTGATTTATAGTACATGTCTTCTCATGTAAGCATTCTGCTGGATCTTTTTTTCATCTGCAAATAAACTAAAAAAAAATCTGAATGTGTAACTTTGAATGTGCCCGTGGGCAGAATCTATTATATGTGCCCGTGCCCGTGGGCAGAGTTATATTAAGTATATTAAATGGCGAGCATAATGATCACTAGAATATTTTATGTTTACTAACAGTTTTACACAGTACCGCGCCTCTTCTCACCTTAGAATTTTCCTTACCGGTGTCAACGATGAACTAGGTATGTCAGACTCGACCTGACAAAAACGATGTCTCACCACATAGGTATCTGGTTTACTTCACGCTACTGGTGACATCGACTACGACGTCAAGGCACGTATTGCCGCCGCGTGGGCTAAGTGGCGGGAAATGACTGGCATCACTTGCGATACTAAAATGCCAGTCAGGCTCAAGGGGCAGGTCTATAAAACGATCATTAGACCTGTCCTCTTGCACGGCTGTGAGGCGTGGCCGCTGTTGGAGCGACACAAGCAGATGCTGCGTGTCACGGAGATGAAAATGCTGCGGTGGATGTGTGGACTCACGCGTAAAGATCGCGTGAGGAACTCACGCATCCGCGGCAGCCTTTTTTTTTTTTTTTTCCGTGCGTAAATCCCCTCGGATACCCCCTGCCGGAGCCAGAAGGGGAGGTTATGTCGGACTCGAACCGAATAAAACCGCACGCCGACTGTGGGTCGTGGTGCTAGGCCGGAGATGAGGTTGTCATCGACATATCTCTCGCACCCCGGCGGACCCAGGGCCATCACTTATGGTCTAGCCCTCCTCGGGAGGGGGGACAACGGTGTCCCCGACTCGCCCCCGGAATGGGGAGGCGCGCTTCTCAGCGCGCCGTCGCCGTGGTCTGCTTCTGCTGGGGTGACAGGCGGCTTCACCCGTCACCCCCATCACCCGTCACCCCCGGCATCCGCGGCAGCCTTCATGTTCGTGACATCGCAGATAAAATGCAAGAGAGCCGCCTCCGCTGGTGCGGCCACGTCTTACGGAAACCGCCCATCAACGTGGGTAACAAATGCCTGGCAATGGCGCCGCCACCCGGTCCAGGTAGAAGGGGTAGGCCCAAGAAGTGCTGGCTTGGCGTCGTGGAGGGTGACATGCGTGAAAACGGTCTCACTACCTTGGACGCCCAAGGTCGTGCGAAGTGGAGGAGGAAGAGCCGGAAGGCGGACCCTGAGCTCCGAGGGCACCGTGGCCTCAGATGCAATCAGGACTAACGTCTTTATGTGGATGATGATGATGATGGTGTCAACGATGAACTAGGTATGTCAGACTCGACCTGACAAAAACGATGTCTCACCACATAGGTATCTGGTCCGGTTATCTCATCTGAAGGAATATGTCACAGAGACCCGTGGTCAGCAATATAGGTGATCTTAACGTGCTGGCCAAGGCCAACGATGAAGTGGATATATCGGACCAGCACCGACTAAAACACAATTTGGTTACATCGGTCTACGTGGCCGGTTGGTATACCAGAGCACGTGAATCAGTATTGGGTCCTAAAGTTAATCAAATACTCCTTAAAAATGAAGTGAAAAAATATAAATAATAGTCATAATTTGGAACTAACTTTAATAATATATATAAAAATACTTAGTTATACTAACTGAACAGCTAAGTACAAATGCTTTGTTCACAAATGTAGTATTTATTTCAGGTACACACGGACACTGTTCAAAGCCGTTTTATTCAGATGTTTGTGGTACTGGTTCAGGTTTGGCAGGCTCCTGCACTATTACTACTTTTTTATTAGCCCTTCTTCTTCCATGTGGTCCAAGTCTAACTCTGGTTGGCTCATCAGAAGTTTCACCATTAATCTGTAAGACGTTATAGCATTAAATAATTTATTTTTCTATGATTTCCATTTGGAGATAGATCTTACCAGAATTCGCACTCTAAATATACATTTAAAAAAAAATGGCAACCGAAATTACTAATATTCTCCTTAAACCCCTCCAACTAAGCTAAATTGCTTGTGCTAGGTATTTTCATTGTAAAAGAGCTACATTTCACAAAATAACTGTGTCCGAAATAGTATTCTGGTAAGTTTCTGTAGTGATTTGGATTTTTATTTTTCTTAGAACCGTGTTGTGCGTTTCGGTATATCTTTCCTTTCGTAATGGCGGTAAATTGCAATGCCCACGAAAGGCCATCGTGGTTCCCGGCATAGAAGAATTTAGGGCACTCCATCTCTTCCCATGCGGTTAAACAGCCCTACCCCTTAGTCGCCATGTACGCCTTCTAAATTTTAGACAGATATATACAGCCCAGACTCATCCTATGCTCGAGTCAACAATAGTGCCCGCAATATTATAGCAATAGACTCACTATTACAGGGGACCGACTAAAATTATTGGTGAAAGTGGGTGTTAATTCACCTTTGCCTAACCCTCCGAGGATAAAGGCGTGATTATATGTATGTATGTATGTATGTATGTATGAAAGGCCATGAGTTGCATGAGTCCAGCATAGTCTCTTACAGAAGGTAGTGGGACCTTTATATTTGGGCAGCAGCTGCGAGTGCGCAACCTACCTTGAACTGTGTCATGTATATTTTCACTTAAGAAAATACTCATATGTTTTATATCCAAAAACCTACCTGCACTTGTTTTCTTGCTGCATTGTTTTCTAGAAAAGTGTTTACCGCTGACAGAGTGTTAATAGGTATCTATAAACAAAATAATAATAATATTATTAAATGTTACATAAATCAGTAGGTGACTATATTCAAACAAAAAATAATACTCACCAGGTACCCAAAATATGAATAGTAAAATAAACACTAAACGGCATAGAAATTCAACAAATAAAATTTAATATTTAGTACTATCATCAAACTCCAACCCAAAATATGTGTTAGGCTTACGTACTTGTCCCATCACCGTGGTTCCCACACCCGAGGGCGCCATCTCGAAACCGGAGATCGCCCAGGGTCTGCTGGGATGCTAGGTAATTGCCCTATTTGGCCACCTTACACCTCACCTCAGACTCGATGAAGTGTGAGAAGTCCAAGATAACCACCTTCGCCGGGTAATTGCGCCGAACGGGTAGTCGTTATAGATTAATACCCTTTCAACCACCCCATTTTAGCAATCCAAAGCTTTCCCATCGGTGGTGTAGCGAGTGTTGCATGTAATCGCCCATCGGGCACTTAGATTCCAGGGACAAGACTATCCAGAACCGGTGATTCTATTAGAACTTCTTATAATTTGAAGATTAAACTACTTTTTAAATTGATACTTTCTCCAATAAAATTAGCTATTATTAGAAAAATACAAGACGTTGTGTTGTATGTGTAGGTAGGGAATGCAATGATGAGAATAATGAAGGGGATAAATTAAAAAAAAATCTAATGAAATATTTATGAAAAATATTTAAAAGTCTCAAATTTTCAAACCTTGATAATGGTGTGGAGGAACGGGGTGTGGTGTTCTTCCGACACATAGGGAGCGTCCTCCGACTAGGCTCGGTGGTCGTGCTCTGTGAACCGCCATTGTTATTGGGGTGTTGTATAAATGTACCTAATATCGTATCAGTATGAGAACTTCCCATGCTCGAAGCAGAATAAGTTATTACGACAACATGTCCTATTATGTATGAAAAGTGTTGAGTAAAATATTAAGACTATAACCTTACTAAAGATGAAAATGACGTTCCTCGACGTGAAAAATTATACCTGATACTAGATTTGTAAATAGTCTAACATTTTTAGGAGTTAGATTTTTAAATATGGCATATTCAAAAAGTCACTGTCAGCGTGCGTGTTTAGTAGAAAAGCACCAAAGTTAATTTATGATGTTAAAAGAGAAATATCAACAAACCAACACAATGTGAATTAAAAACAGTTAAATCAAACCGACACATCAATAACACTGATTTTTGTGTTACATGAATATTTATATGAATGTTTTCTTAGGTACCGTATAAGTTGTTTATTCCCGATAAGTTGACGATAAGTGTGATAAATTCAGGCAACATTTATATTAAACTGATCTCTCAAGCTGAATACAGATAGGGACTACTTAGACTGGAGTAATTATAACCGTCATTCAGTACCACATAAGCCCATTGCAATATACGAGTAGTTGAATATGAAGTCGAACATACATTAAGATATTCACTGTTGAATGATACGTATTAATGAATGACTTGAAGTATAATATTCGATATTAGAAACCTTGAAAACCACTTAACGAACCCAAACTTGCATATATTGTACTTCCTGCAAAACTCCGAACAGATATTAAAATCATAAATATCTACAGTAAACTAGGGTACTTTGTGGTATTAATGGGACAATTTTTATTTTTAAACCAGTAGGTGGTTTAAAAATAAAAATTGTCCCATTAATACCACAAGAAACAGACAATTAAAACAAGAAACAGACGAATGACAAGAACACAACATTTCCATTTCTGAAGAAAGTGAGAATAATTAGGTCAATCAACAACAATACTCACACATTATTGTTTATTATTGAAAATCTAATTTTGAAGTGCCCGGTTATCACAAAGTTTACGGTAGTGTATTACTTCCAAAATAAATATCTACAACTTTTTGCTCACCCAAAAATAGGCTTCAAGTAAGCAAACAGTAATTTGCAGCAAGTAATAGCACAACTTGAAACTGTAGCCAGGTAAGATTTAACCCATTAGTGATAATGATAAGTCATGCAAGTTAGGAACTACGACATAATTAACACATGCAAAGCTATGTACGAGTACATGATGCGAAAGTAATTTAGTGATGAGTGAAATGAACTTACAGAAAATATGTCGTCAATGAATTTGGTAGCACTCGGTGTCTGTACCGATACGTGCGCTTCCGATGATGATGCTACTGATTTTTTTATGGGGTCATGCTTCGGTGATGCTAAGTCTGAGTCTGTAGAAAGTTTAGTAATAGATGAGCATATACAAACATGAAAAAGTAATTACAACAAATAAATCTATAAAAATAATTATAAATAGGTACGTTAACATAACTTTTTTAAAGATACGCTACGCTTTCTCAATGGTAAATTAAAGGAGGAAAAATATTTTATTTTCATACAAGAATGCAAATATTTCCATTCAAAATTAATAAATATTTTTAATTTTTTATTTTGTCGCAAAGGCCTAATCGAAAATAGATTGTTAATTTACGATACCTGTAAATAAATTATTATTTGTAACTAAGTTATAAATGACTGAAACTGACTTGTTAATTAATGAACTTGTGGTAAGTATCGTTTACATTTCAAACAAACTGAATTACTAAATTGAATTAGTATTCTCAAGCTCGAAAGATAAAAATATATAATTAGTCCCAATGGAAAATTTGTTTTTTTAGTTTGGTACGCAGTTCGTAGAGATACTCGTTACTTTTTAAACAAAACATTCTAAGTGGGTACATTTTGATTTTGATTTCTCGTCCAATATTCGTGGATACATTAAAGCTGAATCCTCTATATAAATGATTATCAAAAGAATTAGAAATAAATTAATGAGAATGAAACAAACGTATGATTCATTTTGTGATATCACATGATAGGATTAGGATAGAAGCGGTAGACGCTAGTACTTTTTTTTTATTAATTTGATTATATAAATTATATAAAAAAATATATAAAATTTTATTAATACTTATGCAGACTACTATATAATGGTTAGACAAGTGAAGTATAATGAAATGAAGCCTGAATTTTAATTAGGGTTTGCTAACGTAATACTGACTGTACTACCAAAAAAACTACAGGTTTATCTGTTTCTTTTTTGTACATTTTATAATTTTGTAAACATCATCGAAGTTGTAATTAATTATAAATATATCAGTATATTTTTACCATGATTAATAAAATTCAAGGTTATTTTTATTTTTTACATTAATTCACAAGATTTATTCTACAACTCTTTAATCGACTAGTTGAACTTTTGGCTGGTTAACAATTGATTTTCATACGTTTACTTTAGGCTTTGTATTATATTTAAATAGGATATAATCAAATATAATCTACTTTTGTTTATACCATACATTCGACTTGTAACTGCTAAGGACCGGCAATAACAAAAAGAAATCGCATAAACCAAATTAAAAATAAAATAAAATAATGTTGTTAATATTAAACTTCTAAAATGAAATAAATATTCTCAGTATATTTATAAATTATAACTGAAATTAATTAAAAGATATTGCACTCGAATAAAAATATAACTAAATATTAATAATAACCACCTGCTTGAACTGAAGCCGACTTTTGTACAGATATACTTGTACCACTAGCAGTGTTAGTCAAAAAACTATTTACTGCTTTCAAAGTTGCAATTGGAATCTGTAAAGAATCATAATATTAATTAAAATTTAAAACCCTCGATCTTGTTATTATTGTGTACCTATTTGATCAAATACTTACGTTGAAGATATCTTGGAAAAATGTTGGGTTTCTCTGTATAGTTACTTTTTTCGTATAACTAACTTCACCAGTAGCTCCATGGTCAGCATTCACATTGACATCTGCTCCTGCTCCAGCATATACTTCATCTTCAACGCCAACGTCGGATCTTCTCTCAATCGGCTGAAAAGTTTTTAGGTTTGATGGTGCCACAGCAGCGTCAGCTCCAGCCCCTACGGCGCCACCGATGTACACTGTTTTTTTGAGGTGGTGTCGATGGGGTTTATGTGTACGAATGATAGTTTTCTCAATAACTCGTGGTGGTGGAGGCTCAACGTATACCTATATGTTAAAAATTACAAGTGTAATGAGATTTTTTTTACTGAAAATAATCAACTGCATTTATTAGTATGTAAAAAGATGAGATAAGACCAATAGAAAATATAACCACATGTCAGAAAACTAGTTTTTCACAAAAGTTGTGCGTCTTTTATAGAATGCCAGGACACAAAATTACTAGTATTCCCACTAACCTCTCCAGACAAACTGAATTGCTTGCTATAAGAGTGGATCACCATCGGTAGTGTAAGTTGGCCTGACGATCGAGAGGTCCTCGGTTCGAATATCGAGGTCCTCTCGATCGTAGGGCCGACATTTTAACCACCAATCTAGCGATGCTTCTAGTGTTAGCCTTTTTATCTTTCGGCTGTAATTTCATGAAGATGCTCTTAACTACTCACTTCTTTAATAACAACTGCAGGTTGAGCTTCGGCTTTTACTTCAAAGTTAGCTTCTATATCAGATTTGGCAGCAGGCACTACTTCATTAGTGGCATCAAGATTCGAATCAGTGTAAGCTTTGTTGTAAGTTACTGTAACTTCTTTTGTGGGTTCTCTGATTTCTGTACCACCAACCTGAAATTTGAAATGAAATAGTTTACGTTGTACATATTTATGACTGTATAACTCATTAAGTAAAGACATTTACTGCAGTGACAAATCATGCTGCGTTTAAAGACAAAGATAATGTACAGCCTTATATAAAGCACGATGCAGAACATACTACAGTATGAAATAGTGAAAAAGTGTAATTCTGAAAAATGGAATTCGAAAAAGCGAATGGACGTGCATTGCGAATGCATGCACTTAGTAAACTTGGTACTTTTACCTCAGTCCTGTAAGCACACGTTAGTCCCAATTTTTACGCATTTTGTTGCTGATATAGGTGCTTCGACTAAGTAGAGCAGTGTAGATAGAGAGAACTATAAAGTTTGGACATTCAAAATGTATTCCACTAAAGTATTTGAATAAGACAAAAAATATGAAAGATGCTCTCTTATCGCTTCAATGAATCATAACACATTTTATTGTTAGAGGTTTATTTGTAAAAAATATTAATATTGTTAATACCTTATTGACATAAGTACAATACGACTACGCTTCAAAAAAATTTAGTACATAAACATCCACCACCAATATTTTATTAGTAATCACTGTTGTTCTTCTGTTTTGCATATAATGCTTTCTTAATTTCTTTCAGTCGACGTCTTTCTTCTTTCCTCTTAGCTTTTTCAAGTTTATCACCTACCAGGCCAGAAGAAGCGTAACGGCCTCCTGAGGACGCTGAAGCAAAGCCTCCGCCTGATGATCTATCACCGGCTATTTCACCTCCAAGACCGGCGGCAGCTTTTACGTTACCACCAGCAGTAGCTCCAGCATATAGTCCGCCTGAGATATATATAAAATATCGTCAATTGATTAAATTTTAAATAACATTAATTTAATATCATGTAGGTACAACGCCAAAAAAAGACAAATCTGTGGTGATGACGTGTGTGTGTGGGATGGGATACACGTCATCACTATAATAACTGCGATTGTATGTAAAAAGTAAAGTACTCTTAGTTATTATAATTCTATTGTTTATGATATTCAATATACGGATATGAGAGGATATTAGAATAAAAACTTACCTGAGGGTCCACCGCCATTACCTCCTACTGACCCTCCTAATCCGGCTCTCGCAGCTTGTCCATACGGTGTGCCAGCTTCAGCGAAAAGACCACCTTCTGCACCGCTATTACCACCTGGTATCACAATGAATAAAATGTAATTTTCATAATTATGTGAATGTTTTAAGAATTAAAATAAGTAGGAAGCACGTATCGTAAACAACCTTCGTTTGGTTCAAAATTAACCATTTGACTCAAAGAATAATAAATAATGTCAAATTCTTACATGCAACGGGGAACAACGTTAAAGAGATGATGATGGTGATAACTTTTAGGTAACTGAACAACGTGCTGTAAAATAATATCTGTGTTTGATAATCTCTTGTATAGTTCGAAAAACATTGGAAAAAATGAAATGCTCAAGTGAGACTCGAACTCACGACCTTTCGCTTACAGGGCGACTGCTCTGCCAACTGAGCTATTGAGCACCACTTGAATCATTCCAAATTTTCCTTATCTTTATATCCGTCTATAAGGGCGACGGTGCAGCCATCTACCAACATTCTTACGAACTGTTGGAAACAATGAATGATTTTTCAACCATTTTTAAACATTGAATTTTGATGACTGCGCCCAAATATTTGAATTAATTTTTATAGCATTTATTATGCTTACTGTTTCCGAACTTAACAGTTAGCATAATAAATGCTATAAAAAATTAATTCAAAAATCTCTTGTATATTTAATTGGACGTTCAAAAATATTGCAATAACTCTAATAGTAATAGTAATGATAGTTCCCAATAGTTTGCAATGAATAATGTACAGGTTCAACAAATTAACTTTACCTAATAATCCACCGAGGCCGACGGCTGCATGGTATCCACCAAAATTCACTCCCAATTTACCTTCTTTGAAAGTAAAGAGTTGTGGAGCCTGCAACAATAAAAGTAATAGTAAATTAGAAATTGTTATAAGTACCTCCTTATCAGCTGTAAAGATAAAGATATTATTATAGTGATCGACAAACTCTAAAAAAACAAAAAAACAAAATACAAAATGATAAAAAACAATTCTTACGTATTGGCAAAATATTAGCCAATACATAAAAATTTAACTAACAACTTTTAAAAGTTTCGCCTTAATATACAAAGTACGCTATTGTGTAATAATTGATTATTTCATTGGTCCCGGTGGCGGTTGTTTAATTATTGTGTCAAAAGAGCTCAATTAATGTTGAACTTTTGGAGTTCTGAAAACGTACATAAACCAGCATAACATTTTTATAAATATTATAGATTTAATTAAGTTTCATACTGTTAATTTAATTTAAACTGTTGCAGTGGTAATTACAGCGATTATTTAAACAAATTTGACTCTAGGGAATAACTAATTGAAAATTTTATAGAGGTAAAGCCATAAATTATGCTTTAAACGATCCAGCTTGTTAATTTATTGGATTTATCACAAAATAAGGGTTCCATTTTGTACTAAACGTTTGCTCGAAACAATGGCGTAATACGTATATTACCGGCGGCTAAATTACAGTTAGAGTTGTTAAACTCTTTCGTTTGGCTTGTTCTGACAAATTGGTACGTATTTAGTATTTTTATTGCTTCCATTAAAATTAATGAGCGTATTATCTTTGTATACAATTACAAAGTTGCTTTGTGCAAAATCAATCGATAAGAAGCTGTACCTTTTTGAGATTTGCAGATTTCAAAAAGTTCTAAAATAATAATGTTACCCGTGACCAGAGGGCTGGTTTATTCCTTGCGCAAAGGATTGGCATTGCCATTCAACTTGGCAATGCCACCAGCCTTCTGGTCACCCTGCCGGTTGACGTCGATGGGGAGGAATTCTTTGACGCCTGAACCTGCAGTTTTGCACTTAACTTGTTTTATATTTTTATTTATAATAATTCCTTCCTTCGTAAAGTTGTATATATTAGTTAACCCAATTTGTATTTCGAGCCAATGAGTCTTTTCTTCTCCACCTTTTGTTTTATACCTGTATTATTAATGTACCTATTTTGAAAGTTTGAATGTAAATCAAGGTTAAGTATAAACGTGGTCTATAAAAACATTGTGGATAAAATTATTAAAGTTAACGTGTTAATAACCCGGAACCTGCGAGGTAAAATGTCGTAGGAAACTTCCAGCGCATAATAAAACGACCCGCTCACTAGTTCCAAGACCAACTTTAGTTCAAGCAGTGCATATCGTTTGAAGCGTAGTTTAATTTTAATTCTACATAACATACCAGTAATACCTTTTTGTAATCCATAAGTAAAGTCTAAAGAGTGAAGGCCACCATTATATGCCAACACAATAGTGATCCTCCGCTCGATAACCTCGAGCTATATTATAGATCTATGCTTTTTCACTTGGAATTATGGCAGTACGGAAATGTATGTTTCCTTTACTTTGCCACCATAATACCTTGAGCCCCTCACCTTCCATATCTATTTTAAACTAGAAACCTATATTTTTAAATTACAATCAAATCAATTAATTTTCAGTGATTATTGATATGATTGCTGTTATAAGAATCATATTTTTTATGAAAGCCTGCCAATTTCGAAAGTCTAGATATATAGTATAGTATAGATATATTAGACTCGGACCACTTACAACGGCAGTTGTACGAAATTTTTGTGACATAGGTAGATTTTTTTGAATCTCATATGGGTTTTTCTGAAATAACTTATTGTCTTAATGATACAGCTTTCAATATCGAGTCGATACTTTTTTTTTTTTTTTTTCGTGCGGAAATCCCCTCGGATACCCCCCCTGCCGGAGCCGGAAGGGGAGGTTATGTCGGACTCGAACCGACTAAAACCGCACGCCGACTGTGGGTCTTGGTGCTAGGCCGGAGGTGAGGTTGTCATAGACATATCCCTCGCACCCCGGCTGACCCAGGGCCATCCCTTACGGTCTGGCCCTCCTCAGGAGGGGGGACAACGGTGTCCCCAACTCGCCCCCGGAATGGGGAGGCGCGCTGTTCAGCGCGCCGCCGCCGTGGCCTGCTTCTGCTGGGGTGACAGGCGGCCCCACCCGTCACCCCAGGCCCGCGCTCATGGGGGACGGAGGTCAGTCAGTGCCCTCCGACGCACGAGTTGCCTGCGCGCGCGGGCGGCGCGATCCGCGAGTCTTTCTCGCTCGCGCCGCCTCTCCCGCTCCGCCGTCTCCTTCACGACCATTACCTGCTCGCTGAAGGAGACGCCGGCCGCCCACGCGTCCGCGCAGCGGACCATTGCTGTGAGCAGGGTGGCGAGGGTGAGAACTCTCACTCCCAGGGCCGCCACTAGCTCCCGCCTCGGTCCGGCCCATGCCGGACACTCGGTGAGCGTGTGCAGCCCCGTGTCCTCGCTCGCGTCGCAGTGATGGCACTCGGACGTTGGCTCCTTTTCGATCCGACACAGATATCTCCCGAAGCACCCGTGCCCGGTGATAATCTGCGTCAGTCGATACGAGAGGCTGCCATGTGGCCTCTCGAGCCATTCCCCCATGATGGGCCTTACCGCCTCTATGACGGCATGCCCTGCGCGTCGTTGCTCAAGTCGTCGCTCCCACTCCGCCACCATGATCCCGTGGAGCCGGGACCTCTCGGCCCGAATGTCTTCGGGCTCGGGGTCGTATCCCCGCTCCCGCGCCTCCTTACGGAACCGATACAGTGCCGCAAGGGATCTCGCTTCCAGGATCCACGGTGGCGATCCGGCTAGGAGACTCGCCGCTTCAAAGGATATCGTGCGGTACCCCCTAATGGCCCAATATAATGAAACACAATAACATTAATCTAAAAATTTAAATTTTGAATATGTTTAATTATATATTGAATTTTATGAAGTTACCGATATAAAAACCTTACAACATAATAAAATCTACAGTATTCTAAGCACAAGGTTTGTATTGTTGGTGGTCGGATAGACGTCATTAAATCACAAAGCGTCTGTTATTATAATTATATACCTGAAATATTATTCTGCTCACATTGCTGCTATAAACCTGAGTTGAATTAATTCACATTGATAATCTCTTCCGACACTCGTCATAATGAATTCACCGTCTGTGACCTAGACTGATAATAACCATAGAGTTTAATACAATTACTATTCAGTCAGATAATATTTTATTTTAAAAATAACATAAACAACAATGGCAGAGTTTGTCTGCTGCTGGGATATTTTGGGATTGTCAACAGTCAACATTTTTGTTTGGGTTACAGGCTATATATAACTTTATTTATAAATGTTATCATTAAGGTATACCTACATATATTTTTATTATTTATTATAGAGAACCAGTAATAAAAGGATACAATGGTAATGTATACGATAACAGCTACAAATACTGTGTCGTGGCCAGTAACGTCTATTATAAAATAGTATCTATCATATTCTATAAGATATCATATATTATAAACTATGGATATCGTATAAGAGTTACAGTACAAAACCATATTATCTATTCTGTGACAAAACTGTACGGGGTTCGGCATTCACGGCGGCGGCCCCCAGTCAGTCAGGCAGTCGGGGCACCGTTGTCCCCCCTTCCGAGGAGGGCCAAACCGTATGGGATGGCCCTGGGTCAGCCGGGGTGCGAGGGATATATCGATGACAACCTCACCTCCGGCCTAGCATCACGACCCACAGTCGGCGTGCGGTTTTAGTCGGTTCGAGTCCGACATAACCTCCCCTTCCGGCTCCGGAAGAGGGGGTATCCGAGGGGATTTCCGCACGAAAAAAAAGGGGTTCGGCATTAAGTTCTAAGTAATGTTACCTATTTTAAAGGTACAAAATATTAACTTTATCAACATTATAATTCATATACTTAAACCTTTCTTGAACAGAATTTTCCACACAACTCAGTCTTGTTATTCTTTTTATCGAATACTAGCTTTTGCCCGGGGCTCCGCCCGCGTGGATGTCGGTTACCGCGACCAAACATAGCCTATGTCCTTTCTCAAGGTCTAACCTATCCCTATACCAAATTTCATCAAAATCGGTTCAGTGGTTTAGTCGTGAAAGCGTTACATATAGACAGACAGACAGACAGAGTTACTTTCGCATTTATAATATTAGTATGGATTTAGCAATCCAAGATGGCGGAGTCGAAATTTTCAATAAAATCGATATGGGTATCTCTTACGGGGTTTTTGGGGTCGCTGATTGCGAATATATCATCCATTTAGCGATTCAAGATGGCAGACTCGAAATTTTCACTAAAATCGATATGGGTATCGCTTCCAGGGTTTTTGGGGCCGCTGATTACGAATTTATCATCCACTAGCTTTTGCCCGCGGCTCCGCCCGCGTGGATGTTGGTTATCGCGACCAAACATAGCCTATGTCCTTTCTCATGGCCTAATCTACCCCTATACCAAATTTCATCAAAATCGGTTCAGTGGTTGAGGCGTGAAAGCGTAACATACAGACAGACAGACAGACAGACAGACAGAGTTACTTTCGCATTTATAATATTAGTATGGATGTGTAAATATTGAGTAGCTATTGTTTACAAACAACTTGGGTAGCCCTAATGAGCAATAATTATATTATCGCTCTGACTACACTATTATTATGATTGTACATTAACTATTATAATATCATGTAACATGAATGTTGATATTCACGATACATTATATTATGAAAATCAATTGTGTTTACATGAAGAATATACGAATAAACTTTGCTAATATTTACCGTAGGGTTCAAGTAGCCCATGTTTTCTTTATGTATCGTGTTACGAATAGTTTTCTCGTGCTATTTTTTGTTGTAATACAGTGTAATATGAATGTATCGATGAAAGGTTTATCTAATAAATAGGTAGGTATGTATAGATAGACTATACTTAATATAAATGTAAAAAAAATTTATAAAGGCTGCCATAGGACCTTCCAACTCTGAAGACATTATTATTGACGTAATGATGATTATATCTGTGTATTTTGTTTTTTTGTAATGTAAATTGTTCTTGAATAAATAAACAAACAAACAAATGGAAAACCTGCGTCAGATTCTCGCCCGTTGTTTATCAAGGGCACCGAATGCAGGTGAAGTTGATTTAGACCTAGCGAGGGCCCTTTATACCAAATTCACATGGGTGCACTCAAGAGTTTTAATATTTGATATTTTACGTAATAACCCGTTATTTTGGTAACAAAGACATATAAACCGCTACGATGATGTATTTAGCTATCATTTTATATTATCCATCCTCACCTCACGAGTTCCACCAAAATGTTTATTATAAACGTACGAGGTAATATTTCAAGATCCATATCTCATTCACATGAGTAAGGTACTCGCGGTACCTACGATTTTTATGCGTTTACGATGACAGCATACCAAGTAGTCCTTAAGTAGAGCCGCAGAATAATCGTGATATTTACCGCCAAAGCCGACGTCTGCGTTATATGGCGCTATGTTTTATTTCACAACCCTTATGTGATACTTGAGTTACATCGTAATCGATTAGGCTATTTTCCAACTATGAGGCAATCTTATTATAATAATATCCATATAGATTAATATAACATTAATTACTTAACATAACATAAACTCACGCCTGTATTCCCCGAAGTGGTACGCAGAGGTGCTAGCACCCACATTTCGCCAGTTTATGTTTAGGTATTGCCATTAACCGGGCACTTATAAACCTGCGATAAATACACACATAACTTCGAAAAGCATCGAAAAGTCATTGGTGTGTGCTATGGTAAACCTAGGATCGAACCCGAGACCTCGTCTCAGCAGTCCATTACCCATACCACTAGGCTACCGTAGATTTTATTTAGTACCGTTTAGTACCGTAGATTAATTAATAAGTATTAAATAGTAATAGTTATTGCAATTTTTTAGCCAGCTATGCATTCTATAAGCATCTGTAGTCCGGGTCCGGGTTTTTTTAACTCTGGAGTATTTATTACAAAACTAGGATATCGAAAACCCGGTTCTATATCCACACGTGGACGGAGTCGCGGGCACAACTAGTTCACAAGTTGTTTTAAATAGCTGTCATTTCATTAATAATAATGAAAATAAATATAATACTTACATACATAATTAAACACATGTTGAGAACACTTGTACTTTTCCACAGTATTTATTATATTGAACCTGACCGGTTTCACATTACGCATTATGGTTTACATTTACTAAAGGAAAAGTACAAGTGGTCGCAATATGTGTAACAATGAATTCAAGCAAGTGCCATCAATCAACAGTATAAATAGTACATATTATTATATTAAAGTTTGTGTGATGAAAAAGAGGTTTACTCTATTTTGAGTAGCCTTAACACAGATAAACTTATTACGCAAGTGCAGTAGTTCAGTACACAATGTTTATGGCGCAAAGATTAATAATGTAACTGGGAACAGTACACAAGTATTACGCAATGTTTTGTACTCATTAAACTTTGGTTACAATATATATCAATGTAATTAAACATAGTTGTATTAATCTGTGATATTAACTTAGTAGTACCTAAGTGTTTAGCTGAAGTGTTTGTGGCTGCAGTCAAAATGATCGTTAGACTACTACTAAATTCATAATTAGAAGCACGCATGCGTTTGTTTTGTGCATTCTACAAGTATGTTGTAATGCTGCCTTTATGATTATTAAATGCATGCTTGGCCGTGTTATGCATGCGACAAACAACCATACACCGTAATTATTATAATACCGCGATTATAGCAACCTAGTGTCATAAATAATTACCAACTTGTGAACATCTGCGTACAGTCAGCGTCGTAAACTTGGCGACGTAGTCTCAAAATGATCTTAAAAGTCTCGTATTAAGAGCAAATCAAACTATTTTATTGATGTATATGGCATTATCGTCCGAACTAAAGATCCAAAGATTATATAATTTAGACTTTTAATGTACATATAACGTTTTAAGATTATATATCTGTTTATCAACCATATTTCAATTACTAATGAGGACATTAAAGACCTATAATTTCTGAAGACATTAAAAACCTTTCATCTCAGTATATGTATCGAAAAATCACTCACTGTCGTCAACTTCACTAACGTCTTATGTTTCAAATACTTAGATTTTGATAAACACATCATGATTGTTGTAGGATTTGTGGGCATCAAGGAGGCATTTACATTAGCCCAATAGGTTTTAGTTTACTGGCAATCTTCACCGTGTTGCAATCATTGATTTGATGATGAACAAAATGTAAATGTAGATTGGAAAAGTCTATTGACTTCGTTCGACTTCAAAACACTACTAGGCCCTTTGTAAGAGAAAATTATAACTAGCCGATCTCAGCTATATGCGACAAACAACCACACACCGTAATTATTATAATACCGCGATTATAGCGACCTGGACACGTCCTGTATATTTGAAAACTCTTGTCATTCTTAAGTAAATAAAGAAAAAAAAGAAGAACATCAATTCACAATACGAAATTAGTAATAGAACGCATTGAGTAACATCGACATGAACTAGTAAAGCAATATCCTGCGATTACTGCTAGCTATTTCCACAGATCCTATATTACAAACTTTTATTAATTATTATTACAAAACATGTCTGATTTGAGTCATTTTTGGCAGCGGAACCGTGGGTAATACAGAAAATAATTAAAAATAATTAATATTCTACCACAAAATTTATTTATTTAGGTAACGTAATATTTACTTACTTAAATAAATATAAAATATATTTTAGGACATTTCACACAATGCTATCTAAAAATGTAAATTCGAACTAGTCCAGACCTCAGACTATAATAATAATATAGACGGAACGCAAGTGAAGCCACAAAAAGGAAAAC
This sequence comes from Eilema sororculum, assembly GCA_914829495.1. Classification (NCBI taxonomy): domain Eukaryota; kingdom Metazoa; phylum Arthropoda; class Insecta; order Lepidoptera; family Erebidae; genus Eilema; species Eilema sororculum. Next base: position 13,441,630 of record OU618550.1, read on the forward strand.
TAAAGTAGTGCTATCTTGTTCTTGTTCGCACTCTTTGTGAGCACGCACGAGTGCGAGTGAGATGGCACTACTTTAGTATTTCTTTTTGCGGCTTCACTTGCTAGTTATATACGTTCCCTCTATGTTATTCTTTTAGTCTGAGGTCCACATATCTAAGGCTGCAATATAATTATTATTAGACTATTATTATAAATTAATTATTGGACTATATACAAACTCTATAGACGCCGCAAGTGTCATTTCAAAACGGCGTAATAAAGGTGTACTATGGGTGTACTACTTTGGTGTAATTTGACATAATATCCCATCCCATGACGTGAAGACATTGACAGTTCAATGACTACATTCACATTACGACGTTTTTTGTAACGAATTTTCTTAGTAAAGCTGTGTCTATACTGTATATGGTCTACATAAGATATTATCCTAAAGTTGTTATAAAATATTCAATTTTACGTTCTTGAACTTGACTTTCATTTCACATTACGTTTTCAATGGAAATTCCATTTACCTTGAATAGTTTTATTTCAATAAATATATCTTGTTTACTCGCCCATATTATGAGTCAATATATATGTCGTTTTTAATATTTGAATTTAACTATGCCTTATAGTTATGTATATATAATTTATCTCGGTTCCATTCTTCACTATAAAAAGTGAGAGGCTTGGCACATTGCACTATGTTCTGCGGACAAGGTGACGAAATGGTTTCGTCGTAATATTTTGATTCATCAAATACCACGTGCAACAACTAGGTAATTGCATGCATTTAAGGGATAGGCGCGAAATGCCACATTTTCAAAATGAAATGCTGTAGCAAAATGACACATTCGCAAAATGCCCTTTCTCAATATGCCACACTAGCAAAAGGCCACATTAGCAAAACGCCACACTAGCAGAATGCCACACTATCAAAATGCCACATTATCAAAATGATACATTCTCAAATGATAATTATAAGTATAATATAATACCTATGTGCTACTTACTTTAGTGACCATTAAAAGAGTGACTTATTGCAAGTAGGCCCATGATTTATAAATAAAACAAATAGTTTTTTTTTATCAGTATATAAGGATCATTATTCATTTTCATTTTATTTTAACATAAAATAAATTGAAAATGTAATCTTAAATATCAGATGTTGTTAAGAACTACTTAACAACATCTGATCATACTACAATAAATTACAAAAATTATAACTTTTTCAAAAAGTTATTTTTTTTTGTATGTATTTCAAATTAGGTATATTTCAAATTTTAACATGTTTTTTTTTTCATTCAGTCTACGCTGCACCTGAAAGTTACACAAAGATCAGCTTATTGTATATATATAATTTAAAAAAACATTATTGGTATAATTGCAGAAAAATAACTTTACGCAGAAATTCCGGCAGTGTCAAACTGTTATCATTGAACTTTTGTAACAATTTTTTATATTGTTCATCGAAATGGATGTCTTTACTTTTAACAGTAAACTAATTATATTATTTTTATTCGAAGTACCCACATTTGATTTTTACAAAATAAATTATTACTAATATTATTATATATATTATTTATATAGACGCAAATAGAATAACATTAATATCATACTTATAATTAATAAATGTCAGAAGAATAATTAGAATTATGGTTAAATGTATTTTTTTTTTCCATCGCCATCTATTGGATGTATAGTTAGTCGGTTAAAGGATAATTAGTCGAAGTAGTTCTTAAAGTTTTATCTAGGTGGCGTTATTCATGAAAATGCGCATGGCATATTGCGAAAATGGCATTTTACGAAAATGGCATTTTGCTAATGTGACATCTTGCGATGTGGCGTGTTCAGAATATGACATTTTGAGAATATGGCATTTTGCGAAATTATTATGTGTCATTTTGAGAATATGGCATTGTGCGCCTAATCCCATTTAAGTAATAATCATTTGTTGGACTCGGATAAATTGGCGGATGCGGTGTTCGTAGGGTTAACGAGTAGGTACGCACAATCGCACATTAAAATTTGGTAGGTATGGACGTCAAGTACCTATATCAAGCATAGCTTACAGTCTTTATGCCTGTGATAGTAGGAGCTACAGTAATATACCCATATAAAATTATTTTGCTTATTATTACAAATATTCTTTACTATTAACTTACGAACCAGTCATAAATACCTACAATTTTTTACTAGTTCAAAGGATTTTATTTAAAAAAAAAAAACTTAGATTAGATATAATTTGACTATTGTGTAATTTTTGAGTTTGTATTTTATTGAATCCATTCTAATATTATAAATGCGAAAGTAACTCTGTCTGTCTGTCTGTATGTTACGCTTTCACGCCTAAACCACTGAACCGATTTTGATGAAATTTGGTATAAGGGTAGATGAGACCTTGAGAAAGGACATAGGGTATGTTTGGTCGCGATAACCTACATCCACGCGGGCGGACCCGCGGGCAAAAGCTAGTTATATATGAAAGGAGAATGCCCATAATATTATCAGTATGGGAATTGTTTCACTCTTTACTATAAACTGCATTGTAAAGCCTAAGTAAGTATTGTAAGTAAGTACTATCTAAAATATATACGTATATTGTAACAGAACTTAGGGTTATTGAGAAATTAAATGATAAAAACTAGGAAACCAATAACATTGAGACTAAAATATTCTGACACTTGACATGTGACTTTAATTGTTTTAATGTTGGCATCTTTGTGACACTAAAGTACACGTTTATGAATAACTTGAAGTATCTCTTCATTATACTTCATATTCTCTACACAAAATGTATGTGTGATTGTACAAAGGAAACCATTTCTATCTCCACAATTCACGGTAGGTATTCCTACCATTTACATATTTTTAGTCTACCTAGTAGTTAGGTATGTCCTTATGTAATTTTCCTTATGCAACCGGTGAGGTGCAGGGCTTTAATTAGCTTAATCTTTAAGTAATATAAAAATGAATCGCTAAATGTGTTGGTAAGCGCATTACTCAACAAACGCCTGGAAGTTGAAGTTCAAGGATGGTTTTTACGGCGAGGAAAATTCGAATAATTGCCGGGAACGACATCCACGCGGGCGGAGCCGCGGGTAAAAGCTAGTTTATTATATAAAAATCACCCTAGGCTATCAATCAAATCCGTCTGACTCAGATTATAGACGAGTCTAGCCTGGGTGTTTACCCTTTGATAGAATAACAAAAAATCTAATTCATTGAATAGGTATAACATAGTAACATAACTGTGCTTGATATAATTAATTTAGTTTTACTTATTTTTATAAAGCATAATCAAAGTTTGCTATACCTACGTAATGCAATTTTGAACTAGTAGGCTATTGCCCGCGGCTCTGCCCGTGGATGTAGGTTATTGGAACCAAACATAACTATGTCCTTACCAAAGATCTAATCTACCCGTTTACCAAATTTAATCAAAATTGGTTCAGTGGTAGCAGACAAACAGACAGAGTTACTTTCGCATTTTTATTATATGAAAAGAGCATTAAATACTTCGAAAATTCTAAGTAAAGGGAATGGCAGTACGCTAAATGCTTCAGAGCCCACGAAGTTTGAAAATTCTGACTGTTCGAGATTGCCCTTCCTCGCGACCTCAAAAAGTTAACATTTATTAAAATTATTTTGATGGCCTGATGGTGTCAGTTGCTCAAATCATCCCTCTAATATGAATAGAGGGATAAATGATTTAACAAACTTGGCCTATTGACCAGAGGAGAAAGTGCGTGGTTTTTATAAAGGGCGCCTTATTAACCTTGTGGTTTTTTCGCTGTGGTGACACACGTCTTCCGTATGTTACACATCGCTTTTGGTTCTGAGATTTTTCAACAACCTTGTGTAATATTAATAAAATAAGTCACTCCTTACAATCCCGCCTTGCAGCTCATACAAAAGCTAACGGAAATGGAGTACAGTACAAGTAGGTACATGTCTAAAACAAATAAACACTAGGTATAAACAGGTTTTAATTATCAATGCGTCATATAAAACGATATAATTATTTTAATAGCGGAGGGAAAAGAATCAGATATCAGCTCTTAAATTATATAGCGGACGGCCTCGCGCGGGTGTCAGAAACTGTCTCGCGACAGAGTTGAACACCACTGGTCGGCTTAAGTCCGTGTCTACATGGGTGATAAGCGATTGACCGTTGGTATCAGTTTGCACACTTCCCTGCCCTGAGGTAAAGGTGGACTGTAAGCTATAGTGGACGAGTGCAGGAAAGTGGTTTCCGTGCGTCTCTACTGATAGCTTGAATCAGCCAGTTACGGCCCGATTCCGATTTATTTCCTGAAAATGCCAATAAAATAAAACAATAATATTCCAAGGAATAGTTATGTTCGGGATTATCGGCCCATTCAGGGTGTAGCGTCTGAGACAAAGTCTCGAAGACTACTACTGGCGACTCGGCTAAGAATTCGCAATTTGTTTACAGATCGCGCCAGCTTAAGTACTCCGAAACTTTACCTTAACGAGGGCCGCTAATTCCGAGAACGTTTTTATTTATTTTGCACAACTGTTTTTACTATTGTTCACAACATTTTTCTTATACTAAATTTATATCTATTTACAATTGTTTATGTATCTATTGTTTAGGGTTGTGGAAAGTGGTTACCCATCCCATGGTAAGGTCATCTGGACTGTATATATATTTAATAATTCACAATATCGATTTTAATCTAAAAATGTTAGGGAATGGGGTCTATGTTACTACTTTAAAGCTAAATTATACAAAACTGTTTATGTACTGTTTACAAAACTATGTTTAGGCATTATCTACATATTATTGCACATTCTTTACACATTATTTTAAAACGATCTCGTAACATTTATTAGGTATTTTTAATACAGATTTACTCTCGCTATAAAACTACATCTTGACTAAGTTTACATGCTGCCAACATTACAAAACTAATTTTACTATACAATAAGGTGGGGTGATCGGCTCATGGCTCGACCAATAGGAAGACGGAATTTTACAGTTCTTATGTATCTAAGGGTCCGATTGCACTATGATCACTTGTTCACTTTAGTTTTAACTGATTATTTTGATTTTTACACTAACACACACGAATCACTTTTTGAACTGTTTTTATCTGTCGCGAACATCTCTCCCGCCGTGCAGCGGAGTGAGGCGCGGCCGCTTGTGACGCTGCATCCTCCGGTGAGCGACACTACTTGGGTAGTGGCACTATTTTCTTCGTGGGGCGTTTGAGTACGCCCCCGGCTGTGCGCACCTCAACGGTCCGGATTTGACCGTCGGCACCTGGGTAGACTGCGGTGATTCGGCCCCTTGGCCAAGTGTTGCGAGGCAGCTGTCCGTCAGCGATCAGGACGGGATCGCCGACCGCGATGAGTGGCCCCGACCCACGGGGCTCCCGCCGGTGTTGCAGCTCGGGAAGGTACTCGCGTACCCAACGGCGCCAGAACATATCAGCGAGCGCCTGAGCGCGTCGCCAATGTTTTTTGTGGTCGATGTCGGTTGAGTCAAACTCACCGAGTGATGGCAGTCGGGAGGAACCACCGAGTAGGATGTGGTTCGGAGTGATGGCCTCGGCGTCCTCGGGGTTCACGGAGACGTGTGTGAGGGGGCGACTGTTTACGGTGTGCTCCACCTCACACAACAAAGTACAGAGCACCTCTTCGGTTGGGTGGCGCTCATGTAAGACCGTAGTTAGGGCGGTCTTTACGCAGCGGACGAGGCGCTCCCATACACCCCCCATAAAGGGAGCAGAAGGGGTTATGAAGCGCCACACGATGCCTCGACGTGCAGCTTCGCGAGACATGGCCTCGCGCATCTCGCGGTCGGCACCGTGCATGTTGGTGCCGTTGTCTGAGTAGATCTCGGTGGGGCAGCCTCGGCGCGCAGCGAACCTCCGCAAAGCTAGGATTGCGGAGTCTGCGCTCAGGCTGGCGGCGAGCTCCAGGTGAACTGCCCGGGAAGTTAGGCAGGTGAATAGCGCCACATAGCGCTTCTGGTGCTGTCGCCCGACGGTCACGCTGAGTGGCCCGAAGTAATCGAGCCCGGTGTACGTGAATGGCCTGCGGTGGTGCGCAAGGCGAGTCTTCGGATGGTCGCCGGTGGCTGGCTTTGGCGGCTGTGCTTTTCGTATTCTACAACTTAGACATTTATTAATTACCGACTTTGTAGTCGGTCGGAGTCTCAGCACCCAGTAGTGCTGCCGGATCTCGTTGATGGTAATTTCTGTGCCACCGTGGTGTAGTCGGCGGTGTGTCCAGTCTATATATAGCTTGGTTATTTTGTGTTCGCCGTCAAGTATCGGCGGTCTCTTGACTGCATCGGACACCCCTTCTGTGGCTGCTATGCGGCTGCTTAGGACGATTACTTCGTCTTGAAGCTCGACACGGAGTTCTCGGAGTCTGCTATCTGATGGCATGTCTATATTATTTTTTAATTGTTGCACCTCTAGTGCGAACGAGTCGGATTGTATACATTTTATTAATAATTTTTCGGCGTCTCGGAGGTACTCGGCGGTGAGTATTCTAAATTTACGATTACTATTGCTGGGTACAGCGGCCTGTGATACCGCTGGCCCTTTATTCAACTTCACCTGCTGAGTGTTGCGCCAGTCGGGATCCTTTTGTGGATTTTTTGTTGTCCTCTTGTAGGCCACCTGTTCTGTTCTTAATAGATCTATAAACTGTAGCACCCGAGCAGTGGTGCGTAGAAGTCTTTCCCATTTGGAAAATCTATTTACATCGGGTATGGCTGAACTTACTTTGACTGTTATGGAGGTGACTCGTTCCTCTCCCGTAGCCTCAGTTGGTGTAGGCTGCTCCATCGGCCATTCTGTCATTTCTTTGTGAAGGAAGGCCGGACCGCTGTACCACTCGTGCTGCGAATTAAAATTAGTGGGAACGTCGCGAGTGGCAGCGTCTGCTATGTTAGACTTTGACGGGAGCCATCTCCAGTCTGTAGTTTTACTGTTTTCCTCGATGTCGGCTATGCGGTGTGCAACAAAAGGTTTATATGTTCTTGAGCCTTTCTTTATCCATGTAAGGACTGTCTTGCTATCTGTCCAATAGGTTATCGTATCTGGTTTCACGTTGTGGCTCTCAACAACGGCTGTAGCTAGTCGGGTTCCCATCACCGCGGCCTGTAATTCTAATCTTGGTATAGATGTAATCTTTAATGGTGTCACTCTTGCCTTTGCCACGACGAGGCTGACACTCACCTGGCCTTCGTGGGTTACAGTCCTCCAGTACAAAGCCGCGGCGTAGGCTGACTCGCTGGCGTCGGTGAAGACATGAAGTTGTAGTGACTGAGGGTCGGTGTATCCCAGATAACATCTAGGTATTCTGACGTCTTTTAGGGCCTTTAAATGTACTATCCAGGTCCGCCACTGGACCAAAAGTCTGTCATCTAGCGTCTGGTCCCAGTCTGTTCCTAGACGCCATGCTTCCTGTAGGATCTGTTTGGCTCGTATTGTTATTGGTGATGCAAGTCCTAATGGATCGTATAACGACATTATTATTTTTAAGGCTTCTCTTTTGGTGGGTGAGGTCTTATCTATCAAGTTCTCAGGTAGTCTGGCTAAATTCAAATTAAAACTAAGTTCGTCTGTAGACGGGTTCCACATTAGACCAAGGATTTTCTCTTCTTGCTCTTTCGAGTTTATGTTGACTATATCTGTGTGGCCTGGACTATCTTGTATCAGTTGGATGACAGTCGCGGAGTTTGAGACCCATTTTGTTAGTTCTAGTTTGGCTTTTCTATGTACGTCACGTAGCTGTTTGGATATACGGACTGCTTCTGCCTCGGTTGGGAAACTGTGTAAATAGTCGTCCATATAGTGGCTGTCGACGATGGCTGCTACTGCTTCGGGAAACTGGGATGCGTACTGTCTCGCGTTCCAGTTTTTAACGAAGATTGCTGTACATGGTGAACTGGCTGCGCCGAATATTATAGATTTCATGCGGTACTCGGTCGGCGCGCCCTCCCGCCGGTCACCTCTCCAGAGGTATCTTAAGGCGTCCCGGTCTTCTGGACGTACCTGTACCTGCATAAACATCTCGGCGATGTCGGCGGTGACGGCGATTCGGTGACGGCGAAAGCGCATCATAACTCCTGGTAAGGACTGTAGTAGGTCTGGACCGGTGAGTAAAAAGTCGTTCAGGGACATCCCCCCTGACTTGGCGGCAGCATCATGTACAATACGCACCTTGTTGGGTTTGCTGGGGTTATGTACATCAAAATGAGGTAAGTACCAGGTCCTTCCTGGTGTGGTTTGTTTCGGAGCTTCTTCTGCATAGCCTTTGCTTAAAAGGGACTCCATCTGTGTTGCATACGCTGTTTTTAGGGCTGGTGTACGGTCTAGCTTTTTTTCTATACTTGTGAGCCTTCTTATGGCGTTCTGATAGCTATCAGGCATCACACTATCCTGTTTTCTCCATAGGAGAGCTGTTTGTATACGACCGTCTGTTAGTCGCGTCGTGTGTTGTTCTAATATGTTTTCTGCTTGTTTCTCAGGATCGGAATTCGGTCGGCGTGGGTTTAACAGAAGCGAATCAAGTGAAAAATATTGTTTCAGTTGATTGTCAATGCTGTCATCAGCGGCTGAGAGGCGATTAATAAAATGTACTGTTTGGCCTAGAATACTATTATAACATCCGTGTAAGACCCATCCTAGTGCTGTAAGTGAGGCGACTGGCTGTTGGCGGCTTCCCCGTTTGACGTAACTTGATATAAGAAGATGCCAGTTGTCTTGGCCTATGAGTACCTTAGGGGTTCCCGCTGTGTATATAAGTTGGTCTTTGATGTCCTGTAAATGTTCGCAGCCCTCTAGGTCGGACTCGGTGATGGTCTGGGATGACAGGTCTAACTTCGGTACAGTTTTTACGGATAATGGGACGCTAGTTCCGTCGGGGTTTCCTATGTAAACTTCAACTCTTCGCGAGTTCGGAAAGTCAATGGCTGTGTCCCCTATGGTCTTGACTTTAAATGGGTCTGTTTTACCTCGGGCTCCCAGCTTGGCAGCGATGTCTTCGTCTATAAGTGAGATAGTTGATCCGTCATCTAGGAGAGCGTAGGTCAACAAATCTCCCGCCGGTCCTGAAAGTCTGACAGGCGCTATTTTCAGGTAAGCTTGTCTAGGTGATCTATAATTTGAACTGGCGACTGTTTCCTCATGCGTGTTTGGTTTTGTCTCTGTTGGTCTGCTTTTTTTCGTATAATGGAGTAATCTATTATGAGATGCAGTACAGTTATCAATTCCACATTTTCTAAGCTGGCATTTATGATCCTGTTGACGTGTTCTTAAGCAACGGAAACAAAGTTTATGTTTTTTAGCGAGCTCCCACCTCTTGTCCGAGTTTCCTTTTCTGAATGTTTCACAGTTCGATGCGTAGTGTCCCTCAGAGTCGCATATACGGCATTTAGATGTAATATTCTCCCCAGTGTGCCTCTCAGTGGCATTGAATGCTCTCTGAGGGACACGCCGGGTCGTCTGGTAATCTCTGATGGTTTCAGCTGGAGCAAAGGCACTACAGAAACGGGCATATTCCGTAACGTACTCGCTAAAAGATGCTAAGTCAGGTGTGGAGTTATATTTCTCTGTATAGACTCGGTACCATTGTACACGCAATGAGTTCGGTAGTTTTTCTGTTAGTATGCGTAATAATTCAGCATTCATTAAATAATGGCTCTTTTTCAACGCCTGAAGTGTGACGACGCTACTCCTAATGCGACTGGCAAACGTACAAATATCTTTAGGTGCTTCGGTGCTTCGCGGTAGTGCTCTCAGTTTGTCAGTTTCTGATTGGGCTATTGAGTCGGGTCGTCCGAATTGGAGTTCTAGTTCTCTTATAATATGATCTGGTTGCGCGTTGGCTATCAGTTCTGAGCTAACGATTTCTAAAGCTCTGCCTTTAAGACTTCGTCTGAGCCTAGCTGTATTTTCTATATCATTAAAATAATTCTTAGTGGTGTCATATATTGCTCTAAATGATAACCACTCGGTATGTGACCCGCTGAATATGGGTAATGTCATTATGACCTTCGATGCCGATGGATACGAAAATGAAGACTCCATCGGTTTTCTATCAGCAAGTGCGGCTATAGCGGAAGTTAATTCAGATATAAACGGTTTTAACATATTGTTACTATTAGCTTGATCTATATAATGTTCTGTTACGCCCCCAGCCCGGGGCGCCGGAGCAGTCTGTGTATAAGGTTTCTCTATGTTTTCTATTGTACCCCCAACCCGGGGTACCAGAGGAGTCTCTTGTTGAGTCTCTTGATAAGCGAGTGTATCCCCAACCCGGGATACCAGATGAGTCTCCTTTTGGAGCTTATTTAAATCTATGTTTTCTATTGTACCCCCAACCCGGGGTACCAGAGGAGTCTCCTTTTGGAGCTTATTTAAATCTAGTTTCGGATCTGTGCCCCCAACCCGGGGCACCATAGGAGCTTCCAATTGAGGCTCTATTCCGTGGGTCTCCTTCTGGAGGTGTCCACTTACTATACGTGGTTCATTGCCGAGTCGTATCGAGGGCGAACCTTCTTGTAACCACGAACGAACGTACTCTGTTCTAGAATGGGCATCATCATCATAGTCAGTGTCATCGGCCGATTCTTCAGCCCTACGTAAGGTAACTTCAGCTAACTGTAATTTAATTCTGAGCATATCCTCCTGTGCCTTCAACGCTCGTTTGCGCGCCATCGATTTATTATGCAAAGAGGATCTAGATCTTATAGTAACGCCTGGTTCACGGCTCACTGGCTCAGTTGTACGTACCCCTTCTATCTGTTCAACAGGGCGTAACGTATTGTCTGATCTATTCTCTCCCAGAGACCACGGCTGTTTACTTAAATCTGTTTGCGTCTTAGCGCTGGAGGGCCGTGGTGTACTGGTTGAGGGTTGAGCCATGGACGATGGCGCGCTTACCTCTGATCCAACTGGTACTGATGGAGAGCGTGGAGGCTGCTCGTGGCGCAGGATCGGGTCTCGTGTCTGCTCTGCTGCTTTGCCTTGAGATCTGGTGGTCGGCATGTTGATCACTGACACTGTTTCACTTACGTAGGTTTACACAAAGTCGACAGTACGCACAAAAATTATTACTGTTTATTTTACTATTTACTGTTTATATATTCACTATACGTACTGTCTAAATGCGAACGACTGTTATTAATTCACGCACCACTATTAACTGACGCACGAACGACACTGAGTTTATACTGAACTGTTTGTTTATTTTACTGGCTTTTAAAACGTAACGTGCACTGAGTTTATTTTTACTGTTATATACTTTACTATTCAATCACGCACACGTAACTGTTAACTGTACTAACTGACTGATACTGAACGAGTATAAAATCGCGCACACGTAACTGGCACTATTTACTGGCTTATATAATATGGTTATAAACACATATCAAACTTTTACTGACGTAACTTATACTGAACGGACTTTTAACGTATTTGACTCTATTTAAAATGTAAAAAACACTGACTCTAATACTGATTAGCAACACTGACTCTAAGTATTCCTATTAGATTAATTCTAATTGGAATATAAAAATGCTGAAATAAAAATGGGTTAGACACACGGAAATCAACAATAGCTATGTGCGATTTATCCGACCGGAAGCTGACCTTACGGAACAGCAACGCTTTCTGCCGGCTCGCAATGGACACAACGGTCTGGATGGACTAGACTTAGAATATGCGATACGTCCGACCGGAAGCTGCCTATACAGACAGCGACCCTATGTGCCGGCTCGCAATTCAATCGTCAGATCGCAGGTACCAGATCCGGCTCGCAAGGACCAGAAATATAGCGGACGGCCTCGCGCGGGTGTCAGAAACTGTCTCGCGACAGAGTTGAACACCACTGGTCGGCTTAAGTCCGTGTCTACATGGGTGATAAGCGATTGACCGTTGGTATCAGTTTGCACACTTCCCTGCCCTGAGGTAAAGGTGGACTGTAAGCTATAGTGGACGAGTGCAGGAAAGTGGTTTCCGTGCGTCTCTACTGATAGCTTGAATCAGCCAGTTACGGCCCGATTCCGATTTATTTCCTGAAAATGCCAATAAAATAAAACAATAATATTCCAAGGAATAGTTATGTTCGGGATTATCGGCCCATTCAGGGTGTAGCGTCTGAGACAAAGTCTCGAAGACTACTACTGGCGACTCGGCTAAGAATTCGCAATTTGTTTACAGATCGCGCCAGCTTAAGTACTCCGAAACTTTACCTTAACGAGGGCCGCTAATTCCGAGAACGTTTTTATTCATTTTGCACAACTGTTTTTACTATTGTTCACAACATTTTTCTTATACTAAATTTATATCTATTTACAATTGTTTATGTATCTATTGTTTAGGGTTGTGGAAAGTGGTTACCCATCCCATGGTAAGGTCATCTGGACTGTATATATATTTAATAATTCACAATATCGATTTTAATCTAAAAATGTTAGGGAATGGGGTCTATGTTACTACTTTAAAGCTAAATTATACAAAACTGTTTATGTACTGTTTACAAAACTATGTTTAGGCATTATCTACATATTATTGCACATTCTTTACACATTATTTTAAAACGATCTCGTTACATTTATTAGGTATTTTTAATACAGATTTACTCTCGCTATAAAACTACATCTTGACTAAGTTTACATGCTGCCAACATTACAAAACTAATTTTACTATACAATAAGGTGGGGTGATCGGCTCATGGCTCGACCAATAGGAAGACGGAATTTTACAGTTCTTATGTATCTAAGGGTCCGATTGCACTATGATCACTTGTTCACTTTAGTTTTAACTGATTATTTTGATTTTTACACTAACACACACGAATCACTTTTTGAACTGTTTTTATCTGTCGCGAACAAATTAGATGTTACAGGCAAAAAAAAAACAAATTCCCGTGAATTTTCCAGATTTCTCTTCCTGGCCATTACATACATAAAAACTAAATTGTATTTAGCGATTGATTTTTTATTATGTAGATTTACCAGTTTCAATTTGGAATACAGAGTGCACAACACCGCATCCGCACCGCGGTAATGGAATTGAATTCCGTTTAAGATGTTGGCCAACTAGAGCGAGGCAATTTCTTCTCTTCCATCACATATCCTAAATCCTAACGCTTTTAAATGATTGTACCCACACAAAAGCATATTTTTTATGTTCAATATTCACTTTAAGCCTGATGTGAAATAGCAGATAAAAATAACGGACGAAATATTTATAGGTACATTTTTTATCCATTTTGGAAATCGTAAAACGCACTTGACATGAACTGTTAACATGGTACCTACACTGTAAACAAAATAAAATTACAAGTGACCCTCAAACGCGTCTTGAATAGAGAGTACAGCGCTGCCAACATAATGAAAAAGTAAATTCAAGGATCCCTTTGAGTGAAGTTTTTAAATGAACGATTCCCGTCACTTTTGACAGGAATGAAAATTGGGTATTTTCCTTTGATTAAAATAAATAATTTAACTGAGCTTATTAAATTAAGAATGGTAAAAGACCGGTAAAAGTAACGTTTCTTAGTTTGTTCTTATTTTATCGTTTTTATTTATTTTTAATCATCCACCCAACCTTTTGACTGTTGAATATTGTGACGTCACAATAGTTTATTTCATACAAGTTTCCATTCAAAAAAAAGTTTAGTAAAAAGTAAGTAATTTGACTAGTCCGTAAAAGACCTAATTGCTTCACTGGTTTGTATTATTTATTTTTGATTGTGCTGAGCATGAATAGCTAGGATTCAAATAGAAATGGTACCTACATCTATTGTATGGAGAGCAAATCAGATAATAAAATATATATTTTTATGGATTCTATATAATACTAGCTTTTGCCCGCGGCTCCGCCCGCGTGGATGTCGGTTATCGCAACCTAACATAGCATAGCTATGTCCTTTCTCGTGGTCTAATCTACAGCTATACCAAATTTCATCAAAATCGGTTCAGTGGTTTAGGCGTGAAAGCGTAACATACAGACAGACAGACAGACAGATAGACAGACAGACAGAGTTACTTTCGCATTTATAATATTAGTATGGAAGTATGGATTCCATATTCTACTAGTGTGTTCAGTGTTTCACATTAATTGCAAGTATTTCCCGTGTAGAGCACAACTATGTATTTTCTAGCTTTACCTCTATAGAATTTGCATAAAAAAACCCTTGTTTAAGTTTTTTGGGATTAACATTTTATTTTTAACATGCACGCTTCCGTAGTGAAAAATCTCTAAAATAATAATTAAACTATAAAGGTAACCCAAAACTGTCGCTAAAAACGGCAGCAAGCTGGGTTACCGCATAATATTTTACAAGTCACAAAGCGCTAGAGGTGGTCTGACAGAGATAAATCGTTTAATTCCACATACAAACGCGGGCACGCAAACTAGCCAAAACAAACAACACCAACAACTTATAGGCATTTATGTGTGAATTTTTATTTGCACTTCTATAGTATAAAAATGAATCACGAATGTGTTGGTAAGCGCAAATCTCGAGAACAGCTGAACCGATTTGGTAATTATTTTTTTAGAATATTCCTTGCAGTACGAGGATGATTCTTACAGAGAGCGAAATTTTGCAAATTGCTAAAAGATTCATGATGAGCCATCGGTAAAGCCAAGGCGGGTCGGCTATACTATAATTTATAAAATTTAAATGCTTTTACTCAACTGACAATAGTTGTTTGTTCAACTATTGTCAGTTGTCAGTGTGCAAAAAAAAGTTGTCAGTGAGCAAAACGATTTTTTGTTCCGAGTGTCGACTTGAATCACGAATTAGTCGTCGTTGAATCACGAACGTCACTCGCTTCATACCATAGATTACTGAGTATTTTAGAGCGAGTGATTTAGTGATTCGAAATATTTTTTTCACCTCCACCATTGAGAAGTGTTTTAAGAGTAGGTAGGTATACTTAGTTCAAACTAGGCAATATTACAACAGGTTTTCAGCACCGTAACTTTATCGTCAATTTTTTAGCACCCAATAATTTGATTGGTGTGGTGTTCATTTCACTTTATTCACGCTTCCAGCTAAATGCAAATTAACTGCGTAAAAGTGCACTTTGCCTGTTGGATAGGTGAAGAAACTGTGTGAAAAAATAATTGTGACGTAAAAAGTTGAATGCCTTTTGACGTATAATAACCAATTTTGGTTATTCAGGATGTTTTTTCGCATACGATGCATTTGTAATGCAGGTAGATTGGGATCGACACGTCTGTATGTTCATTCTATTACTGTTCTCTCTCTTGTATTTTGGTCTCAAAGTTGTCTGTAACAATCTTCCCTGAGCTATGTTCTGGGGAAAAATAATGGGGAGGAAAAAGCAGTAGACAGTAAACTCGTGAAGTATCTACACGTATGTGAGGATAGAGTTAAGTGGCGAGCTGTTGTCTCTGCCTACCCTGGGGGTCGCGCATCTGTGCACAATAATAGGGACTGAATGGAGCTCCGCTCCTTGGTGGCCTTCACTTGCAGCTAAGACAACTTCAATTGCAAGCCTAGTTGATTTATACATCTAAGCTTGCGGGTAGGTGAGGTTAGCTTAAACCCCGAATATTTTGATGGTACCGAGTAAAACCCGGCGCAACCCAAGCTTTTCAACTTGGAGTCTGGGGTCCGCTTTACCAGTCTATTTACGAATTTGGCTGAACTTAGATATTTTCCGCTAAACTAAATAAGCCTATTAAGAGGACTTCCTAGCTAGCGAATAATTCTGAACCTGACATTTGAACGCCACGTAGAGTGCGATAAAGATAGCCGCAGCTCAGACCGATTTTATCACAATTTTTTTGGACAAAATCGAGGTTTCGTATTTCCCGTTTTTTTTCAGCGAAAACTACTCCGATTGAAATATTTTTGACACCGTTTTATTAGGAAATAGCGTATCCATGTTCCTGTTATTTTTTATAACGTTAAAACCTTTTTGAATTTGTCTGGTAGTCCTCCAAACATTAAAGTAGCCGGTAAGAATTAGTAATTTTTTATCATCTTTAGACGATCACATTTTCTTATTTTATTGACTGCCGACAAAAATAAAATAACAGGGACATGCGTACAGAAGATCTTGATTTTACGAAAATAAAAATATTGTTCTAGAAGCAATATTCAGGGAGGAAAAAGGGGAGAACGGTACTATGGAGAAACAGATGCTAGGAAGTCCTCTTAAAAACCTTGTGCTTCACTAAACAAATTGAAAATAAATAATAATGTGAATTTTTGCTTCTAAAGCAAAGTCTACGAGCAAGTACTTTTAATAAGAAAAATGTAGCTTAATTTTTACGTGGAATACATTCTAAGTTTACTATAATCCTCTCACGGAGGGTCTGTGTATGACAGATTGACGCACAGTAAACATCACGTAAAAGTTTATGATGTCGCATAAAGACAATGCTCGGACGTGTCTTGAACTCTTGATGAATAACTGAAAAAGGTAGCGTTAGTACTCCATAAATATGGTGGGACTCGTAGATTATATTTATCTACCATCAGGTTTGACAGTCAACAATGGATAGTAAGTTAACACTGATAAGAAAATAACAATTCGTGAGCGAGATCGTGGTTTCTAGATTAAATCAACTCGATGTACATTCGACAAAGGAGATACGGTTGCACTTTACTACATAGTATAAGCCAAAGTAGTTGTCGCTGTCTGTCCATCCCTATGTATGCTTAATTCTTTAAAACTATGCATCGGATTTTGAAGCCGTTTTTTTATAGATAGAGTGTTTCAGGAAGAAGGTTTATATGAATAATACACGCTTAGTATAGTGGAGAGTGTAGCGGGAATGGGATCAGGCGCTATGCGGAAGGAAAAAAAATTACGGTACGAAGTTCGTCGGGTTAGCTAGTTTTCATATAAAGTAGTATGTAAAGGTAGTACCTAAGACTATTTTATTAGTATACTAGTAGTGTACTACTAGTGTAACCGAAATTATTAGTGATCAAGTTAAATTTGTTTGTATTGGAGTTGAGTTATTTGTGGTAGGCATGGAACAGTGAACAGGTAGGGGAGTGGGTTCACATCGGTAGTGTAATCGCCAGGATGCGACCTCAGGAATCTCTGCATTGTAATTAAATCAAATTTTCTCGATTGTTAGGCCGATTAATTAACCACTGAGTTTAAAAAAAAGTATTTGATGTGTAATTAACATTACCTACACATAAACATTTTTTTTAATTTAAATATTTTCTATTAAGTATTATATCCTTACTAATATTATAAAGGCAAAGTAACTCTGTCTGTCCGTCTGTACGTTACGCTTTCACGCCTAAACCACTGGACCGATGTAATATTTTTTTATTTTTTTTAATAATTTTATATCAATCAATCAATCAAATAGCCCACTGTAGTCCACTACTTTACATAGGCTTCTCCCAAAGTGCGCCATTTCATCCGATCTTCCGCCTACCGCAGCCAGTCTGTCCCCGCTACCTTATTCAAGTCAATAATATTATATCCTAGACAATCTATGTGAAATATTGTCGTAATTAACTAAGATAAAAGAAAAAATATTTGATTAATTAATATTCGTGTTCTATTTTTGAAATGTAAACCTCATCAATGTTCCTGGAAAATCTTCTTCAGATTATACGTGTAAATTAATACCCACGTCTATACGAAATATCATTTTAATTAACTTAAACCTTGAGCTCGGGTGTACCTACTGTCTTGAATACTAATGTGAACAAAAGTGTCATTGTTCTCCGTGAATTATAAGCTCTCTCATTACAAAACAGCGTTTAAGTAATAGCAAATACTTACTTGTCGACCTCTGTCTTTGTACAAACAATAACTAACTTTGGAAGGCTGTCAGTAAAACCAATCAATGAACGAAGGATGTTGATTATGTTTCGATGACGAAGGATGTTGAAGATATTAAAGATTTTAAGTTGTAGCTACTCGTAAACAATTCGGACAAGATTAAAGGGTCGGGATTAAGGGATCGTGCGATAAATCCCTACGGATACCACCCCCACGGAGCCGGTGGAGGTGGTTATGTCGGACTCAAACCGACTAAAACGCACGCCGTCTTGGGTCCTTGGTTGCCGGAGGTGAGATTGCCAATAGCATATCTCTCGCACCCCGGTAGACCTAGGACCATCTCTTTCGAGATGGCCCCCTTCGGGTTGTGGGGACGACAGGGTCCCCATCTAGCCCCGGTTACGGGGAGGCGCACTTGGCGCCGCCGCCGCGGCCTGCTTCTGCTAGGATGACAGGCGGCTCCACCGGTCACCCCCAGGCCAGCGCTCATGGAGGAAGGCCCAAGGCCCTTCCCGGGCCCGAAGTCTAGTCCGGACCCGACCGGCCGCCTCCTTCTCGAGCATTACTTGCTCGCAGAAGGAAGCGGCCGCACCCCAAACGTTCGAGCATCGTACCATCGCTGTGAGCAATGTGGCGAGTGTGAGGACTCCCACCCCCAGAGCCGCCACTAGGACCCGCCTCGGCGTGTCCCACGCCGGGCACTCGGTCAGCGTGTGCAGCTCTGTGTCCTCGCTCGCATCACAGTGATGGCACTCGGACGTTGGCTCCTTCCGGATCCGACACAGGTAACTCCCGAAACACCCGTGTCCGGTAATCACCTGCGTCAGCCGGTACGAGAGGCTGCCGTGTGGCCTCTCTAGCCACTCCTCCATGATGGGTCTTACCGCCGCTATTACGGCGTGCACTGCGCTTGGTCGCCCAAGTCGTAGCTCCCATTCTGCTACCATGTCCCTGTGGAGCTGAGAACTCACGGCCCGAATTTCTTCGGGCTCGGGTTCCCGTCCCTGCTCCCGCGCCTCCTTTCGGTACAAATATAGCATCGAAAGGGCCCTCGCATCCAGGTTCCACGGTAGGGATCCGGCAAGGAGACTCGCCGCCTCCAGGTATATCGTGCGATACCCCCTGATGGCCCTGCTGGCCATTGCACGTTACGGACCATGCAGCAGACGTGCATTATGGACCGTCAGGGTCTCCGCCCATATAGGGCCATGGACCGCACGAGTAGTAATACAGTGTAGAGATATTCCGACGCATACATTAAATAATAATTTGTCATAATATTTTTTGATTACACTACTGTTAGTGTAATCAAAAAATATTATATACACTACAAAGGAAAAATAACGCCAAGAAAAACTATTTTTTCCAGGAAATACACACGTTTATAATTACATTTTCTCTGCCAAATTGTAAGACAGTTTGTTGGCAGATTTAAGCTCCTATTCCATAACATTACGTGCCGTTTTACGACTAAAGCAACTTGACAGCTTGTGTAGTAGGACAATAACATTCTTAGTAGAGCACTGACGGTGTTTTAAGAGAGCTTCCTTTGGCCTGTGTATCGTCAAGAAACATAAACAATGTTCTAGGAAATAGATGTTTTTGAATAATTCGTACAAGTTTGTAAAATGAATGTTTGCTATTTAGAACCTCCATTACATGTGATTATGTGTTCCATTACACGTGATCAGGTGTTAATAAAAAAAATTGTTATACTTCTATTGCTTCTGATATAGGTTTCCTACAATGTTTTGTTGTTTAAGCTCAAATATACTGCACTAAAGTAAAGCCAACGAGACTAGAGAAAAAAGGGAAACAAAGCGACTATTACTGAGTTACGTTGCGATAACTAGTGATTATTTTTTCTGTCCTTGTCGCACACATCACACGTACGCGACAATGGCCGAGGAACAGCTGTCGTTACGTATTTCGTACTACAGGAAACCTGTCAGCACAGCGGTTCTAAACTTTCAGATCCGCTATCTTATGAGCAATTTCATTCCTGTCTGGAATGGACTTGAAATGATAAATATTAGGAACCACTGAAACTTTGTTTACCTTTTTTCTCTAGCTTCGTTGGCCTTACTTTAGATAACTATTAAGTACTTCAAAAATCAAAGGTAAATACAACGCCATAACAAAGTGCGAGCGTTAAAAATAAAATGAAAATATAAAAATAAAACATGAAATTAAAACGGGTTGACTGCTTTTAACGAGAAGACGAAGGATCAATCGAACAAGGCCTGTACAACGGCTGAAAAGTGATGAGTAAGGTAGCATAATCATTTTTAGATTGTATAATAGTTTGAAGGGAGAAATAACGTAACCGTTTTCAGAAAAAAACTTGCAATATTCAGCCATAGTGGTAAAAAACACTTGAGTTCCAGAGTTTTAAGAAATACTTATGCTAATTTCTTACAAAATATCAAAAAAGGAAGAATTAGGCTAAATAATGAAGTTAGATGGTACGACTGTTGTGCTGAATTTCGAAGTTCAAATGAGCGATGAACTGTAGTACACCTAAAGTGCGGAAACACGACTACGTTTGTGAAAGAGCACAATAATTTCGGATATTTACCACCGAGATGCACGTTAGTGCGAAAATATTCCAACTAAGTACATATTCAAGAACTATATAGGCTACTAGCTGTTGCCCGCGACTCCTACCGCGTGGACGTCGGTTATCGTTTAGTGTTGAGTCAACGCTACATACAAACTTTCATCCCCTATTTTATCACCTTGGGAGTAGAATTAATCAAAATCCCTTCTTAGCGGATGTCTACGTCATAACATCTACCTGCATGCCAAATTTCGGCCCGATCCGTCCAGTGGTTTGGGCTGTGCGTTGATAGACCACTATGTCAGCCAAATGAATATAAGACAAACATAAATAAGAGTAATTATTATAACTATTTGAGTCAATTATTATAACGCTTCTTTTGCATCCCAGTAGATGAGATCCATAATAATTCAAGACAAAGTTAAGATACAAAGAAGGAGCGTAATTTATAGAAAACTAGCTGTCCCGGCGAACTTCGTACCGCCAATTTTTCCTTCCCTCGTGGCGTCAGATCCCGTTCCCGCTGCACCATTTAGGGGGATGAAAAATAGATGTTGGCCGATTCTCAGACCTACTCAATATGCTCACAAAATTTCATTCAATCAGTCAATTCAATCATTTCAATTCGGTCAAGCCGTTTCGGAGGAGTATGGCAACGAAAACTGTGACCCGAGAATTTTATATATTAGATTATGCTGTACATCTAAATATTTATAAACTCCACAAGCTGTTGTAATCACTAATAAGTTTGATTGTTAGTCCAGGCCTGAGCAAATAAAAATATGTAAAATTAATTTGAGTTACAGAGTGATGTTGAAACTTTTCTTCTTCTTTTATTATCAGACCGCTATTCAGATTCGGTATACCTATTTAAAGTATGAAAGGTTGGAATAGTAGTTACAATTAATATTCAAGATTTAATTTAACAATTTCAAATTTATAAGAACCTAAATATTTTGCTCTCGCCCATAGGTATATTATGCATGAAAAGACAGGGGTATAAAACCATATTCACCAACTAAACGGAGTAAATTCCGGTACTTGTTTATGTTTCGTATGTACTGAAAATTTCCTAACAGTAAAACCTAATGATGCTGACCAACTTTGTCGTAAAACCGGTACAAGGACCTGGGTTCAAATGACTGTATTGGACAAATGGTCACACTTGGTATTCTCAACTAAGTATAATAATAAAGCCTTCAACATTGAACTCTGAAGATAAACTCAAGTATGTGATGTAAGATAATTATATGTACTTGCGTTATAGCAATTCATCATTATTATTTTAATCGCTGCTTGTCTCTACAGGCTCCATTATCTTCTAAAAATACATTTCATTGTGCGCAATTTTTTATCTCATCGTTACTCTCTCACTGTTTTATAGCATCTTTATCTTAATAAATTGGTTATCTGAATATTGTTTATGAATATCATATATAATAATTGAAAACTTCATCAAAAACCGACTAGTATTTTTGGAGAAAATTGGCAACATTGATTTGCATTAAAAATGCTTGCTGTAGCACCCCCTGTCGAGTTGTCATTGTAACACCTATCTATAAACATGCTCCAATTAAAGCTGAACCCAATACTGAAAACTCCATCAAAATCGGATTGGTAGTTTCGGAGAAAATGGCAACATGGATTTGCACAAACAAACAAACAAACACACAAACAACCTCTCTCCCAAACGCATACGTTTTTTAACCACGACGAAACGGAAACGGCAGTCCGTTCCGTCGTGGGTAAAAAATAAATTAATCTGGCTATGAAGTACGGGGGTGAAATGGTCTAATGTTCACAACACCCTTTTCACCGTTAAAATTCACGCCATTTCAGCCCCGTACCTACTTCATAGAGAGTTTAATTTATCTCTCCTGGTAGGTATAGTCGTGTCTAAATAACTTTTTTTTTCCTTTCGTTTAGAAATCCCCTTGGTTGTGTCGGAGCAAATATGTACTCAAACTCTAAATAGCTTTTCAAGTACCCTATACAAGGCCAAACAAGTATTCAAAATCTTTATTCAATTCAATTCAATTCAATTCAATTCAATTTTTATTTGCATTAAAACATGGTAAATACAAAAGATACAGGTTTACAAAATTGATCATGCATGTTTAGCCAGTGGTGTACTAGCGCGCAAATATTATTTCAGTCTTTGTCTAAGGAATTCGTCAATGCTGTAGAAGTTATGTTCACTAAGCCATTTATATAATTCTTTTTTAAATAATCTGGTGCTTAGTGCTTTAAGATACACTGGTATTTGGTTAAAAATTCGTACACACATAGCAAGGCAACTCTTATTATATTTGGTGGACTTTGGGAGATGGCTCAGCACAAGCCTATATGGATCTCTCCGGCTACGTGTGTATACATCTTTTGCTACTTTAAATAGATCACTATGCTGCCACACAAACAGACATATCTCGTAAATATTTGTCTACGTCTGGCGACTGCATTAAATAAAAAATAATATACAAAGAGTAAAAACAAGAAAAAATACTTACTGCGTAAGTGTGTGTGAGAACGCCCATCAGTATTAATATGCTTGTTTGCCACATTTTACCTGAAAAATGAACAAATAAGTGGTTAAATTTCATATAAAATCCTACTATTTCCATGACCTAGTAGAAGGCAGGTCATAATTTACTGCAAGGTTCTCTATATTTTTAATACTGTTTTGATAGTATCAACATTTTAATACTTTACCAGTATCATAATGAAGAGTTAGATATTATTTTCAACCGTAATATCCCCACACATTGCATCCGAATTCGGTGCGCACCGTGAGGTATGAAAGGAACTTCATCCCACGTACGCTCATGCTGTGGAATGAACTCCCTGCCATGGTTTTCCCAAGCGACTACAATATGGGGTTCTTCAAGAGGGGCATTTGAAGGTTTCTTCAGGGTAGGTAGCGCGAGTGTAACGCCCCTGGTGTTGCATACGTCCATAGGCCGCGGTAACCACTTTCCATCAGGTGGGCCGTGTGCTTGTCTGCCACCTAAGTGGTATAAAAAAAAACATACGGTTGAAAATAAACGCTGGTGGTAGAAAATTATTAGCGGAAGGTAAATTTGCCGTGATCTATGTACGGTTAACCATATTCAAACAGCAACGTTAAGTTGTCATTGTATTCAATTTTGTAAGGAACGCTCAGTGCGCGAGCACGACTCGGATTTATCTGGCTTTTTTATGCAATACAAAATTCGTGTTATGACGCCCATTGTATCATTAACGTTATCCTCAAACGAACCTTAGCAAAAAACCGTTCTTGGTTAATGCATTGTTATAATTCATGTAGGTACCTACTTGTATGACGCAAATGAATCCACTCTAATGATGAAGTTTTTATCCTATCTATATGCTTAGCTGGATTCATGCATATTTTGAATATTAATTGATAATATGTTATTTAGTAAGAATGTTATTAATATTATAACCTATAAATATTAGTACTCAAAATTCTTGTTTCTACATAAAAATCACGTACGAAAAATCATTCTATATTTTTTAGAGTACCAGAGTACCAGCAACGGGTGGGCCTCAACTTAAACTTTTACACAATCTTTGACTTCAAGTTTATTCTAAAGCGGTTAAACAAGATGAATCGCAACGCACTTCATATCACTGTGGGGTTATTTTATACCGTTGCATCAATTCTCATGTCGTCATTCACTTTCACTACGTTTACATCACTCTCAAGTTATTAAGACATATTGCTGTCCGTAATTTGCCACTTGTTTTGTTTCTTTTATCATTTTGCAATCAAAACATAACAGCTTATTACACAAATCTAAAAGTGAATCACATGGGTATGGTGAGCGTCGAAATATTTTGACTACAATGTCTCAAAATGATCTTAAAATTAAAATCAAACTTTTGATTGATATTAATTGTATTATTGTCAAAACTAAAGGTACCTATGTACCAAATATGAGAAGAATCCGTCAACAGAAAGGGGGGAACAACAAGGAATTAAGATCATTTTAAACACTTTGTTCATCGAGATCAATCTGATGCTGACTGTACGTAGTGTACGTGTATCAAATGTGTTCTTGCGAATCGACATGCTTTATGTTGCTTTAATCACGTTTTTGTGAGGTTTCAAGGGGGAAAAATAAGTAAGATATTGCAGAAATGATATTTTCGCCGAAAAAAATATCAAAAGTAAGTATTCATTTTTTTTTATAAAGGACACGTCAATTTGACTTCACGCCTGATTTTAAGCTAAAGGCAAATCTCGAAAAGGGGGTCACCATCGCAAACATCATGTTAACAGTGGTGGCACTCAGCTTGACCGCCTCATCAGATGCCTTTTCACGCCCCGCTTAAAGGACCCGGGACTGTAGGAAGAAGGAAACACGTGAGCTGGCAGGGAGTTCCAGGTCTTAGTGGTGCGGCATTAGAATGAGTCACTAAAAGGCGTGGTTTTAGCAGGTATACTCTGCACCGTATATGGATGGCATTTTAGCCCTGCACGTGTCGTCCTGTGAAGGAAAGGAGAGGGTGGGACTAATTGGAAGAGCTCATCAGAACATTCACCACGGTAGAGACGGTGGAATACTCCCAAAGACGCAACATCTCTATGCAGCTGTAAAGGCTCGAGGGTGTTCTTGACCTCAGGATTCCCAATAATGCGGACCGCACGTCGCTGCAACCTGTCGAGAGCATCTAGTAAGTACTTTACGGAGCCGTCCCAGAGATGTGAGCAGTATTCCACGCAGGAACGAATTTTGGTCTTGTATAGAAGTGTGGAATACTTAGAAGACGCTTTAATAATAAACGGTTTGTCTATGTGGTCACAGAGAGCTTTTCAATTTTCGTGTCTTTCGTTTTTAAGGAGCTGATTATACAAACTTTTCTAATACTTAACTAAAAGCCTGACCTTTTCATAATAATTAAATTCGTACTAAGAACAGTAAGAGCACTCTTTTCGTAATAAGACCACTTGCCTAATTATTTTCTTTTACAAAACTGAACAGATTTATTTTCTGTTGAGATGGTGTAAAAAACTATTACATGACAGGTGAACAAAATATAATTATTTTTCAACTACGTTCTGTTGTCATAATGGTCACGCTTCGATGCTCGACTTGTGTAGTCCACAATCATGTTCGCATCGTGTAATAAGTATATAAAATCCGACCTTCATAACAATGCCATCTCTTTGAGTACTTGCGTAAATGTTTTTTTTTTGTGAGGATACTTCCCCCGTATCTACTCAAATCACACGCTGTTACCTACCTATAAATATCTGATACAATTCATGTACTACACTGCTTTTTGCTCTTCTATATGTATAAATAAAAAGATGAAAGGGAAAACTGATTACTGTTCGTTGTAGAACTACATCGAGAACGTTATTAAAAATTGCCTAACGTAAACACGAATTCGGCAGGTTTTTTTAATGAAAGTGTATTCTTTTTGTTTTAATTTTAATGGATTTTTTTTCACTGGACCCGATGTTTCAGTTTATTTGTGTGTTTGGCCATACCTACAATGGTCAAAGGGAGATTATTATTAAAAGTGTATTCTCTAAAATATTTATGGTTGTGTAGAGATCTTTACCTCTACTGCAGAATTATACCGTTTTAAATAAATGAGCCTTCAGACAAGCCCTTCATTTAATCCTATTTGCTCATTTCCTATTTATGATTAAACGTACGTTACGTAAGGTGTGACCCCTATAACGTGTAAACAATTCCATTTTAATTAAACCGTTCAACGCCTTTTTTATTTGAATCATGATCTTAGAAGATTTGGAAATATATATGAACAAAGGTTTCAACTTTCTATGAATCCATCTTTCAAGACGAGGTGGGACAAATTTAATATACCTATGGGCCGTCATAATGAAAACCACTGTTATAAAGTTTTCATCTACTAGAATGATGACTTTTTACTATAGAATTCCCTGTCAGCTTTCTTTAAGTTAAGTTGAATTATATAATAAAGTTAGTTCTGTAATGTTGATAATCAGGGGAAAAAATACATTACTAGCTTTTGCCCGCGGCTCCGCCCGCGTGGATGTCGGTTATCGCGACCAAACATAGCCTATGTCCTTTCTCATGGTCTAATCTAATTCATAAAAATCGGTTCAGTGGTTTAGACGTGAAAGCGTAACATACAGACGGACAGACAGACAGACAGAGTTACTTTCGCATTTATAATATTAGTATGAATTAATACGGAAAATACGCAGACGATATCACGGCGAGAGAAGGAAAACTCGAAATAAATCCCTGTACCTACCAATCTGGCCTCGATTCTACTAAAGGGTGAATATCAAAAGCCAAAAAAATACACGGCAAGCTTGAGAACGGTAGTGCAATGTGTTGGTTTTACGATTTTGATTACTTTTTATAGTATAATAGGTACTTCTCAACCATGGCAAAAAAAATTGTTGAGTAATGTCCTCTATTACATAAAAAAAATAATTACAAAGTGTCATTTTATCATTTCGGTGACCTGTCCTGAATCGAATTTCACTCGTAAAATATCTTGCCCTGCAGTTGTATTTAACATTTGGACTAAAATCTAATTTTGTATGAATAAATTATAATATGACCCATAGAAAAAAACTAATATTGTTTGTTTATCTTATTTCTTTTACATTGTATTAAACAGTCTACTTTTGTCCTGTAAAAAGTTATCATTTTGGTGGACAGTAAGTTTTAGTTGAGTAACTTCGTCAACATAGCGTTTTTGCGCCCCCCGTGCCTTTCCTTACTTCGAATCAGGCCACCTCCATTCGTTGGAGTGCACGAACGCGTCACAAAATCATCGTGGATTCATCGTAAGTATATCATTTAAGTGATATGGGGACAAAAATAGTGTCATTTCTGTGGCCGTTATAGCTCGTGCTAGGTTCATTCAATTTATTTCAAAATTGTGTTTTAAATTCGCCGTAAGATATGTTTTGTTACAGCAGTGTTGACATTTTAATATTAATTCTAATATCGGAGTTAAATGTAAAACTTATTATTTTTATCACCTCGGTGTTATCATTTCAGTGGATTCGGTGGACTGTAATACCGATAACAGTCCACTTAAATGAAATTTAACTTAGAAATGATAAAATCATAAGTTTTAGAGATCCTTGAGTCTAAGATTGAATCATAAAAATTTGGTGAGATAATTCTAGATATTGTAGGTTCGATATTTGGGATTAATTTGATGTGTTAATATGTTTTTTTTTTCTTTTATTTATCACAATACAATAAAAAAACAGTTTAAAATGTCTTGTTATAAAATGGATAATAGATGTACTCACTTCTAGACAATGTGTATTCTCAACGATAATGTGATGTTCAATGTTTAAAAATTATGATTTGGATTTTAGGATGCCGCGACCTAAGCTACAGACCAGAAAGGAAAGGTTAGAAAAAAGAAGGTTATATGAAAGAAGAAGAAAAGAGAGAATTACGAGCAATGACGTCACACGCGAAGAGTGTCTTAGAAAAGACAGGGAGAGATATGCTAGAAAAAAAGAAGCAGAATCGATTCATTGAATTCTTGCAATAGTGTATACATTCATTCATTTTGTTAATTTTCATTCTTTTCGCATAAGTACATAATCGGATTATATAGCCAAACTGTTTGCAATAATTTACGATAACGTGATCTAATTTTTTTTTGTTATGTTTAAGATGAAGTGTTTAGCTCTTTTGAACATATGTTACGTGAACACTGGTTCCGGTAATAAAAAATGAAAACATTTGAACATAGCAGTAATAAACGGTAAATACCGGTAGCTCGCGATTGCGGCGCGTACCCCCATCACTGGGTGGTGAACGCGGTCATTACCTTTTAAGGTAATGCATCGTGCTAACGCGCATATAAAATGAGTCACACGCATTGATAACCAATCAGCGCATTCCGTCAAACGGAGAATCGATCGAGCACAACACTAATCGACAACAAGAAAAAAAAAACACGCCCCGCGCTCGCGCCGAGGCAGACGGCAGACCTCATTCTATCGCGAGACTTCACGGCGGTACGTGATAATCTGAACGTGAACTTAAAACCTAGATAACACATAGTCTAGATTCTGCCAGTTACTAGTGTACTATTGTACTACAGTGTAGTCTACTAGCCGAACATAAAGGCTAGTTAATATAATAGCAGTTCCCAATATAAGGGGTAAGTCTAGTGTCCTTAATAAACAGTGCGCGAGTATTAAACGATAGTCACGTAAATAATAAAGTAAAATAACATCTTCATTCGCGTGTAACATTCCTGCTTAGCCCCTAGGAGCTAAGCGTGATGATAGCTCATTTTTAGTACCTGCCTACCTGCGGTCGGGAGTTCGGTAGTTACCTAGCTGTAGTTTGTTTTTGGTAAATGTAATTAAATTAAATTTAAAGTAAACTGTGATTAACATCGTAATCGTTAAAATGTTGTAAGAAAGTTATTGTATGAAGTGTGTCCATAATATATGTCGCGAGTATACATGTCGACAGACAGCCGAATATAGTAATTGCTTAAGAACTATTCAATTAGTTGTAATGTTTGATTGTTCATATTCTAAGAGAAAAATCAACACGGTGATATCTCGCCATAATTTTCTATGGATACCCACATTTTGAAAATATGTAAATTGTCGAATTTTAATCTCGTTTTAAATCCACGGTTCAGCATATAGGATATGTATTATAGTTTAATTATTACTGAACCATGTATTTATGGTTGATTGAACCGTGGTTAACGGGGTTACAGACGTACTTACGATTATTAATTCCGGAACAATCCAGTTTTAATTCTTTGTTTATTTTATGTGTTATGTGTACCTACCATTGTACAGCGCCGCCGACCTTAGGGCCCATGTAGAAAATTATACGTTGGGGCCCGGCGCTGTGCATTGGATTCACGCACCAGTGCCTAATCGTGTGGTTGTCTCCCCAGAACTTGGTACCGGCTGGAATACCGGTGTCCAACTGTATACCGGCTGGAATAGCTTCACCGCACCGTACCAGCCCGCCTCCGAACCAGCTGAGGTTGCCTGCCCGCTCCGTACCGTCTGGAAGACGGCCTTGGCGACGACCCCGCGGATCGAACTTGTAGCTGTGAAGCCTGGTGACCTTGAGGGGAAGACAACGTCACACTCGCACGGGACCAGCCCGGAACCCCAAGCTGAGTGCATTACTCAGCCTGCCGTTTATAGTGACGTGACCTTGTACCCGAACCGACACTCGACCTTGTCTTAGAGTAGTTTTATTATTGTTATAGCAGGACCTACGGATTAAAGTTGTAGATCTCGTACCAATCGTTTTCTTCATCCTTGACCCCGTAGGGCCCCGTATCATTGGCGCCCGAACAAAAAGAGTGTCTGTAGGGTATACGTCCACGTCGATTACTGTGAGCGGTTGCGCTACTTTGTATGTGTGTAAGGGTACTGTCTTTTGTGCTCACTCCTGTACTGGGTCGGGAGAGAAAAAACAGCTTAGAAAGCATCCAGTTGCCTCTCGTTGGGTTAGGCAGGTGGTAGGAGCCCACCAAAAACCAAGGGTTTTAAGCAACCCACCTTCCAAATTTTTTTTCTTTTTTTTTTCTTTTTTAGAGTCCCCGAGCACAAGGGAGGGTACCCATATATTTTGTGTTTGTCTTCCCATACAGGAATTATTTTAATATTATACTACCATGATTGCCGAACTCGCGACCAGGTATTGAGCTATTAGTATTTTAACTATCGAATATTATGTAGATAACAAATTTTAGTATCAAAAAAAAATTTTTAGTATGTTAGTTATAGAGGAGGGATTCTCCCAACTCAGCTACTTCGAGTAGATTTTTATTGACTATTTAGCTCACTGAAGCTTAATTTAGAAGCATGACGGACCGTAAAGTAAAGGTACGTTTACGTAAAGGACGAAATGACATCCTCATATTTTGTAATTTTTTTTTTATTTTTATTGTAGGGTAACTACGTTTGTACTATGTTAGTCTCGTTGTTCCAACCATCCGGCTTTCCCCATTGTTCGTTGCCAAGTACCGTAGTTTATGTCCGATGCCTTAGGTTAGCTAGGAGCTACGTGGAAAGGTATACCTAGGTGAACGTTCAGTGGTTGGAGGGAAGCACAACTACGTTTTTTTTTATTGTTTTTGTTTCTACTATCTGCAGTAGTAAGATATGTAAAAAGACATGTGGTAGAGTTTAGTGCAAAACTCGAGCTGGGTTGTAGACCACCGTCATTCCTGTTGCAGTCGTTATGCGGTCTGTAGGAATTGATGATCCAGATTAACTACGCACTTAGGGTAAGCCCGTAAGCACCGATCATCTCGTGCATATATTGGTTTATGTAGTTTATATATTAAATAATCTTGTTAATTTAGTTGATTTCAGTTCATAATTAATCATTTTGACACCGTTTTAGTGGTCTCGTACTTAGCATTGTCAACCTAGGCTTGAGGTAACCGCTGGGTTAAAAATAAGCCTTCACTGTGTATAAAAGCTTCCTTAGTGTGAAGTCTTTTTTTATCTGAGGGAGACTTATGTTCTCCCTGGGTTCTATAGCACGTCAGAGCGGTTAGTGACTCTGTTGCCGGTAGGTTAGCTTCAAGTGGTTTGCAATGTACCGTCGAGGAAAGCTGGCGCCAAACTTAACACCTCAATCGCAAGTGGTACGTCCCATCAGGTTGGATAGGGCCGGACAAGGTATGTGTGGTTCGTCTTCCTACCTCCGCGGGAGGAAGACTTGGTGTGATAGGTGTATGTTAGGTGGTGTGTCTGTGTTTCTGTATGGTTGTATGAAAGGGTTTTGCTTGCATTGAAGCCAATGACCTCGTTCCAGAGGGTTTGTTTCAGGCGGATTTTCACTGTTCCCCCAGTAAAAATCCTTCTCCCAGTTCGTCGGGTATTGTTACGTGAACACTGGTTCCGGTAATAAAAAATGAAAACATTTGAACATAGCAGTAATAAACGGTAAATACCGGTAGCTCGCGATTGCGGCGCGTACCCCCATCACTGGGTGGTGAACGCGGTCATTACCTTTTAAGGTAATGCATCGTGCTAACGCGCATATAAAATGAGTCACACGCATTGATAACCAATCAGCGCATTCCGTCAAACGGAGAATCGATCGAGCACAACACTAATCGACAACAAGAAAAAAAAAACACGCCCCGCGCTCGCGCCGAGGCAGACGGCAGACCTCATTCTATCGCGAGACTTCACGGCGGTACGTGATAATCTGAACGTGAACTTAAAACCTAGATAACACATAGTCTAGATTCTGCCAGTTACTAGTGTACTATTGTACTACAGTGTAGTCTACTAGCCGAACATAAAGGCTAGTTAATATAATAGCAGTTCCCAATATAAGGGGTAAGTCTAGTGTCCTTAATAAACAGTGCGCGAGTATTAAACGATAGTCACGTAAATAATAAAGTAAAATAACATCTTCATTCGCGTGTAACATTCCTGCTTAGCCCCTAGGAGCTAAGCGTGATGATAGCTCATTTTTAGTACCTGCCTACCTGCGGTCGGGAGTTCGGTAGTTACCTAGCTGTAGTTTGTTTTTGGTAAATGTAATTAAATTAAATTTAAAGTAAACTGTGATTAACATCGTAATCGTTAAAATGTTGTAAGAAAGTTATTGTATGAAGTGTGTCCATAATATATGTCGCGAGTATACATGTCGACAGACAGCCGAATATAGTAATTGCTTAAGAACTATTCAATTAGTTGTAATGTTTGATTGTTCATATTCTAAGAGAAAAATCAACACGGTGATATCTCGCCATAATTTTCTATGGATACCCACATTTTGAAAATATGTAAATTGTCGAATTTTAATCTCGTTTTAAATCCACGGTTCAGCATATATATGTATTATAGTTTAATTATTACTGAACCATGTATTTATGGTTGATTGAACCGTGGTTAACGGGGTTACAGACGTACTTACGATTATTAATTCCGGAACAATCCAGTTTTAATTCTTTGTTTATTTTATGTGTTATGTGTACCTACCATTGTACAGCGCCGCCGACCTTAGGGCCCATGTAGAAAATTATACGTTGGGGCCCGGCGCTGTGCATTGGATTCACGCACCAGTGCCTAATCGTGTGGTTGTCTCCCCAGAACTTGGTACCGGCTGGAATACCGGTGTCCAACTGTATACCGGCTGGAATAGCTTCACCGCACCGTACCAGCCCGCCTCCGAACCAGCTGAGGTTGCCTGCCCGCTCCGTACCGTCTGGAAGACGGCCTTGGCGACGACCCCGCGGATCGAACTTGTAGCTGTGAAGCCTGGTGACCTTGAGGGGAAGACAACGTCACACTCGCACGGGACCAGCCCGGAACCCCAAGCTGAGTGCATTACTCAGCCTGCCGTTTATAGTGACGTGACCTTGTACCCGAACCGACACTCGACCTTGTCTTAGAGTAGTTTTATTATTGTTATAGCAGGACCTACGGATTAAAGTTGTAGATCTCGTACCAATCGTTTTCTTCATCCTTGACCCCGTAGGGCCCCGTATCACATACTTACATTATTTTTATAATTTTTCTTATTAAATCATTGTGTCGTAAAAATATAAGAGTTGATTTAGTACATTTTGAAGTTTTACATACAAAACACTATTATTATTACCAGTAATTAAAAAAACCCGACTGCCACTGAAAAGACCGAAATAAGTTTGATAGCAGTCGGTACCCATTAATTTTCTTTCGGTTTATGATTGGAAAATGGGTACCGCCTGCTATCAAACTTATTTCGGTATTTTCAGTGGCAGTCGGGTTTTTTTATTTTTTAATAATTTGTTTTATTTTATACTTTTTAGTTATGATATGACATGTATATCTTTTTGTAATCTCCTTTTAATTTCCTTCATATCGTATATACTTGAAATAAAAACTTATAATTTAATAATAACTTAAAATCAACAACTAAGAAAAAAAAACAAATGATTAATAAATAAAAAACCCGACTGCCACTGAAAAGACCGAAATAAGTTTCATAGCAGGCGGTACCCATTAATATTCTTTCGGTTTATGATTGGCAAATGGGTACCGCCTGCTATGAAACTTATTTCGGTCTTTTCAGTGGCAGTCGGGTTTTTTATTTATTAATCATTTGTTTTATTTAACACTTTTTAGTTATGATATGACATGTATATCTTTTTGTAATATTACTTGAAATAAAAACCTAAATCAATAAGTAATAACATTAGCGAGAATGATTGCTTTGTTAAACAACTTTAAATCGTTATATATCCGAAAATATTATTTAAAATGAAAAATGATAAAAGGAACCTAAAGATGATTTTAAAATACCTATTCAACGACACCCCACTTGACATAGTTCATACACTTTTATTTTTTTCATTTTGACAATATGGCGTCTGGTTGTCGCTGTGGTCGATTTTGATTACTTTCATGTCTTTAGTGACACTCGCAAGGTTAAGACGAATCAATTGACGTATGAATTATCAAAATCGGCCCATACATTTGGTCTCTAGAACGCCACATAGAAACAAACATACATACATACATACATACATACATACATAGACTGATAAACACATTACCCTCCTTTGCGTCGCGCAGTCGGGTAATTAGCGACTGTTTTGTTAAATAACTTTAAATCGTTATATATCCTAAACTATTATTTTAAATGAAAAATGAACCTTAAGATGATTTTAAAATACCTATTTAACGACACCTCACTTGACATAGTTCATCTACTTTTTTTTCATTTTGACAAAATTTTGGCGTCTGGTTTTCGCCGTGGTAAATTTTGATTACTGTCATGTTTTTAGTGACACTCGCAAGGTTAAGACGAATTGATTGACGTAAGAATTATCAAAATCGGCCTATGCATTTGGTCTCTAGACCGCCACATAGACACAAACATACTTACATAGACTGATAAACACATTATCCTCCTTTGCGTCGCGCAGTCGGGTAAGAACACAACACTCGTTCCGCAAAAAAATTAACTTTTTTTCTCTAATATAATAGTTTGATCGTATATTTAATAAATATCACAAATACAGTCTAGTGATATCTCTATGGAATTTATTTAGATTCGTTTCAGACAATCTACGGAATCCTCCTAAAAATAAATGATGTCCTTGGCTGTATCATTTCAGTGGGCTAATTTCATTCCGGTGCACAGTCTAGTCATTTCGGTGGACGATTTATCATTTCAGTGAACACTTTTCATTTCTGTGGGCTCCCAAAAATTCAATCTTAAATATTTCAGTAAGTTTTGATGTTACATGATGTCCACTCACGCATATGTTATAAATAAGATTAAAGTTTATTTTCGTTACAAAATATATTAACAAGACATTGTAATAGAAAAATCTCACCGAAATGATACAAAAAAATCACTTGTTGAAAATCACCCTAAAGTTAAACTATTGTCAAACCACAGAGATTGCAAAAAGCGGCATTAAAGTTTAGACTTTATTTCTATACACTAAGGTCCAAAATTAAATGACAAAAGTTTCATTACACTCTTTTTTTTCACTCTGCTAACAGTTATTTAATATTGAACTTTAAACACATCGATTTAAAGTCTATAATGTATTGTCGCTTTTTGCAATCTCTGTGGTTTGACAATAGTATTGCTTTAGTAGAATCGAGGCCCAGGTGTGGAAACAATAGGCCAAAGCGTCCCAACATTGGGAGAGGCCTATTTCCAGCAAAGAACTGCGATAGATAGCGATTTGATTGAGGGTGATATGATACCAGATGATTGTAAATCATGACAATATATAAAATAAATATTCCACAACATTCTACACAACGCTATCTAGACCCATGGTAAGCTTTTATAGCTTGTGTTGTGGAATCTAGAATGCGGATAAACATACTTATATACTTTTTTTTTTCTAAATGCATACATGTTATATATAGAAACACCCAGACCAATGCAAATAGCCATATTCATGCATACAAATATTTGCACTGAGCGGGAATCGAACCCGCGCCTCCTGCGTGGCAGTCGCGTGCACTACCACCACGCCACGGAGATGTAAATCATGAAAATGGAGATGTAATCTGCGGTAGCCTAGTGGTATGGGTAATGGACTGCTGAGACGAGGTCTCGAGTTCGATCCCAGGTTTACCATGGCACACACCAATGGCTTTTCGATGCTTTTCGAAGTTATGTACCTATGTATTTATCGTAGGTTTATTAGTGCCCGGTTAATGGCAATAGGCTAGCCACCTATTACATTGGGACCTAAACATAAACTGGCGAAATGTGGGTGCTAGCACCTCTGCCTACCCCTTCGGGGATTATAGGCGTGAGTTTATGTTACGTATGTTATGAGATGTAATTATAAATCACTAGCTTTTGCCCGCGTCTCCGCCCGCGTGGAAGTCGGTTATCGCTACCAAACATAGCCTATGTCCTTTCTCATGGTCTAGTCTACCCCAAATTTCATCAAAATCGGTTCAGTGGTCTAGGCGTGAAAGCGTAACATACAGACAGACAGACAGACAGACAGAGTTACTTTCGCATTTATAATATTAAGTATGGGTTACCAGTATGGTTATCATTAAGCCAACATTTCTATAGGTGAATGAACATGAACAACATGATGTTCAACATTGTCATCAGCGTCATAATCATTATAATCTTATTTTTTTGTTTGTCAGACCTTCCTGGTAGATATATTACGAATTATTCAAACCATGATTTTATCTAAGTATAATATCACATATTAGATTAGATCTTAGTATTTATATTTGTCTTTTATTTAAATATTTTATTTCAAAATAGCATGCTAGTTGATACCAGCGGCCCCGCCTGCGCGGATGACGGTTATCGAGTTTTACTCAATAAGTAGGTAGATTTTTATACTAAAACATTTCTAATAAAAAAACCACATCAATGTTTTTTCTTCACTACTAGGTACCACTGCTACTATAGTCATCACAAGATAAAAGGTTTAGTTATACCATATTTTGCCTTCTTGACGCAATTAGCGATATAACCATACGACTCGGTCCATAATACTCACGATAAAACGATTTAAGTTTGTACGAGAATTTAATCGATTTGAATTATATATAGTAAAGTGTATTAGATTACACGTTCCTTAACTGATTATTATTAGTCTGTTGAAAATATTAAATAATCGTAATGCACAGCACTATGGTATCTGTCAATGAAAAATGTAACTAACTTCAAAACATTTCGATCGCTAAAAAATAAAGAACTTCATGGGCGTTACCCATAGAGTAGAGAAATACATCAGTCAAAGCGGACCTTTTAGATTTTGTGAGTGTAACGAGTAGTAGTGGTAAAGTGTAGAAAAAACAGACAAACAGATTAATATTAGAGGTATTGGGTTATTTGCTATTATTAATTTCTTCTTCTGCTTCTGATATTTTGATTCCGAGAGGAACAGAAACAGACAAACAGATTATTATTACCGTAATGTACTAAATATAACATACCTCAAGTTTTTCTATATCTATAATGTACAGACACAACTATTTTACAAGAGTATATACGAGTACATGTTCATTAGCAGAAATAGGAGATAAAATTAATAAGGAAGTAGGTATAAAAACGTTTCTAATTATGTATTCAGTATACATTTATATAATTTATCGTATTATATTTTTAGACGGTTAACGGTGTTATTTAAAATACATATGTTTATATGAAAGACTTATTTCATAACTGTTTTTTCTTTTTATACTTAAGTATTTGACCTCTGGTTTGAGATTACAAACCGAATCCATTTATAAAACGAAAGTCATGGACACGGATATAAAGACGGAAAATACCTACTTATAATAATGTTACCTTACACTAGAATATCAGTTACCTAATCATGCTCATACAGCTTACCGGATCTGATTGAAATTTGGTACATGGATAGATCACAGTCTGACACAACACATAGACTACTTTTCATTCACTAAATGCGAAAAGCAAGAGAGCATAGGTGGGCAGACAAGCATCCAGTTCTGGCAAGTTTCATCAGACCAAGCGAAGAACTGCCGCCTGGACTTCATCTCCAGTGGCCAACTTAAAAGTCTTTAAACCACCTGCAGGAAAAACTGCTGTAGGGAAAACATTGCAAAATGGAGCTTAATCGACCGGTCGCAAGAGCCCTGCGATTGTGAGGAATTGACTCGAAGAAGTAAAAGATCCACAGAATAGGTCTCCATGTTCCTTGAAAAGACGTGTGGAGCCGCGGTCAATAGCTAGTTTCTTTTTATCTGACCAATGTCTATACGCGGAAATATGTTTCTTTATGGTAACCTAATTATTATAACCTCGGATGTTTATCTTGACCGGAGTATTAGGTAACCCATGTAAGTACCCTTGTTTGATGAGTTTATTAGTGGTTTATGCTTGTTTAGTTCATTTTAAACGCAATTATAGGGGGTTTTTCACTGATGAAATTCGATCTTATTATATAAAAACCCAGGTATGTACCTATAATTGGTACGTACATGTATTGATATAAATCACTTATTATGGATTCTATCGCGATATATTTGTTATTATTTTCTTCTAAACTTCTCAGCAAGCTTTTCAGCATCCAAGATCGCGGCGTGACTCATAGTGGTAGTTCTCATATAGTTTGAAGTATAAGTTATCTCAAAATACCCGAATCATGGTGAATTATTGGTGTTCCTACTTACGCAGAACGTACATGTAATTACAAAACACGTTAGTATAGTTTACCGTTACTTCGTTAATTGCTCGTTTTGTCATAATTATTTGGTTTATCTATTGATTCAATTTGGCAAACCACTTTGGACTTAATCAATCGTATTTTTTTTGTAATTATGATTTAATAGCAGCGAGTTAATTGTTGTTTGATCAAGTAGGTACATAAAAAATAGAAGAAACTGAATAATAGGTATTAATTCTTTATTGATGATTGTATTTGTTAGCGAAGCATCGTGAACTTTCTTTGGCACATGACAGTAAAAAATGATAATGGAAGTAGTTATAGAGATGACGTCTGATTTGCAAATTACTGCAACAAATTTGAGAATATTACCAAAACTTTGGTAAAATATAGAATAGGTAGGTCAGTTTTCTGGGCGTTTTGATCAATAAGACGAATATTAATCTTACTAATATACCTAATGGTATTATTATCAGTTCTGTGATATTAGTTACATAGAGCCTAACAAGGTAAACAGTAATATCAGTACCTACATCTTATATTTGAAATGCCTACATAGATACATATACTTCCGCCTGTTAATCCCCAAAGGGTTTGGCAGAGGTGTATTAAAACCCACATTTAGCCAACTGTGATTTTCGGACCCACGTAATAGGGGGCGAAGCGGGCATTTAGTCATGGGCTGTATGTTTACTATCGGATGGAGAACTCAGCCAGACCTATCCCATAGACACCTTCTGCGATACACACAGGAAAAGTTGGGGTGGCCCTATTCTACTCCACTGTGAGCCAACATTAGTAATACACGTCTAATAAATACCAAGAGTATCTATAAATGATAGCCTACGTAATTAGTGTTGTGAAATCGAGTCGATGTAAACGATAATGTACTAATTTATAGTACTATTAAAGCTAATGAAGAAGCCAACTAAATACCCAACAGTCGACACTAATTAGCTCAGTTCGCTTATGCAAATGTACCTAATCGATTCTGTCTCTAGCATCCCTGGCAGTGGGACCATGCAGGGTGTGTTTCACTAAATCGGATGAAATGGATTTACGAAATAAAATTAAACATTTTGAAAAAACCCACGACGTATAAAAAAATATTCAAATAATGTTTACTGCAACGCCCCCTAGTGGGTTGTCTCCGTAACGTTTATCTAATCAAACCCAAACCAATCACTGAACACTGCATCAAAATTGGACTAGTATTTTTGGAGAAAATTGGCAACATTGATTTGCATTAAAAATGCTTGCTGTAGCACCCCCTGTTGAGTTGTCATTGTAACACCTATCTAAAACATGCTCCAATTAAAGCCGAACCCAGAACTGAAAACTGCATCAAAATTGGATTGGTAGTTTTGGAGAAAATGGCAACATGGATTTGCACACACAAACATCCTCTCACCCCAAACGCATATACCGTCTCCGTTCTGTTGCGGGTAAAAAGAAGATATTAAAAGCGAATACTGGGCCTAGTCATATAAGTATCTTTTTTGTCAGGGACTTTTTCGTACATTTGTCTGTCAATGTCCACAGTGCTTCAGTGGTATAATGTACACGGTACTATAATCCGACGTGTGCGTTATTTAATACTGTTGTAAGCGATCTAAAAAGCGAACGAAAATGGTTTATGCATGCCAATAGCGACCATTACACGAACAGTGTCTCGTGAGAGAAAACCATAGTTGCATCTGAGAGAGTGTGATAGATATTTATATGATATGTTGAGCATATTTACTAACAGTCACAATATGTTGAGCATATTTACTAACAGTCACAATTTGCAATTAATTGTACTTCGAGAGCGAAGTACTTGTCAGTATGGCCGTGATAGATATTTATATAATATGTTGAACATATTTATTTTATTGACGATTCACAATTTGCAATTAATTGAACTTCGAGAGCGAAGTTCTTATCAGTATGGTCGTGATAGATATATTAATTATAATGTATAGATTATGTGACCAATTTATAGATAATATATTACGATGAAATGTTATTCAATAATTTTAGAACCATTTTATAAACTATTTTTATAAGTGGGTAGGTGAAAATCATTCGGTGCAATGTGACGTATCAAATGATATAAAAAGGAGACACCGAATGAAATCGGCACAGTTTATCCCGAGGCGTCGAAGTGTAAGGTACGATATAATTCTGATATGTTTATACTGTTTACTGTGTAATATTATTATGCTGTGCTGTAACTATTTGACCATATCGTGTTGGCTATGTAAGATGTACTTACTCGATCTATAATTGTTGTTTTATTTTGGTAAATGGTAATATCTGCAGATAGATATATTATCTGTCTAGTAGATGCAAATATGGATTACTGGATTATACCCTTCACGGGTATGATGTAATTATGCAAAGTATGTTATATTGTGCCTCTCGATATCGATATGGTTGGATATAGTCCTTGTAATGATATTACTTGATGAGATCTATTGTGTATTAACTGGCTACAAGCCTGATAACCTTTGATACAAGAGTCTAATATTGTTATATTGTGTAACTATTATAGTAATGTTTGGTTATAAGCCTAGATTGTAATTATGAATTGTTATAGAAAGACTATATCATGGTTGGAAGGCAGACAGGTTTTCTTGTTAGTTCTTTCCTGTCTATAAAAGCCTTTTGGGAACTAACGTAGTGTAAAAGAATAAAAGAGAACGATATAGTCATGATTGTTGTTTTATTAATCGTGTGACACAACTAAGTATTCCCCTTTGTATAATATTTGTATTTCCCTAGTACAGATCAATAGTTAAACTTGGTTTCTAGGAAATACAACTGGACCATAGTGAACCTCTAGCACTATAAAGTATTTGTGGTTGCTACGCAAGATCCTGACATATTCTAATGGTTATATATCTATATTCTAATATATACATAGTTAGATTGACAAATTAAGATACACGGTTAGATTCACTTAGCTACTTTCACATCTATGTTAATCTAACATATTTATGTTAGATTATGTTTATAATTTAGTTAATCTAACAAGTGCGTCGCCAGACATCGTTCGTTCTTTGGCAGCGTCAAGGATTGCACGTGGAGTGCACGCATACAAACCGCGCGATTGTGGTAGAAAGAGAGGGAAAGCACGTGCGCTCAGCGCTTCTCTCTGAACTGTCATGCGTAAACCTTTAAAAAGATAATCGCGCACGATTATTGTATAGCATTCCGCCCTGAATCCTGGACGTTCAAGAAAGCGTGATTTCGTGACCGTTTAAAATGACGCACATTTGTTTTGACGGAATAACTCAAGTAATTGGTTAGATATAGCTTGATTTCTAAAAATATAAACCAAACCGGAAAACTTTAGATTTTTTATTATTAGATTTGATTGATAAAAAAATATGTTAATTAAACAATTTATTGTTCAAAATGTGTTAAAATGTAATGAAATTTTTGAAGGTTCTATTATTTTGGAAGGTTATATCGAGAACAAAAATATACTGTTTCTTACATTTGAATGTTTAGAAGTCTTTTGCGAGCTATACGACCACTAATACACAAAAGAACTAATATATATTTTATATATACAAGCACGTGTTAGTTCTACACCATAAGTATGAATATATTTCTATCAAAGATTAATCTGATATACAATCAACGTACTACAACAGCCATTTCAATGCAAATTATATTGACGTTATATCGTTACTTCACGCAGGTGTTGCCCGCGTCATCTCATTATAACCTGACAACTTGAGCGAGAAGTCTTAGCATGAGTCATCATCATCGAACTCATAAGCGATTGCATCCAAAGTTTGTTTTTTTGAAAATATTTTTTTCTAGCTTTTGCCCGCGGCTCCGCCCGCGTGGATGTCGGTTATCGCGACCAAACATAGCCTATGTCCTTTCTCAAGGTCTAATCTACCCCTACACCAAATTTCATCAAAATCGGTTCAGTGGTTGAGGCGTGAAAGCGTAACATACAGACAGACAGACAGACAGACAGACAGAGTTACTTTCGCATTTATAATATTAGTATGGAAGTATGGAAGTATGGAAGTATGGATTTATTCATTCTTAAATTTGCAAATACAGGGATCTTATGTTCGTACATTTAGGTAGTGTTATATTTAGCCTTGCGGCACGCAATATTTTAGCTGGCATGTATGGTTTTCCAGCAGTGTTGGCAGTGGAGTAGAATTGGGCCACCCCATATCTTCCTATGGGTGTCGTAAGGCGACCAAGGGATAGGGCTGTTATACACCCGACTGTAAACTTACAGCACACAACAAAGTGCCTGCATGATATGATAGGCAGGCTATGATAGGCTCGCCCCAATTACGTGGGACCGAAATTCATTGTTGGCGAAATGTGGGTGTTAATACACCTCTGCCTACCCCTTTGGGGATTTAGAGGCCTTTCGACCTCCCAATCTCAAAAGGAATGCCTACACAAGAGCTACATCCGCTGTTTTGCAAGTACATGGACTCAAGAGTGGTTGATGTTGGTAGGGCCTTGTAAATCCATCTCAGTATGAGTATTGAACCGTTAAAGCTTGTAAAATAATTTGGTAAACAGTTACGTTGACCATGACAGTAACGGTGAAAATTTATGAACCACAGAAAAGTTTCTTGGAGAAAATAACATAATACAATAACCTACATACATATGAACTCAATCGTACAATTATTTTAATCTTTGCTATTAAAATATTAAGTTAAATAAAAAACTAAGTATATCAGGGCATTTTACACAGTGCAATTTAGATCCAAAATAGGTACGCATAATTTAACTAGCCTAAATTATGGGTAATAGCAGCTCATTCAAAATTATGTAGGTAAGTAGGTATTACTAAATTTCTTACATCATTATGTCAAGTATAACTAGTCATGTCCAGGACCATCCGATCACAAGCATGATGCATATTGTTGATCATCGATTTCCTTGCAATATCAAAGGAAGGAAAATAACTCAGCTCCATGTCATACTTATCATGATAATATGACTTTCAAACTCTTTCAAAACTTGCTAATAACTCTTAGAACACAATTTTGAAATTAACTAATAAGACCATTTCAAGTCTTGAGACAAAACAGTAAAACTTATTGTCAAGTCCAATAAATTTAATAATATCATTCAATACAAAGTCGAATAATTTCAATACTTTGTTCTTTTATTGAATTGTAGCGCTTCCTTTGAATACAAGATAAATCCATTGTTGTACTGTTGCCTTCAAAATGGAACAACAAATTAATATTGCATGAGGTAAATAAACTACTGCAGTCCTTTGTGTATTGATTTTTCAATACTTTAATTACTGTTAATATTATATCTCTACACCACCTCTTTATGGAATAGCCGCGTGGCAACATTTTCAATTAAATTTTGACTTAACATAATTAAAAATAAATATAATGTACTGTGCTAAATAACATCATAGCAAAAAACTGAGGTTTAATTTATGAAACTAATTAAAGACGACGTGAATCACACTGTAATGGAAAAATAACAAAGTAGGTATAATTTAAGATGAACAGTTTGGCTGTATAAAAAAAAATAGTTGAAAGCACTTACTATTTAATATAGAACAGTCCACAAAATTTTCGAAACACAAGTACAATTCCAAATGTTTAAA
This sequence comes from Eilema sororculum, assembly GCA_914829495.1. Lineage (NCBI taxonomy): Eukaryota > Metazoa > Arthropoda > Insecta > Lepidoptera > Erebidae > Eilema > Eilema sororculum. Next base: position 13,485,180 of record OU618550.1, read on the forward strand.
TTTCGAAACGTTGGAATTCGATCGCTTGTAATCGGTTGCTCTAACTGTGCGTCGCGTGCACCGATGAAGGCTTTACAAAACAAACTATCTACTTTGCCATTCTCCTGGCCGTTCTATAGACCAACGGACAACCGGTATCATAGATACCATTTACACCGAAGGTCTATAAATTGAGAATTAAGTTTGTATACTTACAAGAATAGAATAATTTCATTTGGTAGCTCTTCTATCTATACTATTACAAAATAGTAAATAAGTGGTGTGGTTGTGTCTGTGCTGTGCATATGAACCTAGGTAGGTTACATGATTACCGTATTGTCTATTGAAAATCAATCGACATTTTAATTTCATAGAAGAAAATCAGCATTAGGTACTGGAACACTAGTGAAAGTTTTAAATCATTATTCACAGCAATGTTTATTAGTGAATTCGGTTTTCAATGTTTATTGCTGAGAACAAAATCACAATGGCAGCGTCGTGAAAGGTTGACAAAACCTTTTATCATACATCATAATATAATTTTGTCGAAATAATCGTGTTTTCCGACATAATATTTGTAAGTACAGCAAATTTTATTGTGGATCGGTATTCAAAGTTTATTTCGGGGAACCAAACAACAATAGCCGTTAGGTGTGTTAGGTTAAAAAAAACTTTTATCATTGCATATAGCACGATTGTTCCCGCAAAATATTTACTAACGCAACAGGTGTATGCGGCGAGTGTGGAGGGTACCGTCGGTAGGGGAAGACCTAGGCGCACGTACCTGGACCAAATCGGGGAAGTTTTAGTATGTCAGGATCGTAGCAAATGCAGATCCGTGATCTCTGCCTACCCTATGGGAAACAGGCGTGATTTTATGTATATATGTATGTATGTATATTCGTGAAATGACAAGACCATGTCCATTATACTTTTGCAAAATTCGTCAGTTTTCATTATTAAATTCGGTAAAAAATTCCAAAAGCATAATGCGTTAGTCTATAGATACGAAAATGGCTTTAATGGTTCTTGTGGTTTTGTTTTGTTATGTGTTATCGAAATACAATTTTCACCATTGATGATTAATGACATTGATAATTCATTTGTTAAAAATATTGTCATTATTACTGTAATTTTTAGTCTATTAGTGTCTTCAGTCACACTGCTATTCTATAAAAGAAGAAACGTGGCCTGAGTTAATATCTTGCAGATCATTTCTAGAAAATCATGCAAAAAATCCATACCAATTGCAAATGTATGAGGCAGAGGATCGGTTATACTCGTAATTATATTATTTTCTGCAATAACACTTGAAAAAGTGGTTTGGGCATGAAAAGCGAATGAAAGCCAGGTCAAATTAACGAAATTATGAAAAAAAGGGCAGGTCAAAAGTACTTGGAACCGGCGGGCTTCCATGAAAGGATTGATGACCGGAGAGGAAGATCGTGAGTCGTTGTATTACCACAATAAATAAATAATATCTATGTACTTAGAATTATATAATATATTTTTGAGTTAAAGGATTCTTAAGTTTATTAACCGAAATTGAGTGAGTGCTAAATATCAGATCAGGCAATGAACAAGAAGTTGGATCAACAAGAAGCCCAAACTAAATAAAACCATTTAAAACATAAACGAGTAGGTTATATTTCGGTTCGCTTTGCACAAGTTGAATTTACTTAATGTCTGGTTGGCATATGTAAATATTAGATATGGATATCTTCTGGATCTATTGGATAAATATGGCTCTATCAAATCCCCCGAAACCCAAACCAACCTCAGCTACAAATTCATAAATAGACGGAAGAGGTTCTGATGCAGGATTTCCTCTCGGGGTTAGATGGAAATTCCCATAAAAGGAAGACCCTGGACTCCGAGGTGAAGTGAAAATCTTACCATGTATGATTTGAGATTGACATGGTCATTAACATTATTATACTTAACACTCATAATAAATATTCTTATTCTATATCTATATATAGGTACTCTTAATAAATAAAAATAGTAAACATGGTAAATATCCCGGTGAGTGTTATACTATTAATTGTTATACTACCAACACAACTCTTAGATGATTATGAAAGCGGTGTGCAGCAATTCGTTATTAACCTATAGTGTCCAGATATACCGTTACAAAAAAATAAATAAAAAACAATGTCTGTGTCAAGTGTCTGTGACAAGTGACAAGTAATTTGGAGACAAAAGTACTGTCGATAAATACATTTATTTTATCAAAAGTCACAACAGGAATACAAGTGACAGCTTTCATAGCCAAACATAACATAGCACTTATTGGATAATTGTACAATTCAGAGAAAAGCAGCAGCTGAGTAATTGTGAAGGGATATTACTGTCTGCAAAATTTCCAATACCATTTTGTTAAGTATCGTTTATTTTTGCTTATATAACCCTGTGAAATGTCCGGCAGCCTCCATAGCGCAGTGGTAACGAACGCGGCCGCTACATAGGAGGCTCGGGTTCGATTCCCGCTCAATGCAAATATTTTTATTCATGAATATGGGTATTTGCATTGGTCTGGTCGTGCCGTTAGCACGTTAAGCCGTCGTCGGTCCCGGTTGGCATACCAACATCTATGGCAGTCGTTACGGGTAGTTGAAGCCCTCAAAAGTCCAACAACTGGTCTAGTTGCAATGCTTCGATATCGCCTTTGGCTTGTGGAGGTCAGATGGCAATCGCTTCACAGAAATATATCGAAGTTTAGCCAAATCTGCAGTTAGACTGTTAAAGCGGACCCCAGACTCCAAGCTGAAAGCTTCGGTTGCGACTGGGATTAATGCTAAGATTAAGAAGAAGAACACTGTAAAATGTTAGAGAAACACAAATCTATGTAATATTAGTATAGACTAATATTACATAGATTTGTATTTTTTTATGTAACGAATGAACTCAAACACTTCTAGACCGATTTCAAAATTTCTTTCACCATAAGAAAGCTATGTTATTAAGTACCAACATAGGCTATATATCATCACGCTACGGTGTCAGAATTCCACGCGGGCGGAGCCGCGCGCAACGGCTAATAAGTTATATAACAACTCATTGCAGCTGCATGTCAACCGGAAGACTGTAGGTAAAAGCAGCGTAATGTAGCAGTTCATGGCCAACAAACTATTATTTAAAGTTTAATAATTAAGTAGGTAGAAGGAAGGAGAGGAAGAGGTAGACCAAGAGGAACTTTTATGGCACAAATAAAGGAAAGGATACAAGTCATATCGTATCGGGAGGTCAAAAGATTGGCGGAGGAGAGAGAAGAATGGCGTAAGTTTAGAGAGAGAGAGAATTAAGTAGGTCAGCAGTCAGCGTCATAAATATCTTGACGACGAAGTCTTGAATGATCTTAAAACTCTCGTATATAGAGCAAATCAAACTATCTCATTGATTTAATATATGGTATAATTGTCCGAACTAAAGGTGACTAAAGCATCAAGAACAAACGGTCAACTGGAAGGGGGTAAAAAAACTAAATTAAGATCATTTTGAGCACTATGTTTGTCCACATCTTTCTGATGCTGACTGTACTAGCAGTGTATCAACGGTACATACATAAATTAATGCTATTCATAACTTAGTGGACTTGAAAAACGTCAAAGTTTAGTTAAAAAAAAAATCCGGGCCGCGGACTCTGAGGTGAATGCTTCGGTGCGACTGGGATTAAAGCTAGGATGACGAAGAAGAAAAAACTTAGTTGACATAAATATTAGATTTGACAGCACTCTACCTGGCCCTCGATTCTACTAAAGCAAAACTATTGTCAAACCAAAGAGATTGCAAAAAGCGGCATTAAAGTTTAGACTTTATTTCTATACACTAAGGTCCAAAATTAAATGACAAAAGTTTCACTACACTCTTTTATTCACTCTGCTAACAGTTATTCAATATTGAACTTAAATGCATCGCTTTAAAGTCTATAATGTATTGCCGCTTTTTGCAATCTCTGTGGCTTGACAATAGTTTAGCTTTAGTAGAATCGAGGCCCTGATGGTATGCTAGGGTGTAGTCCAAACTGAGGAGGGCCAGACCCTGAGGAGGGCCAGACTCTGAGGAGGGCCAGACTCTGAGGAGGGCCAGACTCTGAGGAGGGCCAGACTCTGAGGAGGGCCAGACCGTAAGGGATGGCCCTGGGTCAGCCGGGGTGCGAGGGATATGTCTATGGCAACCTCACCTCCGGCCTAGCACCAAGACCCACAGTCGGCGTGCGGTTTTAGTCGGTTCGAGTCCGACATAACCTCCCCTTCCGGCTCTGGCAGGGGGGTATCCGAGGGGATTTCCGCACGAAAAAAAAAAAAAAAAAGGGCGTAGTCCACAAAATTGTGGCTGCAATTACAGTAACTGCTGCTAATTCTGTTGTTACATCTCTAAACTAAAAAATCTCTAAAATTTTCTAATTGCATCTGTTTCTTTCATTATCAGATAGAAAAGGATAGATGATTTATTTTAGTGAACACCTGTCAAATTAAGTCGGCGCCTTGACGGTACCCTTCAATTTTAGTCGACATCTACGGACATGCGACTTAACTTACTACGTACCAACAAGGCGCTGTCTTAATTTGACAGATCTTAACTTAAATAAAATCATTGAAATAAAACCACTTTTTACGGATTCTATCGCGATATATTTGTTACTAGCTTTTGCCCGCGGCTCCGCCCGCGTGGATGTCGGTTATCGCGACCAAACATAGCCTATGTCCTTTCTCATGGTCTAATCTACCCCTATACCAAATTTCATCAAAATCGGTTCAGTGGTTTAGGCGTGAAAGCGTAACATACAGACAGACAGACAGACAGAAAGACAGACAGACAGACAGACAGAGTTACTTTCGCATTTATAATATTAGTATGGATTATTACTTTTAAACCCGACGTTTCTTGTTGACGTATATTGGTCAAACCAAGCGAAGCATTGGCACTCGGGTCAAAGAACACATAGCTGACATAAAACACCAACGCTCAACAAAGTCAGCTGTATGTGAACACGCGCAAAAAGGCACCAACCATTACCTACGGTTTGATAAACCACAGATACTCGCCAAAGAACACAGATATATTCCTAGAATGATCCGCGAGGCTATTGAAATTAAAAAACACCCAAATTTTAATAGAGAGGATGGATGGACCGTACCACCAGCTTGGGACCCAGTCATCCACTTAATCAAACCCAGTAAGCAGCAAAATCCAGCAAGACTTAACAACACAGTGAGCTCATTCTGCGTAAATACGAACACCAATAATTCACCATGATTCGGGTATTTTGAGATAATTTATACTTCAAACTATGTGACAACTACCATCGTGAGTCACACCGCGAAAATGGCTGCTGCAAAGCAGCCGAAACGTCGGGTTTAAAATTAATAATAACAAATATATCGCGATAGAATCCGTAAAAAGTGGTTTTATTTCAATGAGTGACATTCGCGTAAACTTCAGAAAATATTAAATAAAATTATCTGTCCTTTTTTATCTGATCATGAAAGAAAGAGATGCAATTAGATATTTTTAGAGAAATTTAAGTTTAGAGATGTAACAACAGAATTGGGAGCACTATCTCTATAATAGCTATTTTATACGCTTGTCTACTATAGTTTAAACCACGCGGGTCGTGGATAACGAACCTTTATAACTGTCCAACCAAGTATTTATATTATCTTATCATCCTAACAATAAATCAGACGGATTATTAATGAGTTTTATAAAATAAATATCATTCAGATATTTATTTTATAAAACTCATTGCTAATTTTATGTTGTCTACCATAACAAAGAATTTATCTTCTTATTGTCTCATTGCTTATACGAGACAGTAAGAAGATAAATCACACAATTCCTAACCGCAGAGTTAATACGAGAATATACATATACATTATTAATACGCTGAAGATACACAACCCCTGTGTCTTTTCTCGTGAGTGTTCGTATAACGTAGCTCAGTAAGTATAGCACTGTTCTCAATCTCATAGTATACACATTTTCTTTTTTTATGGAATAGGGAGGCAAACGAGCATAAGGATCGCCTGATGGTAAGCGATCACCGCCGCCCATGAAGAACACCAGAGGAGTCACAAGTGCGTTGCCTTTCATTTAAACATATCCCATGAAGAGCCTAGTTGATAATAACTTCTAAAACTTAAAAAAAAATGTATTTAAAGCAATTAGAATGCTAGGTATTCCAATTGATTAAGAATGAATGAATTGCTCAGGCGGGACTTGAATCTTTTCCATTATTTCGACATGGTAAGAGATGATAAGATTATTATTTAGAGCTGCACAGTGAATACTTCTATAGTTAAAACTAAGAATTAGTGTAAATACTCGTGGCCGCCTCTGAAAACCAGCGCTGTCCGCCTGCACTACTACGCGGACAGCATTTACGCTGAGAGGTGACCTTTATTATGCACAGTTGTGTTTTATTTATTTTATAGTTTTTTTTATTGTCAACCAATTTTTTGGGTGTATAATAAAATTTTTTTTTTCTTTCTTTCTTTTCTTTAAATATTGGATGTGGCCGCTCGGGACCAGTTACATAGGATACATATTTATATATATATATATATATACATGGAGTTTAACTTACTGACTGAAAGATATCGATGTAGAAGTTACTAGAGTTAATAGATTAAAATTATGTAAATATTATACAAATCGACGGATGACAAAGTCATTCACCAAACGAAAAAATATATTTTGCGTAATCTATAAGCATTTTATGCTGGTATACATCACTCTAAATACACACACATTGCATGCGTTGCGTAGATCGTGCTCGGTGACATTCTATGAGCTCTATGTTTCAGAACAAAAATATAAATATCTTTTTTAACCATACCAATAGTAAGGAAAGCAGTCATTAGATATACTGGTTATTATGAGGTTAATATAACATGAGATTTTTTAATATATGTATATTCAGTAGGTAGCTACGGCTTAGTAGACGAGAAAAATTTGTTAAATCATACCGAATTTGGCCAAACTATAGTTCTCTAGATTTTAAAGTCTCGGAGCTATAATCATAGATTATTATATATACTAGGCTATAATCGTACTGCGAATAGACAGACGAACAAACTGAAATTATAAGTATTCTGTGCTGATTACGGAATACTAAAAAGGTAAATTGTAGTTTTAAGAGGAATAAAAATGACAAATCTGGTTTTTAGGCGTATGTTTAGAGACCAACTCCTTTTTTATTTGTGGACGTATTTGAAAACTGTTTACACTGTTTTATTTGTTGGTTTCTTGTCTACATTTGGTACATTTTTAGTTATTCTTACTTTATAATTACTATATGAAAATCATTCCCATAGCAAAAAGGTCACTCAAAAGAAAAGTTACAACTACTTCTAAACAGAAAGGAATTTTTACGTAATTTTTTAACTAAAAGAAAGATAAAGGTCTGAAGTATAAGTGGTACATTTTTCCGTTCAATACATTAACTTTTGAAGTCACAGGCCACCTTTTTGTTACGTTCTTGAGAGTTTGGCTTAGCGGGTGCCTATGCGGGGGCCGGACGGCAGTGCCGTGATGGCTGTTGGACGGGGAGGTTGTGCTTCACGTTTTCGCAGCTTTGACAGCAACACAATTCGAGACTAATGCACAAGTGAACAGATAAGACACTTCTTTGAGAAGCCGAAAATAAATTCGGTAAAAAAGCTAAGCTTTAAACTCTCAAGAAATACATGAAAATGTTGTGTTGATTATTTTATTCACACACTTTATTTATTACCAACTGTTGCCCACGGCTCCAGCCAGGTAGATTTTGGATGCCGTTTCGGATGGTGATCCTCACTCATAGTGTAATGATATAAAACCTATGACACTGATAAATAGTGTGGGTTTCTATTGGTGAAATAATTCTTAGAATTGGTTCTGTAGATCCAGAGATAAACCTCTATAACGTCACAAACTACTTCTACCTATATACATAACATAAACTCACGCCTGTATTCCCCGAAGGGGTAGGCAGAGGTACTAGCACCCACATTTCGCATAATATATGTATATTAGAATACTATACATACCTATAGCTACATAGTATAATATTATAAAATCATGATCACTACATACCATCACTAGTACAAAATAATTCACTTCCCGCTGTCTGTCTGTATCTATGTATGCTTAGATCTTAAAACTACTCGACGGATTTTGAAATGGTTTTCTTTAATAGATAGTATCATTCAAGAGGTAGGTTTATATGTACAATACAATCTATTATATAATATAAAATGAATCCTTATTTCCCAATAGAGATTCATTTTTGGCTGGACTGGCTGAGGCTGGACCAATTTCATTTTTTCTTTTTTTGCTGTGTTTGTTATTGTCTCGAGAAGGTTTTTAAGAAAGAAAAATTAACAAATATTCGCGGAAAATAGAAACATTTAAGAATATTTAACCATTATATAAAATATCTCACCCGAAAGACGTTGTCATGTCCTATTGGTGTCAGGATCTCCGTGGACGTATGGAGTCCCTTCCGTAATGCTTTCTGTTCTCAAAATAATTAGGACAACATAATACAGCCAATTGAGGTAATTTCTAATTTTAAAGGCGAAACGAAGTTGGCCAGGTCAGCTAGTGCATATTATGAGAGGTTAGGATGTGATGTCTTAAATTAACACATTTTTTGGGCTTACGCTGCAAACGATTGCACTGTGAGAATGTGTAATGTGTGTGAATTGTTATGCCCATAACATACATTTAGTTTTCTATGCAATAAACACCCTAACCATGGAAATATACGAGTATATATTCATATCTTAGATTATTAATGTCTAGGTAGACAGTCAAAGCGTTGAAAGCGGCCAAAAAAATAGCGCCCAACGATTTTCCTGCTTTCAGTGTCTGACGCACTGTCAGTGGGTACGGACAATAATTTAAGATTTTGTAAATGGCGGTTTGTGTGGTAAGAGTGTGCAGACAGTATAAAGTACGTACTAAATCAATAAAAAAGTTACCTATCATCCGTAAGTACCATTGTATGGTACCAATTTTAGCAAAATAAGCCTTTTTTTATAAAATAATTTAATACTGTCGTAGCCATTTTGTACTTAACGGGGTGTGTTGGTAACTAGACGTGTGTGTAACTAGACTCAAGTCAAAACTCCCATAAAAAACATATCTAGACATAATAATAATCCAAGATTCATGTATATAAATTTAAGTGCTGAGTGGGCATCAAACCCACAATCTCTGAATGCTCCACCGCTACGCCATAGAATTTGAACCTTTTGAAATTGAAGTCGTCTGTTTGTTCACAATGGACACAAACGCTACTTAGTACACGGATTTTGATACGATATTTTTATTTAAAAGGTTTTGGTAGAATGGTACCAGAGATAAAACCAAAGTTGCGATAATAGACATCCACACGGGCGGAGCCGCCGATATTAGCTATAATAAAAAATCAAGAATCAATCAACATCGATGTCAAAAAAATACCAAATCAGTTATGTACGTGAAGTTAGGCAGAATATGATGTGTCCACTCTGTACCCTTTTTACCGACATCTTTTCCCATATTTTTATATTATAATCACTTTAGTGACATGTGTGCGGGGTGGTGCGGGGCTGCGATTATTACGTTCGTAGACTCCACCCATTCGCTCTAAGGCATCGTCTCAGGTAAGGACCTTAAACCAAGCGAAAGTTTAGTATTTATTTGATTACCTACTTATCATACACTTCTGGGTAAAATAAACCAACGGAATATTTTATGTATCATTGATTGGTTTTTTATTGTATTTAGATGAATCACCAATGAATTGCGTGGTTTTTTTATCTCTGTGACAAATAATATCTTTGTGAGTTAAAATTTTCTATAGTAAACCGCAAGACACACTAACTATTTATTATTAATTGATGTTTTTAGAATTACAATAGAGATATTTACTATATAATTATATATTTTATTAGTTTCTTCAAGTCGTAAACATAATATTATGACGGTAAGTAAACCTGTTAGGTATACCTAAACATTGAAATATTAACCGGGTGAGTAGTAATTATGTTGTTCCACCACCACCACGCGAACAAAGCTGCGGGATTAAGTTTTATGTAAAGGACACGTCAATTTGACTTCACCTCGCCTGATGGTAAGGTAAAGGCAAAGTCTCGGAAAGAGGGTCACCATCGTAAACATGTACCATGTTAACAGTGGTAGCACTCAGCTTGACGGCCTCATCAAATGCCTTTTCACGCGCCGTTTAAAGGACCCGGGACTGTAGGAAGAAGGAAACACGTGAGCTGGCAGGGAGTTCCAGGTCGGCATACTTGAAGATGTTAGGCGAAATACTGATGATTTGGGTTATTCTTCTTCTTCTTCGGCTACAATTCAAGTTTTTTTTCGTACATGTTCTAATTGGTTTCAAGATGTTCTTTGCGAGGTTCTTAAGATATTCAACGGACAATCTTCTTAATCTTATCTTGAGTAACGTACATATCCGTTAGCGCATATATGGCCTTGCGTAATAATTATAATGCTGGGTTTCGTAAATTTTGTTTGTATGAAACGTTAACTTATTACTTCCGTATTTCCCTCAGCTGATTAGTCGACTCATTGGATGAACAACGCCCCTGGCACACATGTCTATCGGTCACTATAACCACTTCCCATCAGGTTGGCTGTGTGCTTATCTTCCACGCAAGTGGCATAACAAAAACTCTATAAGTAAGTAATAGTTTATTTATAGAGATTTTAGCACCGACTTATCTCTTAAAACTGAGTAAGTAATATTGTATACTAGCTTTTGCCCGCGGCTCCGCCCGCGTGGATGTCGGTTATCGCGACCAAACATAGCCTATGTCCTTTCTCATGGTCTAATCTACCCCTATATCAAATTTCATCAAAATCAGTTCAGTGGTTGAGGCGTGAAACCGTAACATACAGACAGACAGACAGACAGATAGACAGACAGACAGACAGACAGACAGACAGAGTTACTTTCGCATTTATAATATTAGTATGGATAAAGTCCAAGTAAAAAAAAAAATTAACAGATTTTCTTTAATTTTAAAATTACGGGCTTACGTATTGGAGGTTATTAAATTTTGTGCGCAACGTTCAAAGTTACGGATACTTTTTCTTGTGGAACTCGGAATCACCAGATGGTACTGAAATTCATTTTAAAATCTTTGTATTCGAATGTTTTATCAAGTTAGTATGTACCTATTGAGAAAATATTTTCCAAGGTTTAAATATCATAAACTTTTGTTCAGTAGTACCATTTCAAAATCATAAACTATTTCAGCATCGCAATAATAAAGACCAATTCCGATCCAGTACACAACACTGATTTATTTAAATTTTAATCAAATGTAGGTATTTCGCGTTCCTAACAAATACCACTGATAAATTAATACCGAAACAAGTATTTTATTTCACAGAATTTGATAGAGTAGTAAAAAAATAGGCTATTGTTTCGGTGATTTATGACCAAGGGGCAACGACGTTAGCTTATTACAATGTTAAGCAATACAAGCCAGGTCAGGTTTATAATGGGTGACCATTCTTAACATTACGCAGTTAACCCGTAGGTAATCGCCAGATTAGTAGATATTATATTCGAAGCATCTACAGTGTTTCAAAAAAAGTTGCATAAAAACTCAAGTAGGTAGGCACCACTAATGTACTTGTATAGGGTGTCTCAGTAAGAGTGCACTTTTAAAATTGGAAATTGTTTTTCATGTAAGTGGCAACGCTGAAATTTAGCAGTTGTCTCCTCAGTTTATTCCGATTATTAAAAATGGAGCGCTTTTCGAAAGAACAAATATAAATACATACATACAATATATAACAAATAAACTCATTGCAAAACAATCGATTTATTGCAACAACGATTTCCAGAACACATTATCTCACGAAATTCTGGTGTCAACTGGCCACCAAGATCGTGTGATTTAACGCCGTGTAATTTTTTTCTTTGGGGTTTTGTGACATTTCGGGTTTGTGGAAATAAACCCGAAACAATTCCTGAGCTCAAATCGAAAATCCAACGCGTCATCGGTGAGATACAGCCACATCTCGTGGAAAAGTCATAGAAAATTTCATGAAAATGCCGGATATTTTATTCCATACTTAATCGGAACATGTCTTCTTTAAAATATAATAGAAATATCACAACTCTGTCATAAAATACTAGTTTTTATTTTAAAATTAAAAAGTGCACTCTTATTGAGACACCCTATACATATCCAAATTCTACCATTCAACATAATAAAGTAACGTATGTAGAAATTTTTCTTGCGATATACTGCTATTAGACAAGGCTGCTAACATACGAACTGCTTTTTAATTGCAACCACGCACGCAATTACATGCGAGCGACATGCTCAGACTGCCATTTGATAATTGCAGGTGAATCATAGTTTTATGAGTTGCATTTAATATTTGTAAATGACATGGCTACGAGTACGCGGAGTTAATCTCACCTACAGATTATATAATAATATGTGAACAATATTATTCTTATATTTATTTATTTTCCATATCTTTCCATTTCTTCAGAGTTGACAGCACGGGTGTAACGAATTTAGATAACAAATTGTATCCATTCACAAGCCGATTTAATCTTTATGTAATAGTTAAGGAAAACCTGTTATTAGCCTTACTGTTAGTCTATAGTCTTGAAATTCATTTACTGTATCGCTGTATGGTGTTGGAAAATAAATAAATAAATAAATACGAACACGGCAATCTGCTGTGTTTTTCCCAAGCGACTGCAATATGGGTTCTTCAAGAGGGGCATTAGAAGGTTTCTTCAGGCTAGGCAGCGCGAGTGTAACGCCCCTGGTGTTCCATTTATCCATAGGCTAGGTAACCGATTTCCATTTAGTGGGCGGTGTGGTTGTCTGCCACCTAAGTCGTAAAAAATACCAGCAATCTGAGGGCAATTTTAGGCTTGAACAAGGGCACAGTAGGTAAGGGTGGGTACCCTTACCTACTGTGCCCTTGTGAACACACTCAGAAAACCCATAAACAGTACATATACTATTTCATAGGTATATAAACTATCATGGTCACTGACATTACTATTAGAGATATTGGGATATCCATACTATTATTATAAATGCGAAAGTACCTCTGTCTGTCTGTCTGTATGTTACGCTTTCACGTATAAACCACTGAACTGATTTTGATGAAATTTGGTATAGGGGTAGATTAGACCATGAGAAAGGACATAGGATATGTATAATCGAAAACCACGCGGGCGGAGCCGTGGGCAAAAGCTAGTTTACCATATGTACTGTTTTGAGTACCATATGTACTAAATTGGATTAGGACTTATTTAAAAGACAGAAAGCAATGTGTCGAGATCCAAAATATTAATGAAAGTAAGGAGCTTACAGCCTACAAATCCGATTTTATTAGCAATAATCTAGGCGTTCCTCAGGGCAGTGTTCTAGGCCCTCTATTATTCTTATTATATATAAATGACCTTCCTGACATTACTCCAAATCCTTGCATATTGTATGCTGACGACATTTCTTTGATTATGACTTGTGATAAACATGCGGACATTGAAAATTTCTCAAATGACATAAATAACACAATAAATTATATTAATAAATGGCTCAATGATAATAATTTACAGGTGAATCTGAATAAAACCAATTTAATACAATTTAACACAGGTCCGATAATGCACAAAGATCTAAAGGTAAATTATAAGGAATATAAAATAAAGGAAGTAACAGAAACTTCCTTTTTGGGTATAACTCTAGATGGACATCTAAACTGGAAAAGCCATGTAAATAAAGTGTGTAGCAAAATAAATAGATTTGTATATGTCCTTTACACACTGCGTAAAACATCTAACCAAAAAACAGTGTTAGCAGCGTACCACGGATACATATCTTCCGTATTAAACTACGGTCTTATCTTATGGGGGAATTCCACAGAAGTACAAAGGGCTTTTATAGCCCAAAAAAGGTGTGTAATAGCTATAGCGGGTATACCACCCTGGCAAACATGTTAACCCTTTTTTAAAGAGTACCGTATACTTACCTTGACCTGTATGTACATTTTAGAAGCTGCTAAATTTGTAAAACTACACCCACACCTGTTCAAAAAGGCCAAAGATCTGTATCCCAGAAATACCAGACGTCCAGACAGAATCGTCTTGACAAAGATACCAAGAACCACAGTATATTTAAAAAGTTGTACAGCCATGTGTGGTCGTGTTTATAACGCAGTGCCAGACGAATTTAGACATTTACCCACAAATAGGTTTTGTAGAAAATTTAAATTATGGCTTTTAGAAAAATCATTTTATTCACTAGAAGAATATTTTAAAAATTAATTTAATTTATTGACATTAAAATTTGTAATATCTATTGTGATCATTAATATTATATTCGTTTTGGACATTGTGAATTATCTTGGACATTATAACTGTATTATTATTATTTATTATTATTGCTATCCTATTCCTATTATGACATTTTGATATTGATATCCTATTAAGACTAAGCATGGCGTTTTGTATTTGAATGTAATTCTCATATTCTTTGTCCTAGATCTTTTTTCAATTTTATTTTGAATGACTAATGTAAAGCTCAAAATAGAGCCTAAGTTAATATTTGCATGCCATTGAATGGTAAATGTGCTGAACTGTAATAATTCTTATGTAACATCATGTTTGACCACATTTCTGCAAATAAATGAATTATGAATTATGAGTATATCGGGCACTGGAAACAATACATGACAGGTAGATATTCCGATATCTATCTCTAATAGTAAAGTACACAATTACGGCCACTTTTTCTTCAATTACTAACCAACCTTTCCCAGTTTTACACAGGAAAAAGTAACCAAAATCCTTTTACCAGATTGCCAGTTTTAGTAAAAAATAGGTAGAAACCTAACTATAGTTTTTACCATGAACCTTTGTCTACTTACAACTTGCATATGTTAATGTTTTCTAGCACATAAAATATAAACTAAAAACATTGATTGAGTTCTAAGATTCTAAATATAAAGTAAAACTCGTGGATGGACGTCGAATTAGTCATTATTTTAATGCAATCCTTCGAGTACTTACTTGTAGATGAAATTTGCTTGGGCTTCGAAGAGTTTGGGTAGGGGCAATACAGTCAAAAACGGTAATCACACAGTGAATCATAATTTGAGGACCTTCATTTAAATAAAGAAAAGAAGTTGGCCGTTTTATAAAGCTGTTTTTTTTGTTGTGATATTTTATAAATATACTCAGGTTTTATGTATATGACATTCATTCGCTTATGAATAACTAGGTTTTGCCCGCGGCTCCGCCCGCGTGGATGTCGGTTATCGCGACCAAACATAGCCTTTGTCCTTTATCAAGGTCTAACCTATCTCTATACCAAATTTTATCAAAATCGGTTTAGTGGTTTAGGCGTGAAAGCGTAACATACAGACAGACAGAGTTACTTTCGCATTTATAATATTAGTATGGATTTATTAATCTCTCCTAATTTCTGTCATTCCTATCTTTTAAATAAAGGATTGATGAATCTGTATAATAATGCAAAACAATATTATTTATGCTTATAAATATGTATGTAGTAAAATAATCATTACCAATAACATAACCTATGATAAATTTTTAAAGATACCTACGATATTCGATATAATCTGTAAAAAATGTGTACAACTTCAGAAAAAAATAATGAATTGACGCACGGTCACTCAAGAGGTCCTCGTCCTTCGTATTTGTTCGGGAAACCCGAAGAGTTGTTAAAATGTAAAAATAGCCCCAAGTACGATCAAAGGTCAACAACTTTTCTTTCGATGTAGGTATGTCAGTGAGTAAAGCATGTGAATATTAAGACTTAATAAAATATGAATATGTTGTGTTTATTGGCTACGATCTAATCTGGCTTTCGGTGACCCAACATCCAAGAGCCTGACGCCACCGCATTCGTAATAATGCGCACCGAAGATGCAATGGCAAGAAAAAATAGCTATAACGGCATAGGATTACAAACCATATAATATTCCATACAGGGACAAAATAGAGATTTGTGTTCTCAGGTCCAAGTATAGCCCAAGAGGCAAACACCGTACATCCGGTACGGTATTCTGCTCATTTATCTGGGGGCGCGGTAGTGCATCGGCCAAATCGAGCGACACAAGCGTTAAAAAGTAAAACCGTGCCATTCTTTCCTCGAGACAACTCGGGGAACTTTGAATGTAACGCTATACAGTCAGTCAGTGATGGTGCGCTACCAGTACAGCTAATTATACTTGCTTACTCAAAAAAATAAAGTTTAAAACTAAAACCCGACTACCGAAAAATCACACTCTAATAAAATGTAATAAACAAGAAAATATCAAGGATAGCCGTGGTCGTATGCCACTTTACCCTAGAATATATTGTTTTGTTAGAGTAAGTGGCATACGACCACGGCTATCCTTGATATTTTCTTGTTTGTTACATTTTATTAGAGTGTGATTTTTCGGTAGTCGGGTTTTAGTTTTAAACTTTTTTTTTTATTTACATTATTTTGGGGCAAGATAAAGCTAATAATTTATACATATTTGAAATGTGCATCTTAAGCCCTTTCATTTGATACCAAACACGGCATATTTATCTCAAATTTATATTTTAACACAGTACCTTATGAGCGCTAGAGGGCGCCACACAAGATTGAGTGACACGTCATATAGCCTATAACCATTGGACGACAAAGCCGCTTTTAACGATACCTCATTTGTCTAGTTCTAATAAGTAGTTGAGGAGCTATGAGGGAACAAATGAACATACATACATACATACATACATACATAGCCTGTCAAAATCATAACCCTCCTTTTGGCTTCGCCGTAGTCGGGTAAAAAGCATGTATTTACTAGAATATCTTTCATTAATATTCTTGTCAATAGACTGATCTGGGGCCCAGAAATTAATGATACTGAAAACAAGTCCAAGACAGGGCAACACGACAATAAATTGTAGACTTTTTTCTTTTTTAAATTAATAAACTTTTGAGTTTACATAATGAGAGATTTAAATGAAAATGTATAACAGAACTGAAATGTTTATTGAAATTAATCAAAATAATTATTATTTCTAAATTATTCCTAATAATATTCAAGTTACCATTTTAGTTCTACTCAATAATTTAATTTAAGGGGTAATTTGAAAGTTTGCACTGCTACGTAGATTGTGTGTGAAATTTTTGTGTAATTTTTATAATAATAAACTAATCCAGTCGTTATCTCTTTAGGAGACTAACACAACACTCTAAGGGCTTAGTACAGTAGCTTTTTAATTTCCTACCTGCTGCTACCAACAAAAAATGTATCATGGGTTTATGCGAAACACACAACCGCAAGCCAGTTTACAAGCCATATTTTTCAAGGACCCTGGATGGTAAACTGATTTTTGAATTTCTTTTATAGTCATATTTAATATTATTATTAATTTGTAGTTTCTATAGTTTCATTTGTTTTAATTTGTTTTGAGCAGCTAGGGCGTTCCCAACCGACCACCTGAGTTGCCCACCTGGTTGGTCAGTTAGGAATAAATGTTCCTAACCACCCACCTTGTGCATCTGGTGGGTCAGTTAGTAACAAAATATCCTAACCGACCACCTATGACTGTATAAAAAAATGTAAAAAAAAAAACAAATTGTCGTAGTATACACATATCAGAGATCACAGATTGAAAAAACTATTTGTATTTTACTCGCAGGAGAATGTGCTCCTGCACGAAAATTAATCATTTGCAGCTTAAATCTAAACATACGAGTATGGCTCGTATGTATAGATTTAAGCCGCAGCATTTATACAGTCCTAGGTGGTCGGTTAGGATATTTTGTTACTAACTGACCCACCAGATGCACAAGGTGGGTGGGCCTAACTGACCAACCAGGTGGACAACTCAGGTGGTCGGTTGGGAACGGTGGCTTTTTTGTCCCATACGCTAACTACCAACTATATAGTGACATCGACTGCAACAGTTTCGTTAGAGCGTGATCAACAATATCTGTGTTGTGTAAGAAAAAAAAAATAACCAACAACAAACATCCCAACATCTTCACAAACTTTCCCAATTATAATATTAGTTAGCACGATAGGAGGATATGAATAATTTCAAAAATAAAGAGCTATTACAAAAGAAATAACATAACGTAACATAACATAAATCACGCCTGTATTCCCCGAAGGGGTAGGCAGAGGTGCTAGCACCCACATTTCGCCAGTTTATGTTTAGGTCCCAATGTAATAGGTGGCGAGCCTATTGCCATTAACCGGGCACTTATAAACCTGCGATAAATACACTCATAACTTCGAAAAGCATCGAAAAGTCATTGGTGTGTGCCATGGTAAACCTGGGATCGAACCCGAGATCTCGTCTCAGCAGTCCATTACCCATACCACTAGGCTACCGCAGAAAGAAATAAATGTACATATAATCACGTATCATTCATCCCGGGAGAGTTAGGCAGAGGTGAATTATTAACACCCACATTTCACCAATCAATGAATTCGGTCCCACATAATAAGGGGTGAGCCTATTGCCGTTATAATAAATGTACCTTGAACATATTGCTGTAAAAGCTTAACACAATCGTTTCAAATACTTAAGCCTATTTCAAATAACTGACACGTAAAGCCCCCGCCATATGATGTGGGTGTCGTACTTGCCACATCCTCAAACAGCTTTAATATTGAACTTTGAACGTCCAGCATTATTTTTTATGTCTCGATGGATACGTGACACATATTGTACAAAAAGCTTATCTTATCGAATCTGAAAAAGTGCTATAAAATGTGTAGTAAATATATTTTTACTTGGATATTGTCTTATTTCTACGATAAAAAGTGCCTTGGAAATTGACGACACATACCGTTAATATAAGGGATCTTTTGGCCTTTGAGTGAAAGATACAGAATGCTTGCCTCATATAGAAAACAATTTATCCTTAAAAATAAAACAAAATTATAAAAACTCCTTAAAATTTTTAGAACAAACTAAGTAAATATTAAATTAGATGGTTATTTCATTTTCATTGCAACATTAAATTCTAGTTTCTGCTCTAAGTACTAGACCGATTTTGTCGAAACTTGGCCTATTTTTTAAGCTCAATTCAAGGGGTTCAATTATTTCTTATGTGTTATATCCATTCTTTATATGATATGTGGTGGTGGTGGTGGTGGTGGAGGTGAAGTCAAATTGATGTGTCCTGTATAAAAAAAAAAAAATATGTATGTATGTATGATATGAGATATGTACAAAATGAGAAGAAAGTATAACTTCTATCACACAACGTGATCTCTTCTTCATCTTAGCGTTAATCCCAGTCGCATCCGAAGCATTCAGCTTGAAGTCTGGGGTCCGCTTTACCAGTCTAACTGCGGATTTGGCTAAACTTTGATATTTTCTGTGAAGCGATTGCGATCTGACTGATCTGACCTCCACAACCCAAAGGCGATATCGAAGCATTGCAGCTAAACCAGTTATTGAACTTTTGAGGGTTCCAACTACCCGTAACGACGACATAGATGTTCGTATGGTAACCGGGACCGATGGCTTAACGTGCTCTCCGAGGCACGACTAGAACAATGCAAATACCCATATTCATGCATACAAATATTTGCATGGACCGAACCCACGCCTCCTGCGGAGCGGCCGCGTTTACTACCGCTACGCCACAGAGGCTGTCACACAACGTGATATCCTTCCAATATTGCAATAGTTTTTTTAAGAATTAAGAGCATAATATTACGTCTACTACATTTCACCTCTTTTTTCACTTATTTCACGTAATATCATTGCTAGAAAGTGCTTAAACATCGATCAGAATATTAAAATCAACAGCTACTTAGTTATTGTTAAGTAATAGCAATCCAAAGATGACAATACTGCTGTGAAATACACCTGGTCTACTATCGACGTCGTAATAACTGGGGACATCGTACTTTAAATAACTTAAGCCATGTCTTCATTGTCTACTTTGGACTGAATTTCAGCTTAAACTTGTTTTGGTTATGAACCCAATGGAGTAGAATATCTTCTTGTGGATGTTGGAGGGGACTAAGGAATAGGGCTGTTCTCCATCCGACAGTACACATAAAGCCCATGACCACGGTTGATAACTATTTGTTTTGCCATGAGTACCATAACAAATTGACGTTTGAGCCCCCTGTTAAGTGGGACCAGGTGCAGAAAAGTGGGTATTATTATTTACATTTTCGGGATTACCTGTAAATATTTGAAGTTTAATTCGCCATTATGTATTCTTTTATTAGGTAAGTACTTTTATCCCTTTAAGTATTTTTAATAAGTATTTATGGTATTAGGTACGTTATATCTATCTCAAATGGAAATACAGCCTTGTAATTTACTCAGGCAGCAAAATACGGAGCTTAAAGACAGTATTAATATTGCCCCTCTGAAACAGTTACTATAGCTATTTGAAATTCAATTCACTGCTTCAGATTGGCTTCAGTGTTGAGACTTGAATATTGATCAGTCATATTTTGTTTGATATTGTTCAACATGGTTCAACAACAACCAATATTTTTCTAAATTTAAACTAAGTTGGACCTAAATAATATCAAGTTTTTAATAATTCATAAATATACTAGGTTATATATATATATCCAAAGTAAGTATAACTTAACTAGCTTATGTTATGGTATGTAGAATGCGAATAAACATATTTATATAATTTTTTTTTGTAAATAAATTACAGAATTGTTACACATAGAAACACTCAGACCAATACAAACATACATAATTTATGTAGGTAAATATTTGCACTGAGATAAATAGAACCCACGCCCCCTGCGTAGTAGTCTAACCATCTATAACGCCATACACAATATTCTAATCACAAATAAGGGTTTTACACACGCATGTGTCCGCCAAGTAGGTAGACTGTCAAAAGTAGTTATATGTCATTAAAATCACGAGAAGCCGTTGAGTGTTGCCACAATAGAAAAAAAACACAACGACATATTGAAATATAGATGAAAGAAAATTTCAAACAGAATGTGAAGTCATTCAGGTAACTTTCACCTCTGTTTTCTTTGTGGCTTTAAAGGTAGACATTCAATGTAAGTTCCCTTTGATAATTTTCAAGCACTGCATTTTCTCAAAGTGTATTATGCCCTGGTTCACTTTTTAATCCTTCTGAGACACCCTGGTTCCGCTTCCCAATAACTTCATTATTCGTTTATCTTATGGTGGCTTGGGCTTGGGTTGAGGGGCCAAACTGCAATTGCCCGTGATAGATATTTATATGATATGTTGAGCATATTCACTAACAGTCACAATTTGCAATTAATTAATTGTACTTCGAGAGCGAAGTACTTGGTCAGTATGGCCGTGATAGATATTTATGATATGTTGAGCATATTTACTAACAGTCACAATTTGCAATTAATTGAACTTCGAGAGCGAAGTTCTTATCAGTATGGTCGTGATAGATATATTAATTATTATGTATAGATTATGTGACCAATTTATAGATAATAATTACGATGAAATGTTATTCAATAATTTTAGAACCATTTTATAAACTATTTTTGAACTTCGAGAGCGAAGTTCTTATCAGTATGGTCGTGATAGATATATTAATTCTAATGTATAGATTATGTGACCAATTTATAGATAATATATTACGATGAAATGTAATTCAATAATTTTAGAACCATTTTATAAACTATTTTTATAAGTGGGTAGGTGAAAATCATTCGATGCAATGTGACGTATCAAATGATATAAAAAGGAGACACCGAATGAAATCGGGACAGTTTATCCCGAGGCGTCGAAGTGTAAGGTACGATATAATTCTGATATGTTTATACTGTTTACTGTGTAATGTTATTATGCTGTGCTGTAACTATTTGACCATATCGTGTTGGCTATGTAAGATGTACTTATACTATAATTGTTGTTATAATTTGGTAAATGGTAATATCTGCAGACAGATATAGATATTATCTGTCTAGTAGATGCAAATATGGATTACTTTTTATACCCTTCACGGGTATGATGTAATTATGCAAGGTATGTTATATTGTGCCTCACGATATCGATATGATTGGATATAGTCCCTGTAATGATATTACTTGATGAGATCTATTGTGTATTAACTGGCTACAAGCCTGATAACCTTTGATACAAGAGTTTAATATTGTTATATTGTGTAACTATTATAGTAATGTTTGGTTATAAGCCTAGATTGTAATTATGAATTGTTATAGAAAGACTATATCATGGTTGGAAGGCAGACAGGTTTTCTTGTTGGTTCTTTCCTGTCTATAAAAGCCTTTTGGGAACTAACGTAGTGTAAAATAATAAAAGAGAACGATATAGTCATGATTGTTGTTTTATTAATCGTGTGACACAACTAAGTATTCCCCTTTGTATAATATTTGTATTTCCCTAGTACAGATCAATAGTTAAACTTGGTTTCTAGGAAATACAACTGGAGCATAGTGAACCTCTAGCACTATAAAGTATTTGTGGTTGCTACGCAAGATCCTGACATATCCTATTATCGATAGATATATATTCTAATGGTTATATATCTATATTCTAATATATACATAGTTAGATTGACAAATTGAGATACACTGTTAGATTCACTTTTCTACTTATAATTTAGTTAATCTAACAGTGTATCTCAATCTCTGTATAAACCAAATCAAAACCTACAATTTACGGTATGCCCATGATTCCAGCTCAACTTGATGAAAAATATAGGTTGTGATTTTTTGCAATATAATATGTGACATAATCGGCTGTATCTTTTGATTTCTTTGATTTAGAAGTTTGTTTTTAACTGTTTCAAGGCATTGCAGACTTGTGTATATACCTATTTGATAGATATTTATTTTAACTTCATAACGTCCACACGTTCTGAGACAAAGGTTTTACCAGACAGACGATAAAAAGTGATCTTAAAGGTTTTTGTTTTCTTTTCGAGCACAGAATCATTCACATTTTGTATTATAATATTTTACCCATATCATTACGCCAATTGAATACTGCATGGATCTTATATTTTTTTTTTTTGTATTAGTAACACAAATCGAAAATAATGAAGTGACATATGGGGCTTGAACCCACGACCTTTCCCTTACAGAGGAAATGCGTACCTGAGCATTTTTCCTGATGTAATCTAATTTTATAGTAAGCATAATAAATGCCATAAAATATTATTGTTCAGACATTAATCAGTTCGAACAAAATTTCTCTTTGAAATTTAAAAAGAAAACATTAATTGTACACAAAAGATAAAATGTTTGCTGTCAATTATATAAGTAATCCAACATTTTTCTCAATTTCACACGTACTTGCTAATAACGATTTATAAAAAATATGACCTTTCTTGACAAATCCTAATCGCTAACATTTCTCAAGAATCAGATATTTCGACTTCTGGCTTCTATTCACAACACGGAGAGGTTGAGTACTTTGCCGTCCCAATTTTGAGAAACACTTAAGTGGTTTTTCCTTTTGTATATTATTTGTACGATGCTTCGGAACCGAAACTACTACGTTACGAGTAGTGATGTGACTGATGTGGTTTGTGCAAATGTGGACGAGAATAAGATATAGTTTATTTTTATAATCTATATATATATATATATAAAAATCAATGCCACTTTTGTTGTAATGTTATAACTCAACAACGCCTTTACCGATTTGGCTAATTTTGGTCTTGAATTATTCGTGGAAGTCCAGGAAAGGTTTGAACCGACATCCACGCGGGCGGAGCCGCGGGCAAAAGCTAGTAAATTATAAATTAAACGTTACAAGCGTTCTGTCTTCTGTTCACAGTACGGGAGCATGTGAGCCTATTATACAACTTGTGAATCTACTAAACCCCGACAGAAACTAGGATGAATTTTAAATGATATAAACCGCCATTTCAGCTGCAGACAAACCCAGAACTTCATTTAACTTGAATCGGAGGAATAGATTTGTCGAACGAAACGTTGAGTTTTTGACACATCACTACTAACCGAGTATAGGAAGAGCTGTAAGTCTTGTTCACACTCTTAACCTTTGGTCCTACACATAAATGCAAGGTCAAGAAATTACGTAAAAAGACAGAAAGGTAAAAAGCAATGGAAACACAAACAAATGGAAACACTTTTGCAAATGTTGTATATTGAACATTTCTAGTGAGTTGTGTTTATTTCTTTATTATATTTTTAATTAATGGAAACACTTTTGCAAATGTTGTATATTGAACATTTCAATTTTTTTTTTATGTTTAGTCCGTTGTCTACCGTTATGCTAGTGAGTTGTGTTTATTTATTTATTATATTTTTAATTAATTCATAAATTAATCCTATAAACACGTCAAAATACAAAATGGAGGCCGCAACCGCACTCGTGAAAGTTGGATTGGTAGTTTCGGAGAAAATGGCAACATGGATTTGCACAAACAAACAAACACACAAACATCCTCTCACCCCAAACACATATACCGTCTCCGTTCCGTCGCGGGTAATTAAAAGAAGGGTACATTCTCGAAACTGGACTCTTTGTCAGGAAACATGTGGATGTTTCACCTATTCGAGAGGGTTGATGCAAATAGTCGTTTCAGTCAAAGAGATCCTACTAAACTGGTCATAACGAGATGCCAGACATCACTATGTCACAAAAATGCATTCAACATGTGTGTAAAAACATACAATAAAATACCACAGACGTTGCGCGAGCTACCGCAACGTCTATTCATAAGAAAATGAAAGAAATGTCTTGTACAAAAATGTTTCTATGATATTGAAGAATTCATAAATTACAAGGACCGCTACAAATCATAAATAGATAGGTAAATAAATATAATAGTTTAAATTAATTATAATAGTTTAACAAATAGTATTAAGTTAAGTAGGAAATGTGCAATTAAAGTGTACCTAATAAAAAAACAGTTATGTTAAGTTATAGAAGACTGATTGTGGAACACGGAACGCATCCAGTTATTGTTGTGATTTTAATTAACATTGTAAAAATGTGTGCGTATTTCGTAATTCATTTAAAATTATTATTTGTATTAACAATCGAAATATGCATGCCACTTACTGCGGCTAAACATGTTGTGCTTATATATGTGCTTATATACTTAAGTTACTTGCTAAGATCTTTGTTACCATGTTTATGAGCAAATAAATTTCTATTTCTATTTTTATTTCTGCGCCCAGGCAGAAAGGGCGCAGAAATAAAAATAGAAATAGGCGTAGGGGCACTTTTGCGCTGTACCCAGCGCAAAAGTGCCCCTACGCTGGCTGCGTTTCCTCTCTGGATTGCGATGGCCAACCTCTGCACCAGGTGCGATCGAGCGCGATAGTCACCTGTTTTCTCTCCGATCCATTAATTAGTTTAATTATATTACATTATGGCTTCATGGCATCGAGTGCCAAGAGTATTTTAATTTAAATGTTGTGGGGTATTGGAAAGTTTGGCAGCCTCAAAACCTTCGGAGCCAAGCCTACCTGATTTTGAAGTCAATGTTCCTACTGATTGACTGACAATGCACTGGTGCAGGCTTTCCTCTCAAGGTTGGAAGGTCATGGGCAGTCGCACCCATAAAAGTCAAATAAGTCAATTCATGAGGAGCAGAAGAAGTAAGCGTATTCTTCTTTTTCCCTATGTATCCGATTTGTATAGTTAGCATACTTAATGCGGTAAAAATTCATTCAAGCGTACCCTGAGTTCCGAAGTGAGAGTCTGATATAAATTTTTATATTATGTCTTTTGCTATAGAATATAACCATAACTTGATCACCATTTGTTAAGCCTAAATAGTCGTTAACGTTAATCTTTCTAAAGTACTTAAGCCTTAATTTATTTGTCTTTGTTCTGTATCGAACACCCGTAGAGTTGGATACACCATACCTGATAGCTTGGGAGTTCATAAAGTAGAAGATATATTATTAATATATTTATTATAGGTATATTTTACAAAGTAGAGTTCTGGAAGTATTTATTATATTTATATGGCATATTTGTATTGGTTACGGGTACGATATTTAAATTTTTCTAATAATGAAATCGGTTTCTTGTGTAGACATGCACAGGTGCGATTTGATATTAGATATTAAATAAATAAATAAATATTCCACAACATTCTACACAACTCTATCTAGATCCATGGTAAGCTTTTATAGCTTGTGTTAAGGAATAAACATATTTATGTTATTTTTTTTTGTAAATACATACATATTATAAAAAGAAACACCCAGACTAATGCAAATAGTCATATTCATGCATACAAATATTTGCACTGAGCGGGAATCGAACCCGCGCCTCCTGCGTGCAGTACCGCCACGCCACAGAGGCTGTCAATATTAGATTATATTAGAACTGCTGGCATGCTTAAGAGGTGTATACTAATCTACCTAGCCAATATTTATTCACTCATCTGCGATTCTATGAATCTGCTGTGTATTATTACGAGTCAATCAAAGGTGGTGCAGAATAGTAGGTAGTACTCCTATGAAAAATAAAAACTGTTCTGATACGATTACATCAGGAAAAATGAATTGCTCAGGCCGGACTTAAATGGGGGGGTTTCGACGGTTCGTAACAGTAAATAATAGTAATAAGCATTTTTAAACTATTGCGGTGTAAACTCATGGTTTTTACATACTATACGCGAAATTTACACATTGAAATATTTTTTTTCTCTTCTTTATCGCAATATGTCCAGGAGACATTCAGCGATATTTATGTAATGATGGATGTTACGTGAGGTACAGGTCCAGTGACATGTCCTCTTAAATGAGTTTAAAGTAAATCTTGAGGGACTCTTTTCTTAAGTCTCCTCACACTTGGAAATATTTCGTCCATAAGGTGCTGTGCCAATACATTGAAATAAATTAATTATTATCAATCAAACTCAAACTCAAGGTATTTATTCAAAATTGTGTAGCACTACTACAGCTTTTTGACGTCAAATTTGCTTAAAACTAAGTTTACCACCGCTTCCTAGGCACCAGTGGAGAAGAAACGGCGCAACAAACTCCACTGTAGCATTTTCTGGACGTCAATTTTCAAAAATAAAAATAAGTTCTTAAGACTAAATATGGACGAATGTACATATGTCTCGTGTCAAGATAATTAAAGTATATAAAAAAAAACTTATAATAAAATAATTAACCTAAGTTAACAAAAATAAATAAAAAAAAAAGAAGTTCGCGTTCCTATTTAAACATTATGCCGTAGTTACAGCAATTTAGGAGGGGCCTGCACCATGCTCAAGCCAGACATTTTTGTCTTTAAGGTAATCATCTGTCCTATAGTATGCTTTTTTACATAAGGTGGTCTTCACAAAGGTTTTAAATTTATTGTCAGGCATACCAAGGACTGATTCAGGCAATTTATTATAAAAACGTATACCATCCCCCCTAAAAGAATCACTAACTCTGCAAAGCCGATAGCATGGAAGGAGCAGTTTGTTTTTATTGCGCAGATTTCTGTTTGTAATGTCACTTACTTTTGTAAAATTAGATATATTTTTTCTGACATACAGTATATTTTCGAGTATATATTGGGAAGCTACAGTTAAAATATTAATATCTTTAAATCGTTCCCTGAGAGAATCTCTCTTACCTAAACAGTAAATGGCACGAACTGCCCTTTTTTGTAATATAAAGATAGTTTCTAAGTCTGCGGCATTCCCCCAAAGTAGTATTCCATAGGACATCAAGCTATGAAAGTAACTAAAGTACACCAGCCTAGCAGTATCTACGTCAGTCAACTGCCTGATCCGTCTGACAGCAAAAGCAGCAGAGCTGAGTTTATTGGCCAAAGCAGTGATATGGTGATCCCATTGCAATTTCGAATCTATTGTGATTCCCAGAAAAGTAGTGCTATTTACAAATTCTAACCTTTGCGCCCCCAGCACGATATCAACCTGAGCTTGCCTCACATTAGGCAGTGTAAACTTAATGCATTTGGTTTTTTCTGTATTCAACAATAGGTTGTTTGCAGAAAACCAATTTGAAATTACGTTTAAGATATTATTTACATTATTCGCATCTGTACTATTACGATCTACTTTGAATATTAGCGATGTATCATCTGCAAACAATACTATTCCGGCGTGTGCCTCGATCATATAAGGTAGGTCATTGACATAAACCAAAAAGAGAAAAGGTCCTAAGATTGATCCTTGGGGTACGCCTATCTTGACGTTTGACCCATTTGACTTAACGATATTTACATCAACAGTCTGCAGCCTATCTGTTAAGTAAGATTATAATAGTTCTATGGATTTGTTGCCAAAACCGTACCGACGTAACTTGAGCAAAAGTGTCTGATGGTCAACGCAATCAAATGCTTTAGATAGATCACAGAATACTCCAATAGCATCCTGTGATCCCTCCCAAGCGTCGTAGATTAGGTTAACTAGGCTAACTCCCGCATCAGTGGTAGATTTATCACCAGTAAAGCCATATTGTTGGCTATGGAAAAGATTGTTGGTATTGAAGTATAGTTGCATTTGATTGAGCATCACTTTCTCAAACACCTTACTCAGAGCCGGCAAAATAGAGATGGGGCGATAGTTTCCAAGTTCTGACTTAGATCCCTTCTTAAATAATGGTATAATTTTACTGTGTTTCATTAAGGTAGGAAACGTGCCTTCATCTACACATTCATTAAATATTAGTGCTAAATCAGGTGCAATGATATTAATTACATGACTAATTAAACTAACTGACATGCCCCAGTAATCTTTAGACATTTTGATTTTGAGATTTTTAAATGCTTTTAATATGTCATTAGGATCAATATGTTGGAAGTTAAATTTAGAAGAACTAATATTACTCTCAACTAGGGCAACAGCACTGTGAGCGCTTGAATTAATAGAGGAAGTGAGTTGAACTGGAATATTGGTGAAATAGTCTTCAAAAGCATTTACAACATCTTTTGGGGAGGTTATATTCTTGTTTCCTACTTTAATTTTAGGAACACTATCCCTCAATTTACATCTACCAGACTCTTTGTGAATAACTTTCCAAGTTTCTTTCATTTTGTTAGGAGCCTCAATTATCTTTCTTTTAATGTGAATGGCCTTTGCTTGTCTACATACCTTTTTGAATAACTTTGAGTAATTTTTAACATATTCAGTGAAACTTTTGTCGAATCTGTACTGTTTTTGGGCGTATAAATCAAATAGCGTTCGTCTACTTTTATATATGCCTACAGTAGCCCATTCACAGAATTTAGATTTCGTACTAAATTTTTGAAATTTTTGTTTAAATGTGTGTGAAAAGGCGTCTGTTAATTTATTAAATAAACTATTATAATGAACCTCAGGATTATTACCTAAGTAAGCTATTGAATTGAGCTTATTCTCTAACAAGTCTTTGAATTCTTTAATCTTATTAAAAGTTATGGGCCTACACATAATTTTCTCTTTAGGTCTACTATTATTACCTATAGGAAAGGATACTATTTGACCCCGGTGATCTGAGGGCAACTTACTAATTACAGACTTATTTGAGTATACACAATCACTAAAAAAATTATCTAGACAACTGCCAGTCTCAGCAGTGATTCTGGTTGGTTCACAGAAAATATTTTCAAGATTATAGCTCTTGAACATGTTTAAAAATTGAGTACTTCTCTTACAATGTTCCAAGATGTTTACATTGAAGTCACCGCATACAATTATATTCTTATTAGTACTTGATGCTATCCCAAGAACTTTGTCCATAACCCCAATTAAAGTTCCAAAGTCACTCCTTGGTGGACTGTATACGCATACTACTACACAATTATCAAGCTCGGCACAGGCCACCTCAGCACAGCGCTCAACAGAAAGTCTAACAATGTCAATCCGCTCTTTACTGCGGAGACCATTTTTTATTAAGACCATGGAGCCACCTCTTTCAGCAGACTTCCTGTTAAAGCAACTTACAATTGTATAATTATCTATACTGAACATGTTTAATTTAGCCAGTGCTCAGTTAAACACAAAATATCTACATTTAATTCCTGTAGGAATAACTCAACTACTAATTCTTTGCCAGGAAGGTCTTGCAAGTTTTGATGAACTATCTTTAGCTCTGGCATTCCTGTTGTCTGATAAACCGGATAATCTGTAAAAAATGTGAAATATTTCAATGTGTACTGTATTTACAACATAACGGAACATTATAGAGTGCACTCTGGTACGGTTAATATTTGAAAGCTTTTCTTTCATGACACAAGCGGGACGTACGATACCCGATATAATATGTGAACGCTTCTAAGTAATTTATTAGTAGCAGGAAAATACTCTTTCATATTATTATGTCAATTCTCTGAGCCTAGCTGTTGCTCGCGGCTCCGGCCGCTTATTACGATCATTTAGTTATACTATTTATTTTATATGTACAAGAACACGTTAATTTGACTTCACCTCGCCTGATGGTAAGCTAAACTGTCGGCAAGAGGGTCACCATCGTAAACATGTACCATGTTAACAGTGGTGGCACTCAGCTTGACGGCCTCATCAGATGCCTTTTCACGCCCCGCTGAAAGGACCCGGGACTGTAGCAAGCAGGAAACACGTGAGCTGGCAGGGAGTTACAGGTCTTAATGGAAGGAGTCGCTGAAACGCTCGGTTCTAGAAGGTATATTCTGCACCGTATATTGATGGCATCTTAGTCCTGCACATATTGTCCCGTGAAGGAAAGGACAGGGTGGGACTAATTAGAAGAGTTCATCAGTCCGCCCGTGGAACTTATCGTGGACTGAAGATTTAATCAAAGCAATCCCGTCTCAAACACTTTTCCTTTTTATTTTTTATGCATTAAATTTAATGCAGGTGGTACCAAATAATATTAATTCATTACAATTTATTGCAAATTATACCAGACAGAGAATGACATATGAATACATTTGACTGATCAAATTAACAGTTCTTCTTTAGCTAAACTCTTAATCCTTTATTGTACACATGAAAAAAATTCATAAAACATTTTGATGTACAAAGGCGAGCTTATATTGGACAGTGTGATTGATTCTTATCTGAAAGAAGTTCTAACGATGCGTGACTCACAGTTTGGTTTCCAACCTGGACTGTCAACTGAAAGTGCCATAATAAGTCTCAAACACACTGTCCAGTATTACACTGAGCGTAGGACACCGGTGTATGCCTGTTTTCTTGATCTCTCCAAGGCCTTTGAGCTTGTAAGCTACGATGTGCTTTGGGGAAAGCTGGAGGACAGGGGTACACCTGGTGAAATCCTCAGATTACTAAGATATTGGTATGGGAACCAGACCAATAGTGTTAAATGGTCTAACAAGCTTTCTGAAATGTATAGGCTGGAGTGTGGGGTTAGGCAGGGGGGCTTAACGTCTCCCAGGCTGTTCATTGCATATGTTAACGACCTGATCGTACAACTCAGTAGTATGAGGGTAGGGTGCAGCGTACATGGTGTAAAAGTTAACACCATTAGCTATGCAGACGATATGGTGCTGCTTGCCCCAACTGCTGGGGCTATCAATGATATGTTGAGAGTCTGTGAGACCTATGCCGCAAAGCACGGACTGATATATAACGAAAAGAAGTGTGAATATATTGTCTTTAAGGCCCACGGTGGATGCCCTGGTAATGAAACACCTAGCATTACCCTAAACGGCTTGAACATTAAACGAGTTACTAAATTCAAATACCTAGGACACATTCTCACCGAGGACCTTAAAGACAATTTAGATGT
Source organism: Eilema sororculum (assembly GCA_914829495.1). Classification (NCBI taxonomy): domain Eukaryota; kingdom Metazoa; phylum Arthropoda; class Insecta; order Lepidoptera; family Erebidae; genus Eilema; species Eilema sororculum. The sequence continues at coordinate 13,516,836 of OU618550.1, forward strand.
AGAAAGGGAGCGCAGGGCACTGGCGGTCCGAGGTAACATGCTGGCCCGTAGATTCTATCGCTGTAGCAAAAATGTAAAAATTACGCTATTTAAAGCATACTGCCAGGGCTTTTACACGGGGAGTCTATGGGTCAGTTACACTAAAAGGTCGCTGGACGAGCTGCGTGTCCTGTATAACAATGTCTTTAGAGTGATGTTGGGACTACCACGTTTCTGTAGCGCGTCGGAGATGTTTGCGCAGAATAGGACTGACGGTTTCCACGCCATCATTCGCAAAAAAACGGCATCGCTGCTACGCAGAATACGGGATAGTGACAACAGCAACAACACAGAGCTGGACCGGATCCTGGACCACATTTCTCAATGGGGCGCTAGGAACCTGGTCGAGTTCAATGCCAAGAAGACCCAGGCATGTGCGTTTACAGCTAAGGTATCTCCTTTCCTTCCCCTTCCCACTCTTCAGAGCACACCACTGCCACTGCAGGATCACCTCACTATCCTCGGTATGGATGTTCGCTGCAAACTGAATAACAAAAACTATATCGAGAGTATCATCATATCAGCCTCGCGTAAACTCGGAGTCCTGAACAGAGTGAGACGTTTTTTCACGCCGGAGCAGCGGTGTCTTCTATACAAGACCCAAATTCGTTCCTGCGTGGAATACTGCTCACATCTCTGGGACGGCTCCGCAAAGTACTTATTAGATGCTCTCGACAGGTTGCAGCGACGTGCGGTCCGCATTATTGGGGATCCTGAGGTCACGAACACCCTCGAGCCTTTGCAGATGCGTAGAGATGTTGCGTCTTTGGCAGTTTTCTACCGTCTCTACCATGGTGAATGTTCTGACGAGCTCTTCCAATTAGTCCCACCCTCCCCTTTCCTTCACAGGACGACACGTGCAGGGCTAAGATGTCATCCATTTACGGTGCAGAGTATACCTGCTAGAACCAAGCGTTTCAGTGATTCATTCCTATGCCGCACCACTAAGACCTGGAATTCCCTGCCAGCTCACGTGTTTCCTTCTTCCTACAGTCCCGGGTCCTTTAAGCGGGGCGTGAAAAGGCATCTAATGAGGCCGTCAAGCTGAGTGCCACCACTGTTAACATGGTAAATGTTTACGATGGTGACCCTCTTTCCGAGACTTCAGGCGAGGTGAAGTCAAATTGACGTGTCCTATTTAAAAAAAAAAAAAAAAAAAAAAGCATTCTAAGAACCGTGGCGGAGAGTATCGATTCTCCAATTGTAAAATTCCTTGTGAGGAGGACCATCAGTTAGGAACACAGTTCTGGCTGAGGTCCTATAATATAAATATAATATAGGTAATATAATTATTAAAAAAAAAAAATGTTCAACTAACCCTAATCTAAATCAGTACTAACAATGGATCTCTGTTATCTGAAAAATAAAAATAATTTAAAAATTTAAATTTAAATTTAACTCAGAATTGAGTTTTCTCCCAGCAAACCTTTGCAAATTATGTGAATTTACCACATTTTAATATTGATTTGCTTTTAGACAATAGAGGCAATTTCAAAAAACCAAATGTCATGGAAATCTGTTCATCCATTCTTGAGTTGTAAGAAAGTACGTTTTTGCCCTTTTTTGGCCCTTCTGGTTTGAATGTCAGAAAATCCTTTCTTAGTATACCTCTATATCTCAAAACACACACTCTCTATAAATTTCAATCCTCTACGACCAGCTGTTTAGGGTGTACGTTTTCACTACGTCAATCAGTCAGTCAGTCAGTCAGTCAGGACTAACAGTTTTATATATATATAGATTACTGTTTCAGACCAAGCACGGAGAAAAGGTGAAACATAAACTCATTACTTATTACTTTACCATCACATGAACATTATTAGATGTCACAAAATGCCGTACCTCATTTCCAAATTTGTGGTCATGTAATTTAGTATGCGGCTAACATTTTGAAAGTTATTCAATAACGTTAACCGTTTATTATGTATGTGCTAATAGGCACATCGTTAAACTGTAATTAAATACAGTAATTATTAAACAATCGGTTCTCACTGAGGGTTTCGTATAAAACTGGATTGAGGAACATAGGGCAGGTGACCCGGTTTTGGCCATTTTAAGAATTTTGCAGGCTTTGAGGCTATATCATTTTACAGTTTTTGTTATCACGGACATATTTCTTGTAAAAAGTGATTAAATATATATAAATCTAGCCTAAGGATACATTTTTTTTCATAATGATTCAATGGAAAAATAATCCTGTAGAAAAGAAAAAATAAATGGGAATTTATGCCATTTCTGGCCAGATTTACCCCATTTCTGGCCACAGTCATGTGCCAGTTCTGGCCATCAAAATTCATCAAAAATAAAAAGCAGATAATTCAAAGTAATAAAAAGTTTATTCGAAAATCGCATATTTTACGACCAACAGTCTCATTTAGAGAAAAATAGTTAACATTATATTGACGACAAATATGAAATATGTTATTTTATGCGGAGGGTACTGGAACAATTTTCTTTTCACGACACCGATTTTTTTAGTATTTGGTTTCGATGGAGGCATTACAATCGTAACTCTGAAAATAAATAGATTACTTATATCAAAATAGCTAAGTAATTAAGTTGAAAAATCACGATAAAAACTAAATGGCCAAAAGTGGGGTTCTACGTGCACCAGTTTTGGCCAGTCATGTGGCCAAAGATGGGAAAATTCATTCATTTTGGCTCCATTAGTGGCCACCTCACATAACCTCACTTAATAAACAAATAGCGATAAAATATGATTAGTACCACTTAGACAGTGTATTCTTTATGAAGGATTAACATAAACATAGTGCGAGTTTCTTTCATGCGATATTCACTAGCAATAATCGCCCTAGGATTTTCGTATCAAAATATTTACACGCTCAATTCTTGCATACGATTATATCATACAAGTTTCGCACGTGACATTTCAACTTATGATTCATGTCATTGCTTTAAAATTCAGTTTTGCGAGGCGATTCCCGTCAGGTGAGGAAGAGCGGGTGACTATTGCTTCTGCGAATGTTTAGACGATGTGACTTTCCTCTCCTTTCGAGAATCGTATATTCGAGGCTTTATCGCCTCGAATATACGATTCTCGCCCCGTCTAAATGACGCTTAGGGGTTTTAAGTGAATTATTAAGAAAAGAAAATGTGAATGCAATTTGGAATTAGGCATGTTAAACTTAATTCAGCCAATAGTATTTAGAAGTTCTACATTTTCATATCAAACAACAGCAGTTTATGTCTAACCCACATTCGTGTACTCAAGTAGAACTCCACTTATTTTAATATTTACCTAAGTCTAATCATATTTGATAACCTCCGCGTATTGTTTCAACTTACTGTTTGTGTAGATTACCGCTCGCGGTAGACTTAGGCGGGTCACTAATGCCTTGGGATTTACATTATACATATATTTGACTTATCAAAATAGTGATTACAGAACTATGTAATCCTAAAGAAGTGAGTAAAATTTTGAGAGTAAAGAAATGTATTATCATGTTTTACAATTTATATTTTTAATGTCAGCAAGCATCGAATACCCAGTGGGTGTTTTTTTCCGCGCGGAAATCCCCTCGGATACCGCCCCCACCGGAGCCGGAGTTATGTCGGACTCGAACCGACTAAAACCGCACGCCGTCTGTGGGTCGTCGTGCTAGGCCAAAGGTGAGGTTGTCTTCGACAGATTTCCTGGGTAAGCCAGTCAGCTGCTGGGTCAGCCGGGGTGCGAGGAAGCACCCCGGCTGACTCAGCTGAGGGTCTGAACATTGTAACCGGTAAACCTACCTAGGTTACCTCACCAGCTTACCCAGTGGCGAAGCTGCAAAGACTCTAATTCCCAGGGCGCCTTCCTAAAGAGAATAAATTATTGTGTGCAGTTGTGGGAACACCTTCAATGAAACAAACTAAGCAATGAAATACATTTAATTAGCGAATACAAACAACAGTTCCACTGTTCCAGAACTAGTATTAGACTAAACATACATGTATTACTTAAAATACATAATGGTATATTTTCTTATGGTGTAATTGTCTTAAATACAGGAACGGAAATTAAATCTGATCTTCCTTTGAGATAATCAAGATTACATTGGTATTTCTAGGTGTTGTATGGTCTTGTTCCCCCAAGAGAACAGAACTATTAGACTGTTTCACTGAAAGAAGATGATTTGAGTGACACTATAATAGGGTGCTACTAAAGTATGAGGACAAAAATTATACGTGCGATTTTTGTCCTGCACTGTGCGGTCTTACGTCCGTCTGTGTGGTGAGCTGAGCCAGAACCTCGTAGTCCACCGTAAAATACGAGATGCAACTCACTGCCCTCTCAATCTTCAGTCTCCACGTCCAATGAAATCGAGATATTCCACTCGGGAAATTTTCTAACGGTAGTATTGAGCCCTGCGCACAATAGAACACAAAATACACAACAAATCCTACAAGAAACAACCCCCAGCTGCAAGAACTATAGGAAATCTCTTACTAGAATTCCTGGGCGATGACCAAAGTGCAATAACGTCAAAGTTCTTGGAGTTGGTAAGTACTTAGAATTCTTACACGAAAACACACGAGATATCCAATAGACTCAAGCAGATTTCAGCAACTGAAAGTTCTCGGGGAACCAGTTAACCTATATACGAGTATATACGAGTATATACTCTTCTCCGTGGAAGCTTCTTGCAATTAGGTACATAGAGGAAATATTTTATGACTTGTTCACACATCGATAACATCAACGATTATTATCAATTCGTCCCAGGGTGCTATCCAAAGCGGTAATCCGTATAAGCAATTAATAATTAAATTAACCGCCGAAATGTGAAAGGCAGATTTGCTATAATTTATAAATTGCTTTAAAATACCCATTCGCTCACCTATTAACGGTCGAGTCATTATAAACTGAAAAATAATAGTACATATCTCCACCTATTTACATTATGTCTAGACAAGCTTTTACTAGATCATATCAAATATGTATGCAGAATGTTTATACTAGTGCGTTCAGTTCATCTCGTGATATTTTTTATCGGCCTATTTGGTATTGCTGAGCTAAAGTGACTAGCAAATAATGATTTTATTAAATACGTTATACATGATTATTAAAATTCTTAACTAAATTTTTATTTTTTATTTACAGGTTAATTAAAAATATATATATATTATTAAAATAAAACTAAAACTAAATAAAGTAAAACTAAAATACATATTTACAAATTGTACTAAAATATTATTAAAATGCGTCATGAAATTCCTCCGCATCGCATGCCTCTTGCGGTAGCGTTCCCAGAAGGCTGGCAGCATTGCCACGTTGTATGGCAATGCTTAATCTCTGACCTAAGAAGAGGCCAGCCTTCTGGTCACGGGAAGCGTCGACCATACGCTTCGCAATCTCCCTGAAGAGATTGCGGGCGCTCGGACCCCATGACCCCAACGTTTCGACTCCAAACGGCACAAATTCGTAATCTCCGATAAGATTAGAGTATTTGCGCCGCTTGAGAGCCTCCGCAGAAGCTGCGGCAGCACCAGCACAGCCAGCCGTGCCAAAAACTTAACTTAACTTAACTTAACTAAATGACTATCACTTAAGAACTTTTTCTAAACTAAACAAGACTTTACCAGGATCTCTAAAGCATCATACTATACTAGAATTAATAATTATTTACTTACTCTTGGGGGTAGATCAGCTATAGAATTCGGAAGAAACAATTACGCTATTGAAAAGTATTATGAAGTCATAATATGGTAAGCTGCTTAGTAGAGTTCTAGATGGCACTATGTGTTACTATCATCATGTTCTTAGTGTCATTTCCAATGCTCTTTTCGTAGTGCTTTAACTTGTAGGTACGGCTTTTAAGGAAGTCATACCCATGCGATCTAACCTCCTAACATCAGGATATCTTCCGTTAATCAGCAGTTGTATCATTGGCTTGGCACCAAAGATCTCGCCGGCGCGGCGTCCTATTTATGCCGCTATGTTGTAATAAATCTCAGAACATTTAATATACTTGATGATACAAAATTGTATTACTTCAACGTCAAACGATACCAAAATACACTATGAGAAAAATGGAACAAGAAGCCTAATAACATTAATTCCCTTTTCAATCGTGCCACAGTAAGATCAGTTGCGTCAAACATGAACTAAGTTTAGAACTTACAAAGCTCTGGGGATCTGCTGGTATTCGAGTGAGTCGTAAAATTCGAAGTAATCAAATATTCTAGCTTCATACTTCATTTGCTGATTAAAGATTTCGGGCGTAAACGTAGTTAGGTAATTTATTCATTTAAGTAAGCCAAGTTTTATTAAGAAAATACCCAACGTTTATATAACCAAAATATAATAATTGTGTTTTAACTACATATTACTGTCGATATATGGGCAACGCTCATTCCGATGTCAGCGTGACGCAAGACGACCTGAGTTCCATGATTTCAGTTCACCCAAAAAATTCAGTGAAAATTGCCCAACGCACCTGAAGATTTTTTCACTTCCACAAAATCTTCAACTTATAAATTTCTGCATTTTCCAACTTTAGGTTATGAGGTTTGCCTGTAATCTAAAGTGACAAATAAACACATGACCCACTTGCATTAGTAAATGTATGCTAAGGGGAGGCCTGCTTTAGGACGCACACCGAAGCAACAAGCTTACAGCAAAGTTCCGAAGCAATTAACGCGCTCATACTTTTACCCATACGTATCTACGCCTGCGTGAGAAGTAAAATGTTTACACACACGCAAAAAGTAAGCAGTGTTTGCTGTAGGCTTGCCGCTTGCTGCTTTGGTGTACGGCCTGCTTTAACGCATATTATGTTGCTCATAACGTCCAATATAAGCTCAAATTATTAACAGGAATACGGTCGGATCACTCAAACGTTTAATCGCTTTTTCCTCTAAGGCATTTTTAATAACGCTTTTACTATGAAGTAAAAGCGTTGTAAAAATATTACTACACTTTAATCAGTGTGAGTAGTTGTATTACATAAGTTATTCATCAAAGTGAATAACAAAGAACATATAATTTATTATGGTAGCTACCCGCTGCAAAGAGTAAAACTTTTTAATGGACTCTCTTTAAATATACACGGGAAAGTTTCTATCGAAATCCTGAAAAAGGACGTACTTTGTTGTACTTTGTTTTACTACTACTACTATAATTTTGTCCCCCGCAAATGTTCACTATTAGTTCTGAGCCCCTATTCAATGTTTGACTTAAATATTGATTGAGAATACAACAACATTAACAGGAATTAATGCTCTCATGATGTAGGTACTTATCCATATCCATACTAATAATATAAATGCGAAAGTAACTCAGTTTCTCTGTCTGTATGTTACGCTTTCACGTCTAAACCACTGAAGTGATTTTGATGAAATTTGGTATAAGGGTAGATTACACTTTGAGAAAGGACATAGACTATGTTTGGTTGCGATAACCGACATGCACGCGGGCGGAGCCGCGGGCAAAAGCTAGTATTTATATGAATTGCTAGATTAGGCAATTCAAGGGTATACCTATAGGTACTATGATCGCGTTCATCATAAGTATATCATGGAACGATTTGGTTTAAAGTTGGCATTGATAAGTTTAAGTTGACAAATAAATGCACTGTGATTATAATATTTCGCTTTGTCATTATATTTTATAAAAAGACCTTCCAACCTGGGTACGGAAGGATTGGATTCTGTATGTATATTATGGCTTAAATAAATAATAGCTCTTAAAATTCAAACCATTGGATGGACGTGCTTAACACCGTAGTTTCATACCCGAGGGATCTTCTGTCAGTCGGGGTGTGCCCTGGGTCAGTCGGGGTGTGAGGAATATATCAAAGACTACCTCACCCTCGGTAACTGATGGCCCGAGACAGCCGTGCGGTTTTGGCTGCGACCTCCGATGGCTGGTATCTGTGGGGATTTTCGGAAATTTATACAACTAAAAGAGGCTTAAAACAAAACTATAATCTCCTTTAATGGTAAATACTTCTGATGCTCATATATGTATATTATCTAGTAACATTAGAGAAATCACCAACGATACCAGTTGCTTCGTAATTATTATGGCGTAATTTAGATGAACCCTATGTGTGGCATACACTTTATGAGGGATATATTTATGCTGGTAGGTACATACCTCTTTAAGGTACATATACCAATGGTCATAGTACATACTATGACCATTGGTGTATGTACCTTAAAGAGATGTCTGTAATTATGTCTTATCTATTTCCAATTCGCTAATTGGGTATTCTACTGAATAGACAAATTAGTTACTTTCTACTAAACGTCAAAACGGTAAGTTATAAGGTAACTGTATGAAATTTATTTTAGTGATGTCATAAAATTTAATAGTCTACTATTATACGTTGGGTGGATTATTAAAAATAAATAATAACGATAAAGTAAGGACCGACGCAACTTTTATCACTCTTTTATATTTCTTAATTTAATGAGCTCGGGTAGATCATTTATTTTAACTACAGGAGAATACCCAATTACTCATGAACACAAATTTCCTTTTTTGTTTTAAATTTTTCTAATTTTATTCTAGTCCACATCTTTATTACATTTGTTTTTCATTGCCCTTCGCAGGTCGTACCTACAGATAGTGAGGTTAGAAAAAACCTAAAATAGCGAAGTATACGGATCTACCATTGCAGCCTATAAGCTGTGATAAAAAATGATTAGCTATACTTAATTCTCATTTACGAGGAGCTTACGGCATTATTATATTTTCCAAACGATTGAAATTAATTTGAATTAGAATAGCCGGAGTAAGATGGCGGGTGAGGAACTAAAGTGCTTTCATTCAGTCAAATATCAATTATTCTGTCAAAACCAAAGAAATCTCTATTTTATCCCAAGTGAAATTGAAACTGATAATATTTTTTATTTTGTATGATATATTATAATAAAACAGAATAAAAATCATAAAATATAATACAATAAGAATAATTGTAGTAAAGCCAGTAAGGATGAAATTGTTTTCTTCTTAATCAATTACATTTTGCTCGCTTCTGAGAACCTCGTTTTACTCTTTTTGATACAGCTACTTTAATAATCCCTTTGTGCACAGATATTCCAAGACAACGTTTAAACTAGAAATAGCATTTTGAGTGAGCTATAAATGAAACAATGACATTTATGATTTATTTAATAATATTTATGCACACACAAAACAAACATTACATAAACTGGATGAAAAAATTGCTACACTGGTACTGCTTATTTCTATAAGAAATTTCTTCCAGCAGACTTATGAGAGGTGATCGTGAAGAAAAAGAAAAGAGGTGTCCTCTGAATGTGTGTGTATGGAAAAGAGAGAGAACAGTTAGGTACACACACAAACTTACCATTACAAAATATGTAGTAATAATACTTAAATTTTTTTTTTTTTTTTTTTATACAGGACTCGTCAATTTGACTTCACCTCGCCTGATGTTAAGCTAAAGGCAAAGTCTCGGAAAGAGGGTCACCATCGTAAACATTTACCATGTTAACAGTGGTGGCACTCAGCTTGACGGCCTCATTAGATGCCTTTTCACGCCCCGCTTAAAGGACCCAGGACTGTAGGAAGAAGGAAACACGTGAACTGGCAGGGAATTCCAGGCCTTAGTGGTGCGGCATAGGAATGAATCACTGAAACGCTTGGTTCTAGCAGGTATACTCTGCACCGTAAATGGATGACATCTTAGCCCTGCACGTGTCGTCCTGTGAAGGAAAGGGGAGGGTGGGACTAATTGGAAGAGCTCGTCAGAACATTCACCATGGTAGAGACGGTAGAAAACTGCCAAAGACGCAATATCTCTACGCATCTGCAAAGGCTCGAGGGTGTTCGTGACCTCAGGATCCCCAATAATGCGGACCGCACGTCGCTGCAACCTGTCGAGAGCATCTAATAAGTACTTTGCGGAGCCGTCCCAGAGATGTGAGCAGTATTCCACGCAGGAACGAATTTGGGTCTTATATAGAAGACACCGCTGCTCCGGCGTGAAAAAACGTCTCACTCTGTTCAGGACTCCGAGTTTACGCGAGGCTGATTTGATGATACTCTCGATATAGTTTTTGTTATTCAGTTTGCAGCGAACATCCATACCGAGGATAGTGAGGTGTTCCTGCAGTGGCAGAGGTGTGCTCTGAAGAGTGGGAAGGGGAAGGAAAGGAGATACCTTTGCTGTAAACGCACATGCCTGGGTCTTCTTGGCATTGAACTCGACCAGGTTCCTAGCGCCCCATTGAGAAATGTGGTCCAGGATCCGGTCCAGGTCAGTGACAAGAAGCTGCCTTTTTTCCGCGATATCAGACTGCTTGGCCGCAGGATGTGCGTAATAACTCCCGTGTAAGGTGCTGTCGTCTGCATAGCAGTGAATGTTTCTGTTACAGAGCATGTCATTGATATATGATGATATATGATATGATATAAATAAAGATATGATATACTATATGTATACATCACCTTATAATACAGAATAATACAATGTCCTACATAAGCGCACTGGAATAAGCCAAACCAATTTATAGCAAAATATACATAAACATACATAATACAATAAATATGCAAATATATTTATGCATATGGGAGAATGACCATCCCTCTTCCACGCCGCGACTTAGCGTCAGTAGAAGAGAGATAATGCAGCTAATTCTGTTGTTACATCTCTAAATTAAAATTTTCTAATTGCATCTGTTTCTTTCATTATCAGATAGAAAAGGACAGATGATTTATTTTAGTGAACATCTGTCAAATTAAGTCGGCGCCTTGACGGTACCCTTCAATTTTAGTCGACATCTACGAACAATAACATGCGACTTAACTTACTACGCACCAACAAGGCGCTGTCTTAATTTGACAGGTCTTAACTTAAATAAAATCATCTGTCCTTTTTTTCTGATCATGAAAGAAAGAGATGCAATTAGATTTTTTTAGAGAAATTTAAGTTTAGAGATGTAACAACAGAATTGGGAGCAATGACTTCAAACTTTGCTTCTAAAGACAGACAAAGTGTTGCTAGCTCTAATGTCAGATGGTAACGAGTTCCTTAGTCTAACTATTATAATATTAAAGATTTGAGTATTTGAGTACTAATTTTTTGCCGCATTGCCGTGTTGGTTCCCGGTGGACTGAATTACCCAGTAGAATAGGGCAACCCCATGAATAGAGGACTCTTTTGTCCGCACTTAGCCTCTTTTCGGCGTGATTGTACGTGAGCTACAATTGCGTGAAAAACATTTGTAGTACAAGATTATTAACTTAAAAGACGTCTGATGGCATCTTTAAGTTACCTATGTTCAAAAATTCGCAACAATATCGTTAGCAAATACATTAGGCCAAACAAAGATATTTGTCGATACAAAAAATAATAAAGTTTATTGAGTTTAGATGGGTTCATCAATTTCATATTGACATCTGACTAATGTTGAATGGTTTGCTTGCTAGCCAAGATAATGAGGACATCCAGTATGTATAAGTATAGTTTGTACCAGACAATTTGAACACACTACTTAGTAACAAGTTGGCAACACTGCAAATCCCTAGTCAATACAGAACGTGGTCCCAAGTCAATAAGAGGTCGTGAATTTAGTAGTTTGTAGGTTTAACGCTTACCAGTGTTTTGTGTAATATTGTACCAGGTTAAGTATTTACCTATCCTAACTATCTCTTATGGAAAATAATTTTATGAAAACATTGTTACAGTGTTAGCAGTAATGGTGTCGAAAGATAGCCCTGAATCTACAACTCAATCTACGAGTTAGTAGTCAATTCGCACGAATTAAACTAGTACGAAGTGTACTAATCGTGACTTTAAAAAAATATTATTTTTCTGTTACAATTGGTACGAAGGTAATTATAAAGCGTACCAATCGTCCACTTCTAAAATTCGTAGTAGATGATTCGTACACTTTGTTTTTAAACAGAACTAATAATTTCATGTACATTGGTGTACAGAAGTCATTAAATAATATTAAGTATATAATTATTACTATTATTATTAATTTTATATTATTATTTCCTCTTTATTCAATTTAATAAAACTCCTTCAATTCCTTCAATTGTTTGGGCGCAGTTATCAAAAATCAATGTTTAAAAATGATTGTAACATCATTCATTGGTTCCGATAGTTCGTAAGAAAATCGGTAGATGACGCCACGTCGCCTTAAAGACGTATGAGATGGGAAATTTGAATCATATCGGGCGTGTCTCGGTAGCCGAATTGGTCAGGCATTCCCCCTGTAAGGGAAAGACTGCGGGTTCGAGTCCCGCCCGAGAAGATTCTTTTTCCCTATGTATTCGATTTATAAATTACATTTTTAAATACATATTAAAAAAAACATCTATTTAAAAATATAAAAAATAGTACCCCACCGGCATCGGGTACAGGGACCAAGCTACCGGTGGTAGGGCTCCATGGAGAGGAACCTCCGCACAATGCGTGCCGTGCCGTGTCGAGGAGTACCGCCTTCTGCATAAGGCCCTTGACCCAACCGTCTAACGCGAGCCTCTTGAGGTATTGGTCGAGGCTCTTGGCAATCAATCCGTGAACCGACACAACTATCGGAACAATAATCGCCGAATCCACATTCCACATGTCGACAACCCCGTGAGCCAGGTCCAAGTATTTTATTTTCTTATCTTTTTCGGCTTTCACGAGATTCTCATCATGCGGAATGGTGACATCGATAATTATTGCGCGGCGCTCTAATCGATCTATCACCACTATATCAGGCTTGTTGGCTACAATAGTCCTGTCAGTGATGATAGATCGATCCCAGTACAATGTGACACGACCATCGTCAAGAACTGGGTCGGTCATAATACGGCACCTCCGAATCTACAAGTTTATATTTAAGAGCAAGTTGCTGATGGACAATCCTGGCTACTTGGTTGTGTCTATGCAAATACTCGCCGCTGGCTAGACGAGAACAACCAGAGATTATATGTCTGAGGGATTCTCCGGGACGGTGACATGCCCGACAGGTATCAACCCTTGGATGGTAGGATGGTACCCTTATGAATATATCTCCGGTAGTTGTTCATCATTACAACTTCATCAGTAATTGCGCAGACAAAACCTTCGGTTTCTCCAAAGAGATCACCGAAACGTAACCAGGATACAGATGCTTTTACACCAACATCAGGCCCATATAAGGCCCGATAAAATCGTCCGTGCAGTTCTTTACTCCTCCATACTTCCTTGCGATCATTAATGCTGAGTATTGCAGGTTTGCACCAGTTCTTCTCCTCTTTATTCATTTAAATAAAACTTATAAATTATTGAAATAAAACCACTTTTTACGGATTCTATCGCGATATATTTGTTATTATTACTTTTTAACCCGACGTTTCGGCTGCTTTGCAGCAGCCATTTTCGCGGTGTGACTCACGATGGTAGTTGCCACATAGTTTGAAGTATAACTTATCTCAAAATACCGGAATCATGGTGAATTATTGGTGTTCGCATCCACGCAGAATGAGCTCACTGTGTTGTTAAGTCTTGCTGTATTTTGCTGCTTACTGGGTTTGATTAAGTGTATGACTGGGTCCCAAGCTGGTGGTACGTTCCATCGATCCTCTCTATTAAAATTTGGGTGTTTTTTAATTTCAATAGCCTCGCGGATCATTCTAGGAATATATCGATGTTCTTTGGCGAGTATCTGTGGTTTATCAAACCTTAGGTAATAGTTGGTGCTTTTTTGCGTGTGTTCACATACAGCTGACTTTGTTGAGCGTTGGTGTTTTATGTCAGCTATGTGTTCTTTGACCCGAGTGCCAATGCTTCGCTTGGTTTGACCAATATATGAGAGCCCACACTCACAGTCTATTTTGTAGACCCCTGCATCTTGTAGAAGTAGTTGGCACTTGACAGATGGTAAAAATTGACTTCGTTGGCGGCTTGTAGTATGTGTTGATTGAAGCTCGCTTCAAGATGTAGCCAATCTTGTCAGTGACCCCTCATACATACGGTAGTACAGCAGGCTGGCGTTCGACCGTGGCTGGTTTTTCTCGGGATCTGTGACTCAGGCGCGGTGGTTTGAGCTTGTTGTCTTGCAGTACTTGCTTGACATGTTGAAGCTCAGCGTTCAGGTGTTTCTTGTCACAGATCCCACGGGCTCTCTGAAACAAAGACATTCCTACGGTAGCTAACTGTTTAAGTGAGATTCACCGTTTAAGTACCTATCAGTATGAGTCTTTTTTCTATACACAGTGTGGCTCAAGGTATTATTAGGATTTCTGATAACAAGAACATCTAGGAAAGCTAATGAATTATAATTATTTGCCTCTGATTCCATAGTGAATTGAATGTTGTTATTAATGGAATTAAGATGGTTCAGGAATGTATTTACACTATCTGTTGGTACTCGTAGTATTGTGAAAGTGTCATCTACGTACCGTTTGTAAATCCGCGGTGTGAAGGCGGCCATCTGCCAGGCTCGGGCCTCAAACGCTTCCATATATATATCAGCTACGACAGGCGAGACTGGAGAGCCCATCGCCACACCATAGATTTGTAGGTAGAACTTGTTGTCCCACAACAGATAGCCAGTTGTTAGGCAATGTTTTAGATTGTCGGCAAATTCCTCAGGCATAGTGTTCTCTATTAGTTTATTCCTAACGATGTCTATGCAGTCATGTACAGGTATACGTGTAAATAAGGACTGTACATCGAAACTGACCATTGTTTCATTGTTAGTGAGACGTAGGTGTTTAATTTCACTAACAAAATGGTATGAATCTCTAACATACGCTGTTGTGTTACCTCTGAGTGGTGAGAGTATCTTTGCTACGTGCTGAGCCAGTCTGTAGGTTGGTGTGTCGATCTGACTCACAATAGGACGTAGGGTAGCATTTTCCTCGTGTATTTTTGGTAGACCATACAGTTTCGGAGGTTTTGGGCACGCAGGTTGTTGTTTTGACGTCGAACTGTAATTTTTCGGAGTATTTACTAATAATATCTCGAGTTTGTTTGAGTATTTTATTAGTAGGGTCTGTTTTGACCTGTTTATATGTGGTCTCATCCGATAAAAGATCTTCGATTTTTCGTTTGTAGTCCGACGTATCCATAACGACCGTAGCGTTTCCTTTGTCTGCACGGAGCACTGTAATATCTGGCCTAGCTCGCAAGTTCTTCAATGCGATAAATTCGTCCCTGGAAAGGTTCGGCTTGGGAGCTTTGCTTCGACGCAAGACCGATGAAACAACCTGGCGTATAGCTTCCAAATCTTCCCTTCTCATGGTATTTTTAACTAGGCAGTCCTCAACATTGCAGATGATAGTTTCGTACGGTATCCTAGCTGGTGTTATTGCAAAAATGGCTGCTGCAAAACAGCCGAAACGTCGGGTTAAAAAGTAATAATAACAAATATATCGCGATAGAATCCGTAAAAAGTGGTTTTATTTCAATGAGTGACATTCGCGTAAACTTTAGAAAATATCTTATAAATTATATCTAAAAAAAAAGTTCTCTTTTGCTAGAGCGAACGAGGTAAGTCCGTGGTGCCCTTGCCACAGTGCCACTACATCTCGATGGACATCCACATTCACCTTGACAAAATATTCTCTAAGGTTGCATATCTCGCGGTTGTGTAGAGTCTTAATGTTTAAAAAACCACGACCTCCAAACTTCCACGGGATATACAACCTCATTACTGAGTAACGTGGATAGTGCATTCGATATGCAGTAAGCAGTGTACGAACTCTTCTATCCAGGGCTTCCAGCTCAGTTTGAGTCCATCTGAGTATTCCAAAGGAGTAGGTTAGGACTGGTATGACCCAATTGTTATAGGCACGCACCTTGTTGCCGCCTGATAAAAAAACTCTTCAGTACTTTTTCACACGGCAGAAAAAGCGCTCCCGTAACGATTGCTTCATACCTGACTCATTAACACCTAATGACATACCCAGATATTTGTAGGTATCGTTCACAGAGAGGGATCCAAGTTTTGTGGAATCAGAGAGTTCCATCCCTTCAGATTCCACAATTTCACCTTTTTTTACATGCATGACCGCACATTTATCCACACCAAACTCCATCCTAATGGAGTTACTAAAAGTTTCCGTTACCTTTACTAGCTCCATTAGATGGCGGTTGTTGGGGGCAAATAATTTGAGGTCATCCATGTAAAGGAGGTGGGATATAACCTGACTACCTCTCCGCAAACAATACCCTAGCCCTGAATCCTCTAATATAGTACTTAGAGGATTCAGGGCCAAACAGAACCACAAGGGACTCAAACTGTCACCCTGGAATATACCTCGCTCAATCTTTTTATGGTCACCGTCATCCGGAATATGTCGACACCCAGGATAGCGAAGAGCCGTACTCCATTGCCCCATACATACCTTCAAGAAGGTGCAAAGAGTTGTATCAACTTTATACAACTCAAGCACCCTCAAGAGCCACGTATGTGGCACGGAGTCATAGGCCTTCTTATAATCTATCCAGCATGTCGCCATATCCCTCCGATTACGGCGAGCCTGCTGGTTGACAGCCGTGTCAATAATAAGGAGTTCTTTTGTGCCAAGAGCCCCACTTCTACATCCATTCTGAGAGTAGGATAGAATAGAGTTTCTAGTTATATGATCAGTTATTTTTTTCTTTCAGAACAGATCTAAGAAGTTTATAAACTGTAGGCAGACACGTGATCGGCCTATAGTTTTTGTTTTTGTCCTTATTATTATTATTAAGTATATTTTAATACATAGGATAATGTTTCTATTATATGAGAAAACTAGGTCTAATGATTGCTACAATAAAGATAGTATTTTTTTTATTTATAATACTAAACTCTATTGTATTTACATATCTGTTTGGGGACATATTGTGACGTTAACATTGTTTTTTTAACCATCTCCTTCGAGTAATGTGCTAATTGGGCACTACTACTTTTTTTCATGGTATATTCTGTGTAATCATTATTATAGCCTCACGTAAACCTTTTTTTAATTTTAAGACAAGTTTCGGTGTCGTAGCTTATCATTTAAATATCTTAAAATTGTTAATCACTAGTTACTAAGTATATTAAACTGTTATTTTGATTCAAACATTCTTTTATTTCCAAACATATTATTCCTATGACCTCTGTGCGCTACTGTACTTTTTTATTATGTTAACTCTATTTAAAAACAAAGCGTACGAATCATCTACTACGAATTTCAGAAGTAGACGATTGGTACGCTTTATAATTACCTTCGTACCAATCGTAACAGAAAAACAATATTTTTTCAAAGTCACGATTAGTACACTTCGTACTAGTTTAATTCGTGCGAATTGACTACTAACTCGAATCTACACAATTCAACAGAACGGATTTAAGTTGTATTTTGTTCCTACTTGAAGTGAAGCCTTTATATTAATATCACAACGTTTCGATCAACTGAGATTCAAATTTTAATATACTAGGTAGTTCCAGAAATAAAGAATATAACATTCAACCCTTTAGGCGATTTTGAAATGTTTGCCATTCGAAGGAAAAAACTTTACAGCGTTAAAAAAACGAAATAAATCACTCTTTTTTGTACTGCCGGAATTACCCAATTACCACACGGAGGATGCTATAATTCCAGCAGTAAGAAAAAGCGTTGTTTTATCGAGGAGCCTCGAGTACTTTACCAGATCGGGGACATTTTTGAGCACGCTGTTTCGATTAAAGTACTTTGTAATATTGTTTGAGTTTATTTATAATAAAAGTAATTGCTCTAAGGAAATCAATATTATGGACACCAATTATGAAATTTCTTCACTAACATTTTGTAAATATCATAATACCAAAGCTCCATATTGTAACAAGATAAATTGGAGAGGCATCCATAAAGTTAGCTGAAGCTTGTCGAAACTACTTATTGCTTGGCGAGTGCCCAACAACCAAACTTAAATTAGAACAAATGAACTGAACATTTTGAAGCTGTCATAAATAAAAAGATTAGAAGTTGTTGTTGAAGTTTTTTTTTATCTAGGACACGTCAATTTGACTTCACCTCGCCTGATGTTAAGCTAAAGGCAAAGTCTCGGAGAGCTGGTGGCACTTAGCTTGACGGTCTTATTAGATGCCTTTTCACGCCCCGCTTAAAGGACCCGGGACTGTAGGAAGAAGGAAACACGTGAGCTGGCAGGGAGTTCCAGGTCTTAGTCGTGCGGCATAGGAATGAGACACTGAAACGCTTGGTTCTAGCAGGTGTACTAAATGGATGGCATCTTAGCCCTGCACGTGTCGTCCTGTGAAGGAAAGGAGAGGGTGGGACTAATTGGAAGAACTTGTCAGAACATTCACCATGGTTGAGAGGGTACAATACTGCCAAAGACGCAACGTCTCTACGCATCTGCAAAGGCTCTAGGTTGTTCGTGACCTCAGGATTCCCAATAATGCGGACTGTACGTCGCTGCAACCTGTCGAGGGCATCTAGTAAGTACTTTTTTTTTTTTTTTTTTTATCGTGCGAAAAATCCCCACGGATACCACCCCCACGGAGCCGGTGGAGGCGGTTATGTCGGACTCGAACCGACTAAAACGCACGCCGTCTTGGGTCCTTGGTTGCCGGAGGTGAGATTGCCAAAAGCATATCTCTCGCACCCCGGCAGACCCAGGACCATCTCTATCGAGATGGCCCCCTTCGGGTTGTGGGGACCACAGTGTCCCCATCTAGCCCCGGTTACGGCGAGGCGCATTTTGCGCCGCCGCCGCGGCCTACTTCTGCTAGGGTGACAGGCGGCTCCACCGGTCACCCCCAGGCCAGCGCTCATGGAGAACGGAGGTCGTTCTGCGACCTCCGACGTCCGGTTCGTCTTCGCTCTGCGCGGGCTTCCCGGGCCCGGAGTCTGGTCCGGACCCGACCGGCCGCCTCCTTCTCGAGCATTACTTGCTCGCAGAAGGAGACAGCCGCACCCCAAGCGTTCGCGCATCGTACCATCGCTGTGAGCAACGTGGCGAGTGTGAGGACTCCCACCCCCAGAGCCGCCACTAGGACCCGCCTCGGCGTGTCCCACGCCGGGCACTCGGTCAGCGTGTGCAGCTCCGTGTCCTCGCTCGCATCACAGTGATGGCACTCGGACGTTGGCTCCTTCCGGATCCGACACAGGTAACTCCCGAAACACCCGTGTCCGGTGATCACCTGCGTCAGCCGGTACGAGAGGCTGCCGTGTGGCCTCTCTAGCCACTCCTCCATGATGGGTCTTACCGCCGCTATTACGGCGTGCCCTTCTAGTAAGTACTTTGCGGAGCCGTCCCAGAGATGTGAGCAGTATTCCATTCACAAATTGATTTGTTGTTGCATATCTATTTTATTCTCAAATAGCAGTTTCCCACGGTCCCACCTGCGTGGAAGTTGGTTATAGCGATCAAACATAACCCAAGTCTATTCTCAATTTCTAATCTATCTATATGTTACCCGTGACAGCGCAGGTATGACATAGTACCTAGGCGATCTAAAATGTGGTCACATGTGGCATATTTTAAACCTTTGTATAAGTAATGGAGTCTTTCCTGAAATCTTAAGGTTACAATCTTAAAACCCTTATTTGACAAGGAACAAACGCAAAATTATAGACCAATTGCACTATATGTATATGAAAAATATATATACAATCAAATCTACGTATATCTAGAGAAATGCAACATTCTTTGTAAAGAACAAAAAGGTTTTCGTAAAAATATGACAACTAACCAAGCTATATATGACTTTTTAAATACGATTATGATAAATGTAGATAAAAGAATACCGATAGGTGCTGTGTACTGTGATATGACACCGTAGATCATGACATTTTGATAAAAAAACTGGACTGCTATGGTATAAGGGGAAACATACTGGACTTACTTAAAACGTATTTGACTAATAGAATTCAAGTAACCGCGATAACAAAATTAAATGAAAAAACTAATTATGAGACTACGTATGTATCAAAAAGACGTACTGTACCTTTTGGTTTTCCATAGGGCAGTGTACTGGGCTCTTTATTGTTTATAATATAATATAAATGATTTACCAAAGGCAACAGATCATCAACTAACACTTCTCGCTGATGAGAGCACAATAACAATACCTTGTACTACTGTAGACTCATATGAATATGAAGTAAATAAAACTTTATCTGAGATTATCGCGTGGATGAATAATAATTTAAAAATAAACCTAATAAAAACAAATATAACGTACTTTAGTCCAAGACGTTCCTCAAAAATAATGGACTAGCTTTTGCCCGCGGCTCCGCCCGCGTGGATGTCGGTTATCGCGACCAAACATAGCCTATGTCCTTTCTTATCTACCCCTATACCAAATTTCATCAAAATCGGTTCAGTGGTTAAGGCGTGAAAGCGTAACATACAGACAGACAGACAGACAGAGTTACTTTCGCATTTATAATATTAGTATGGATATACAGTATCAAAATAACAAAATTCTTGCCACAGACAACGCTAAATTTTTAGGGCTAATAATTGATAGAGGACTAAAATGGAAAAAACATATTGTGGGGCTAGCATCTAGACTAAATGGTTCATCATACGCACTGCGTAAACTGTCTAAAGTAGTAAATGTAGATGCTAGACTTACAGCGTAGCACGGTATGGTTGCGTCGATGCTGAGATACGGTGTGATATTTTGGGGCAATTCCACAAATAAATAAATAGCCTTTAAGTCTCAGAAGCGATGTATCAGGGCTATGTTTGATCTTAGAGTAACGGACAGCTGTGTATCATATTTCAAAAGATACAAAGTTCTGACACTTCCGTCTATATACATTTTATGAAACAGCTGTCTTTGTTAAATTGAACCCACATTTATTTCCACAGCTGTCTGATGTGGTTAATCGCAATAGGCGTAGGAATGCAAGTTTTTTAGAATTCGGAAAGCTAAGTCAACCCTTATGTGGAGTAGTAGAAGTATTTTGTTTAGCTCCAAAATTATACAATAAGATACCTGATAGCTGGAAAAAATTGAGTGTTGACATGTTTAAAAAGAATTTAAAGGGAATGCTATATAATAAATGTTATTATAATATTGGCGATTTTTTAAATGATACAGTCTAATTAAACACTGACATCTTATTTTGAAATTGTACCTATTGCATGTGTTGATATTTAATGATAAAAAATGAGATGTATCAATGTAAAATTTTGTACGCCAGAACCGGCAGAATATGAGATCTGAACATTATGTACCTAAACATCATTTTGTACCATATTCAACGAATAAAGACTTTGACTTTGACTTTGTTCATTACATACTATGCCTAGGCAATGTATAAAATGCCTAGGAATTGTATAGAATGCCTGCTGTTCCACCAGCAATGTGTAAAATAAATATATTTTGATTTATGTTCCATAGGCCTATTTTCAAGATAGCTTTGTGGAACTTATGTTTCTAGATGGTCATAAAAATAAACTCCGACTTGGATAGATCAAGGTAGAAGATTTTGATTTGACGATGATTTCAGGGATTTCCTTTCATTTACTTTACCATGTTTGATATAGAAATTTGATCCTTATGATTGCCACTATCGATTGAAGCCATAAAAATACAGAATGTATTTTTTCGGGCTTTAGCCGGTTCGATTACCGGGTGTGTCAAGCGAGTTTTCTAAAAACTTTGAATGTAGTTTTTTTTCTTTTTAAAAATAAAGGATTTTTTTATTTTGACCGAAATTCTCTATCTCCAGTATTTCGAATACTTCCTTTTCAGGGGCATGAAAATCTTCCACTCTGCATACGAAATTGCATCTAGATCAGTGGTTTAGGCGTGGAAATTTAGATAGATTAGACATTGAGAAAGGAGATTAGGCTACGTTTGGCGGCGAAAACCGACATCCATGCGGGTGGAACCGCGGGCAAAAGTTAGTATTGAAATAAATGATAGATTTGAATGATTTTTTTATAGCATTTATTATGCTAACTGTTAAGTTCGAAAAACATTGGAAAAAATGAAATGCTCAAGTGAGACTCGAACTCACGACCTTTCGCTTACAGGGCGACTGCTCTGCCAACTGAGCTATTGAGCACCACTTGAATCATTCCAAATTTTCCTTCTCTTTATATCCGTCTATAAGGGCGACGGTGCAGCCATCTACCAACATTCTTACGAACTGTTGGAAACAATGAATGATTTTTCAACCATTTTTAAACATTGAATTTTGACGACTGCGCCCAAATATTTGAATGAATTTCTTACGAACTTCTTACGAACGAACTTAACAGTTAGCATAATAAATGCTATAAAAAATTCATTCAAATATTTGGGCGCAGTCGTCAAAATTCAATGTTTAAAAATGGTTGAAAAATCATTCATTGTTTCCAACAGTTCGTAAGAATGTTGGTAGATGGCTGCACCGTCGCCCTTATAGACGGATATAAAGAGAAGGAAAATTTGGAATGATTCAAGTGGTGCTCAATAGCTCAGTTGGCAGAGCAGTCGCCCTGTAAGCGAAAGGTCGTGAGTTCGAGTCTCACTTGAGCATTTCATTTTTTCCAATGTTTTTCGAACTTAACAGTTAGCATAATAAATGCTATAAAAAATTCATTCAAATATTTGGGCGCAGTCGTCAAAATTCAATGTTTAAAAATGGTTGAAAAATCATTCATTGTTTCCAACAGTTCGTAAGAATGTTGGTAGATGGCTGCACCGTCGCCCTTATAGACGGATATAAAGAGAAGGAAAATTTGGAATGATTCAAGTGGTGCTCAATAGCTCAGTTGGCAGAGCAGTCGCCCTGTAAGCGAAAGGTCGTGAGTTCGAGTCTCACTTGAGCATTTCATTTTTTCCAATGTTTTTCGAACTTAACAGTTAGCATAATAAATGCTATAAAAATTCATTCAAATATTTGGGCGCAGTCGTCAAAATTCAATGTTTAAAAATGGTTGAAAAATCATTCATTGTTTCCAACAGTTCGTAAGAATGTTGGTAGATGGCTGCACCGTCGCCCTTATAGACGGATATAAAGAGAAGGAAAATTTGGAATGATTCAAGTGGTGCTCAATAGCTCAGTTGGCAGAGCAGTCGCCCTGTAAGCGAAAGGTCGTGAGTTCGAGTCTCACTTGAGCATTTCATTTTTTCCAATGTTTTTCGAACTTAACAGTTAGCATAATAAATGCTATAAAAAATTCATTCAAATATTTGGGCGCAGTCGTCAAAATTCAATGTTTAAAAATGGTTGAAAAATCATTCATTGTTTCCAACAGTTCGTAAGAATGTTGGTAGATGGCTGCACCGTCGCCCTTATAGACGGATATAAAGAGAAGGAAAATTTGGAATGATTCAAGTGGTGCTCAATAGCTCAGTTGGCAGAGCAGTCGCCCTGTAAGCGAAAGGTCGTGAGTTCGAGTCTCACTTGAGCATTTCATTTTTTCCAATGTTTTTCGAACTTAACAGTTAGCATAATAAATGCTATAAAAAATTCATTCAAATATTTGGGCGCAGTCGTCAAAATTCAATGTTTAAAAATGGTTGAAAAATCATTAATTGTTTCCAACAGTTCGTAAGAATGTTGGTAGATGGCTGCACCGTCGCCCTTATAGACGGATATAAAGAGAAGGAAAATTTGGAATGATTCAAGTGGTGCTCAATAGCTCAGTTGGCAGAGCAGTCGCCCTGTAAGCGAAAGGTCGTGAGTTCGAGTCTCACTTGAGCATTTCATTTTTTCCAATGTTTTTCGAACTTAACAGTTAGCATAATAAATGCTATAAAAAATTCATTCAAATATTTGGGCGCAGTCGTCAAAATTCAATGTTTAAAAATGGTTGAAAAATCATTCATTGTTTCCAACAGTTCGTAAGAATGTTGGTAGATGGCTGCACCGTCGCCCTTATAGACGGATATAAAGAGAAGGAAAATTTGGAATGATTCAAGTGGTGCTCAATAGCTCAGTTGGCAGAGCAGTCGCCCTGTAAGCGAAAGGTCGTGAGTTCGAGTCTCACTTGAGCATTTCATTTTTTCCAATGTTTTTCGAACTTAACAGTTAGCATAATAAATGCTATAAAAATTCATTCAAATATTTGGGCGCAGTCGTCAAAATTCAATGTTTAAAAATGGTTGAAAAATCATTCATTGTTTCCAACAGTTCGTAAGAATGTTGGTAGATGGCTGCACCGTCGCCCTTATAGACGGATATAAAGAGAAGGAAAATTTGGAATGATTCAAGTGGTGCTCAATAGCTCAGTTGGCAGAGCAGTCGCCCTGTAAGCGAAAGGTCGTGAGTTCGAGTCTCACTTGAGCATTTCATTTTTTCCAATGTTTTTCGAAATGATAGATTGTCAGCTCATATTTTTACTACTTGTTCTTCAGACATAATCTAAACGTATCTTAAAAGATCAAATGGGAATTTAAATTCTTCATCTTTAATCTGTCTTTTCGATGAATCTGTGTGCAAGACGGTATTGAAAACTACGAGTAGGCAACTAAGTTAAATTGGCTTTAAATCTAGGATGCTCTCCAAATTGGCTTTTAAATTCTTCTTTCTTCTTTTATAAGCTAGAAAAATTCAAGATGGCAATACATTTCAAAGTGCTTTAAAATTCATGAATGGCTTTTTTAGGATATTTGATACGTATTTTCAAATATATACGCTAGTTAAAAATTATTCCTAAGGCCTTCTAAACAATAGTTGGGAACCTATAAATCTGCAAGTGCACATCTCACTGTAGTTTTCACTGAACCAAAGTTGGGCTACTACCGTTCTGAAGGCATTTTACCAAGAAACTGTTCATACTGTTCATACCTACTTGTGCTAAGGGTAGGAGCCGGTTTCGGTAAATTTCTTACGTACCTAATACGATTACATTAATCTGGTATGTACCTATGTTTTTCTTTATAATATTTTATCATTGAATAAGTAATAGGCACAGACTGACGAACTTATCTTTGAATGATCTGTACCTATGTACAGACTAATAAATCCTCCAAACTAAGTGTAATTACTTAGTTTATTTCAGTACATATCTTTATGTAGTATCTCCTTTACAGGCTTCGAAAGTTTATGTCAATATCTTTTGAGTTTTGGCAGTTTTACTTAAATAGGTACTACCAAGGTACTACTCGCGTCTTTGCCTTTATTAATTTGTTTTATTCAAAGAACTTCTAATTTTAGATGGTTTAAAGTCTCGTTGTGGAAGTTACAACTAAACATCAAACGACATTTACCATTCTAACAGTAAAAGGGCAACGTTTAAGTTAAGTAAAGAAAATTTGTATTTATCAAGACAACTCACAGCAAACTGAACTGACTGACCATGCACCGATATACTATTTATGAAACTATCAGTCAGAGATTAAGCTGACAACCTAAAAAAGGTAGTGGAGTGAATATGTAGGCTGAAGGCCGAGGTTCGAATCCACAAGTTCCTGAAATAGAAAAACAGATTGATGGACAACGAAATGGATCCAAAAGATCCATTTTTTTCTTTTTTAGGTCTGGAACTTAAAATGAATGTGTATATTGCATAGATTTTAATTATTTGATCAATTAAGGCAATTAAGACAGATAAAGTTAAATTAATTTAATTAATAACTGACTTAACAATATATTATTATCTGTTAGTTAAATAGTTTAGGTCAACTGAGTTCGTGTGAAACGTGACGTAAATTAGAGAAATAGCTAGCATGAATATTAATTTATGAGACTCTGAAGGTAAGGGCAGCCGTACAATTATAATTGACTTGCCCTGTCAAGTTAGGGCCAGGCAAATTATTTGCTTTCATAAGTTTTATTGCCTTTGTTACCTTTGATCCTACAAATTGCATGGATCGTTTACAATAAAGTTTAAGTGAAAACGTTGCTGATATATTGACAGGCCATGACATTTTAGATCATGAACGTTGCATGTTGAGGGTCTGAAACACTTTTACACAAAATCGGGGATTGCATTAAGACTTCAATGGAACAAAATCTAAAACCTAATTAATGAACTTGGCTAAAAAAATATTTTAAAGTAGATGCAAGATATTTTAGTGTTTATCAGTGTCTATCGTATCTATGTACTAAACTGAACTAACATAATTAGAATTTTGGGTTTTTTATATTTTTCTAATTCATTTGCAAGATTTATAACAGCTCGGGAAGTTTGTAGAAGGAAAAACGCGTAGATCAAACTAAATAACTATAACCCCAACCACTTAAGTATACATATACTCATGCTTACTTTTGAATTCAAACCAAGTTTCATAGGCAGTGATGAAACCACAAAGCGATAACATTCGAACGTTTCATTCCGAAGACATGGTTTTGGCGAAGTGAACGCTGGAAACGTCCGTACAAACGTGTAATGTAAATGAGCTGTAATTTCGAACATTCGAGTGGGCTTTAGGAAATGTGAAATTGACATTTAAAGTTATTGCCTGTACACGTGCTGTTTGAATTATTCAGGATTCGACCTGAATACAAAATATAGGTACGGATAGATGCACTCCGCTCTCTTTACCTTACGACAAACGAATACGTTTCCTTTGTAAGAAGACATGACATGGCATGATATGTCTTTAAATATAAATTCAAATATCGAAAGGTCAATTTAGCACAAGAAAACAAGCTAAATTAAGGGGAAATCATAAAAAAAATCCAAGTAACAATTTTCTTTCGGGATTCTTTGAGGGACCTCAGTGACCTCACTAGCAGTCTTATTTTGGATTTGCGTGGTATTCGGTTCGTTGCGTTCACCGTTATCTAGAATTTAAGGGTAAATTTTTGTTTATTGAATAATTAGTTTTATTTTTATGGGTATAGGTGAGTTCGCCTTTCATTCAAGATTACGCAGAACTCCACAAACCAATTACCACACAAATTTAAATTTAGACCGCCAGTGACCTCTCTCAACGAATTATGAAAGAAAATTGCTACTAGACTTCTCAAACAAAAATTCTTCACTTTTTAGGGAATAAATCGAAAAATATCGACCCTAAGAAAAAATTATGAAAGAGAAAACGTTGGAAGTTTTATACGAAACAACTTTTGTATTGCCATTTTTCATGTATAATGAATAATATACGACTTATTCAGCAAACAAAAATTTATCCTTTCATTCAAGATGGCGGAGATAGTAACGAACCGAATACCACCAAATCGAAATTTAGACCGACAGTGATCTTCTTTAACGAATTCAGAAAGAAAATAGCTATTGGGAATTTTCCTTACGTCAAAAAAGCGAACAATATTCAACCACCTTTTGGAATATAAAACGAAAAGTATCGATGCTAGGAAAAAATTATAAGGGCCAAAATTATAGCAAATTTAATTCTAAATAACTTGGTAGTTGCCCTTTTCATATAAGATTAAAAATAAACAAATTATTCAATAAATAAAAATTTACCCTTAAATTAAAGATGGCGGAGAACCCAACGAACCGAATACCACGCAAATCTGAACTTAGGTTGTCAGTGACCTCCCTCAACGAATTCCGAAAGAAAATTGCTATTAGGAATTATTTCTTTGTTAAATCCTATCTTTATTGGCCTAATTGGTTTTAAAATTTTCTTTGAAGTGAAAACTTATTTTCCGATCTTCTTTGAAAACCATTCAGGTTAAAAAAAAAAATAATTTTCATAGGAAACTACAATATCCGCAAGTAACAATATTATATCAATGTATGTCCGCCTCGGCTTCTTAAGACATTCTTAAACTTATTTATAATCATCTATAGCTAATGAATTTTGACACATGCGAATACACTGGTTTCATTAGTTTACATAATTAGGTATACATTTACATTTTATAAATACATTTCATTTTTTCCGATGTTTTTCGAACTATAAATCTATCTGCCTATGTAATTGTACATAATGAATTTCAACTTTGAACTTATCAATTAAGTACCAAAACATATTTTTTAAAGTCCTCAACTGCTGTCATACTGTCCCTTAAATTGTGATAAAACTTTATTAACTTATAGCTTTACGAAGGTTGTAAGCCTACTTTTGACGTGGAACGTAATGCTCCAATTGGATTTACTCCTACAAAGCCAAGACAGGTCAGCTGGTTATTGAAAAAAAGGAAGTGGTTCAAGCCTCGAAATAAGTAGACAACACATGCGTCAGACGCGTTACACGTGTTATTCAACAAGTTCGGCAACATTGCCCAACACGTGCATAAAATACAAATACATGAAAAACGTTTATTAACAACTTTCCTTTCAACTAAATATCAATTAATTAACCTAGTGCAGCCCACTGCTGAACACAGGCCTCTCCT